>SJYW01053832.1:689734-721023 GCA_006410735.1 Raphicerus campestris
AAAAAAAAAATCCCAAATAACACCGTTGCAGGTTATCCTACATTCTAGGTTACATTTTCTCCCCTTCTTTCTCGTTTAAGCCCATAACCAAGGCTCATTCTAACCTAACTGCACCCAGTGAATGCACCTACTGTGTGCTGGACTATACAGTAGTGTGTATCCTTACTAGCAAGGCTAGTAAGGATTCCATTAGCTTGCAAAGCCGAGCAAAGAACCAAGGAAAGAACCTTCCCCAAAGGGCCCTGGGTGCCTCTGGAGGGATCCTCTCACTGGAATCTAACTCTTGCATGAACCTGGCATCCTGCTGTCAGCCTGGACAGGCTTCACCCCACCCTCTTCCTCCTTGTTCTTTCACAAGTGATGGCAGGCAAGGTAACTGCTTCAATTCTATTCACAGTGCTTGCAAATAAAACAAGGAACCCTTGGCACCATGAGGAGCTCATTCTCAACTTGCAAATAGCTTCTAAAGTACAGACACTAAACCTCCTTTCCACCAGGCAAAACAGTCCAGTCCTTTCCAGCAGACGGTATTTGCTTCCTGAGGTTGCTCAGGGTTAAATTATTATACTCTCTTCGAGGACTCTGAAGCGAGAACTTAAAATCTGCCGTGTCAAAGGCCCTCTGCTCAGATCCAATTAAGCCTTGGAAGCTCCCTCCTTCTAGCAGATTCCCTTTCCAAAGGTCTCTGATCTGAGGACCAGGAAAGGCTGCTGTCTCTGGAGACCACCCTTATTTGGCAGGAAAACAGTCCCTGCCACTGAAATGCCAGGATGACTCGCTTTGTATATTGACATGAAAGGAGGGTTGAAGGCTTGATCATTTTGAAGAGCTGTGCCTTAATGTAGCTTTCATGGTGAGTCATTTTTGAGTGAGTTTATTTGAAATTTTCCTACTCAGTGCAAAGGAGTTTCAGGTGGCTGTGTCCGGTTCACAAATAATACTGTTTCTCTAAGCTATTTCCGAATAAGGCTTTACTGAAATGTGCTCAAGCCACAGAAAAAACAGCCTGCATGAGCTGAACTCATAGAGTCAGCTTTGGCTGGCTTTGGATCTCCTGACCCTGGCTTCATTTCCAAGAGGAACCCCACTGAATTCATTTGGAAAGCTCTGGGGTCAGCCCAGGTGCCCAGGTTGAAGGCCAATTAAAGGCCAGGAGGGACACACAGCACCAAGTGCTGGCCCTTTATTCCTGAGTACAGACTGGAAGAAAGCCAGTTGCAAAGGCAGAGCCATCTAGCCAAATCTCCACCTAGGAAACGATGGAGCCAGCCCCACATGACATGTAAACACGAATTCGGTTTCAGCTTTTAAAGACGATTCACCTTCCTTTCAGGTTGAAGAAAAATTTTGAAAAATACAAGGAGACGATCCTCTGGATTATGAGGAAACGTGAAAGTAAGAGCTCCTCTCCCCATTTTCCATCCGATCACCTGGATCCCCTGGATGCTTCTCCTTCCACCTTCCCCTGTGTCGCTCAAGGAGGCAGAAATGCTTGTTCCCTCACTTGAGCATCCATTGGGCCAGTAAAGTCTCAGCTGCCAGGGGTTAAAATACTGAGCAAGCCAAACACGGTCTGGGATTTGGAGCTTATCCTTTGATTGTGATGAGGGTGGCAGGGAGGGCAGGAGGCGAAGATAAACAGGAAAGCAGGGAATTTGCATATAAAATAGTTAATGCTTTGGTGGGAAGGGGATACTATGGGACAAAACAAGAAGGCATCTAACCTGTATTGGGGGAGGTTCTAAGAAGTCATTAACACAAAGTTTAAGAAAGAAATAGTCCCTTACCAGATACTAAAGGCATCCTAAAGGAAATCAGTCCTGAAGATTTACTGGAAGGACTGATGCTAAAGCTGAAACTCCAATACTCTGGCCACCTGATGAGAACTGACTCATCTGAAAACACCCAGATGCTGGGAAAGATTGAAGGCCAACCACAGAGGATGAGATGGTTGGATGGCATCACCGACTCAATGGACATGGGTTTGAGTAAACTCCGGGAGTTGGTGATGGACAAGGAGGCCTGGTGTGCTGAGGTCCATGGGGTTGCAAAGAGTCAGACGCGGCTGAACTGAACCAAAAGGCACTGGAGGTCCAGCTGTTAAGACTTGCCAGTCATGGACTTTGCCAGCTTTGGGGGTCTAATCAAAAAGTCTGAGCCAAGAGCCTAAGCTACCAGGCTACATAATTCAGAAACTCCAAACCACCAGCTGGAAGATCTTTCAGATGACCAGATCCCACTGACACAGAATTGGCAATGACAGCCACAGCTGACACACCTCCTCCATCATGGTGCTTTTTCTTGCTGAGCCAGGACAAAGCCCCAGGTTCCCTCTCAAGAAGTGCTCCCATCCCCATACCAGTAAGTATATGCCCCTGACCTAAGTCCTATAGAATGGCTGCTGTGGGCAGCCCCTTGTCTCTGAACCCTCCGATTTCTAAGCCAAAGATAGCTTCGCAGGCATGTGAGCTGTGCAGGGACGCAGGCCCCCACACTTAGGACCCTCTGCTTGCTTTTAATGCTCGGCTGCCACTGTCTTGAAATCCTTCATTAATTTATTTTGGTTGACTAACATGCAGGGTTCTAGCTCCCTGACCAGGGATCAAACCTACGCACCCTGTACTGGGAGGGCAGCGTCTTCACCACTGGACCACCAGGGAAGTCTGAAATCTTGAATAACTTTAAAACAAGGATACCTGCATTTTGAAATGATATAGCCTCTCCTGTGGGTGAAAAGAAGTGGGAGATACTACACAGCTCATGTCGTGAGCCACCAGACCCCAAAGCTCCCCATGTGAAGGACACAGGCCTGTGACCCGTCTCCGGGCAGCGGCCTCCAAGCAGCATCATTTCAGAGGAACCTGACGGGCCTCTGCCCGTCAGCCTGACCCCACTTTAAGGAAACTGAGGCTCCGAGACGCAGCCTAACACCTCCCCCTATTAAAGATAGAGCTGGTCATACAGCACAAACCAGACAATCCGTGATTCTAGCCTTCTGACAGGGGAAAAGAATGAGCATATCCGTGTCCTTTGTTACCGTGACCATTTCAGGCATGCTCTCTGTCCCTTTCTGACTGACCCTCAGGAAGAGCAGCCGGGCTCACATCCGCCTCCCCCGGGCCAATCGCCTCCACTCTGGAAGGAAGCACTGGAGGAGGGCTCCTCCGAGGGAGACTGAGGCCCGCGTCCAAACCTCTCACAAAGCGCTCTCCTCGATCATCCACTCTGCCCCCGCCCACGTCTCTCCTCATCTCCCTGAGGACGAGCTCCTCTCTGAGCTCTAAGAAACAGCCTCCTTCCATTCCTCAGGGGCACATAGCCGTGTTCTCCTCTCCCCAAGCCCCACCCCACACCTCTCCGACACCATCTTAGACACCTTCATTGCCCCAGTGTCCCTGACTCCCATCCTCTCCTTTCTCAGTCCTTTCTTCATATTCTTTCCAGCAAAATCTTTTCAAAACACTTCCATGGCCCTCCACTACCTCCAGGAAAATTCCACATTTTCCCTACGTGGCTTCAAAGGCCCTCGCTCTTGTCCATTCCAGACACACTGGCTCTTCTGTTATTCATCACATGCGCAGGCCTCCGTGCCACAGGGCCTTTGAATGTGCGGTCCTCTGGCTAGAGCACTCTGACACCAATATCCTTGTGACTTGCTCCCTCAGTTTATTCAGGGCTCTGCTTAAAAGTCACCTTCTCAGAAACTGTTTCTTTGGCTACCCTTTACAAACCGGTGTGCACACACACGCACAATCATTTTCCATTCTTCTCATCTGCTTGCTGTTTCTTCGGGACACACCTAGCCACCAACAGGTGAAGTTTCACCTGTTCACTTGTGTAGCGTCCATCTCCCCTACGAGAACGGGCCGCAGGCACCGTGCCACCCCCGGTACCTAGGACAGCTTTTGGCATACTTGAACACAAGGGATATTTCCTGAGTGAGTGAATAAAGGAATGGCCTAGCCCTGCTTATCTCTCCAGAGGGACCCGTTATTACTAAGCTAGCCTTCAACCACGCAGCACTTATGCCAGGAATTCCACCTGGCAAACTAGAGACAATTTCCACCCTGTGCACGACCTCCAGGCCTGGACAGGGTCCCTGTGAGCTCCGATGGCACCTTGCCCTCTGTGTTGGCAACCTCAGAGTTCCTGGGGTGAAATTGTAAATCAGCTGCTGTAAGATAGCATCATCGACCCCATGGACACGAGTCTGAGTAAACTCCGGGAGACAGCGAAGGACAGGGCTTGCTGCAGTCCATGAGGTCGCAAAGAGTTGGACACGACTGAGCAACTGAACAACAACAGCAAGAAGCAGAGGGCAAGGAAAGACCTGAGAGGCAGTCCCCTCCACACTGTAGGCAGCAGGTTTAAAAAGCAAGAGAACTACATGCAAGAGAACTTACACCCAACGTGCGCCTGTCTCAGGCGGTGCAAGACTTGTAGATTTCCATCTCCACCGGCCAGACTCTTACAGTTTAAATGGAGGCCTTACCTGGCTTCGGGGATGCATCCATCAACAACATAGTGCCCACGAGGCTGCATCTCTGCAAAGGGTTCCCAGTGTGGAAACCGTGGACAGAAGGTACATTCCAAGGACCGGGAAGGGAGTGGAGAGACTTCCATGCCCCGTCCAGCTCCCGGCTCAACAAGCTGTCACATCCTCTCCAACACCTCCTCCAACGCTGTGCTGGCCTCAGTGGTGGGACAACCAAGCTCTCTAACTGACCTCCCCCAAATCTAGTTGCGGAGGGAGCGGCCCCCTTGCGAGGAAGAGCATCCTGGCTGATAGCGACTGCGCGCTTCCCACTGCGGCGCCCCCTGGTGACCAACCCCCGGGGAAGAGTCCTTGCTGCTGCTACTGCTGCTAAGTCGCTTCAGTCGTGTCCGACTCTGTGCGACCCCATAGATGGCAGCCCACCAGGCTCCCCCGTCCCTGGGATTCTCCAGGCAAGAACACTGGAGTGGATTGCCACTTCCTTCTCCAGTGCATGAAAGTGAAAAGTGAAAGTGAAGTCCCTCAGTCGCCTCCAACTCTTCGCGACCCCATAGACTGCAGCCCACCAGGCTCTTCCACCCATGGGACTCTCCAGGCAAGAGTACTGGAGTGGGTTGCCATTGCTAGTAGCTTACTCCAAAATTCAATAGTTATAAACATGGACCGAAATGAAGATTAAAAAGAAACTTGCTGCTGCTGTGAAAACTAAGTGGAATGCTTTTGAAAAGACTCAATAAGAAAGTAGCTTTACAAATACTGCTTAGAACTTGGCGTGCACCAAACACACAAAAGGCTAGGGGATATACAGATTTTTTTTTTTCAAGTCTATAGTCCTGCACTCAGACTATGTAGAAACTGCCAGAGTTGAAAATGATAGATAACAAATTATGAATGGGGTTGGAACGTGATCACAGAGTCCTGCACTTTAAATTGGTGTGTTAGCTACCATGTATAAAATAGCTAGCTAGTGGGAGCCTGCCGATACAGCGCAGCAAGCTTAGCTCAGTGCTCTGTGATGCCCTAGAGTGGTGGGATGGGGGTGTGAGAGGGAGGCGCAACAGGGAGGGGATATATGTATACATATAGCTGAGTCACTCTGTTGTACAGCAGAAACTAACATGGGAAAGCAATGTCCTCCAATTAAAAATAAAATTCTAAAATACTGTTAGTATACATTTGTGTTTTAAGTTAAAATAGCATGCTTAAGGTATGTTTCCTTTTTTTTTTAATGACTTGCACTTTAGCCTGTTTTTTTTTTAATTACCAGACTCAGCAGCCTCACTTGTTCCTGGCACGTGGCTGGTGTGTCACGCATCCCCAAGTCTGGACCTGGTGGTGTTCACCGTGGTGTCAGGCATCTGACACTGAGCTGGCACCTCACAGGCCCTTAATAACTGTGTGTGGGATAAAAGAATGAGTGGGAAAAAATGAGAGAGCTTGGGGAAATATGGCCGATATCCCAACTCTCAAACTCTCTTTGGGTTCCTTGAGAGAAATAGATCTAAGTTTTCTTTCTCTTTTCTACCAAAGCCATATTTAGCCAAAGGACAGGAGAGAGCACATTCACGTTTCACTTCTGTAATATACCACCACAAGATGAGGTGGAGAAGGTGGAGCCAGAGAAAGAAGTCAAAAAAGCTCGTCGTGTTGTTCGCCGTACGAAAACGTTAGAACTAGATACAGACTGGATCAACAGCAAGGTAATTGTGGTAGTGGCCTGGTTGTTTGCATTTTGTCCAGGGTTTTTTTTTTGTTTGTCTTTTTGGCGGTGGGGTTGGGGATTTACTGGATTTAGAAAAGGCAGAGGAACCAGAGATCAAATTGCCAACATCCATTGGATCATCAAAAAAGCAAAAGAGTTCCAGAAAAACATCTACTTCTGCTTTATTGACTATGCCACAGGCTTTGACTGTGTGGATCACAATACACTGTGGAAAATTCTGAAAGAGATGGGAATACCAGAACACCTTACCTGCCTCCTGAGAAATCTGTGTGCAGGTCAAGAAGCAACAGTTAGAGTCAGACATAGAACAACAGACTGGTGCCAAATTGGGAAAGGAGTACATCAAGGCTGTATATTGTCACCCTGCTTATTTAACTTATATGCAGAGTACATCATGCGAAATGCCGGGCTGGATGAAGCACAAGCTGGAATCAAGATTGCCGGGAGAAACATCAATAACCTCAGATATGCAAATGACACCACCCTTATGGCAGAAAGCAAACAGGAATTGAAGAGCCTCTTGATGAAAGTGAAAGAAGGAGAGTGAGAAAGTTGGCTTAAAACTCAACATTCAGAAAACGAAGATCATGGCATCTGGCCCCATCACTTCATGGCAAATAGATGGGAAAATGGTGGAAACAGTGACAGACTTTATTTTCTTGGGCTCCAAACTCTGCACAGATGGTGACTGCAGCCATGAAATTAAAAGATGCTTGCTGACTGGAAGAAAAGTTATGACCAACCTAGACAGCATATTAAAAAGCAGAGACATTACTGACAAAGGTCCATCTAATCAAAGCTATGGTTTTTCCAGTAGTCATGTATGGATGTGAGAGTTGGACTATAAAGAAAGCTGAGTGCCAAAGAATTGATGCTTTTGAACTGTGGTGTTGGAGAAGACTCTTGAGAGTCCCTTGGACTGCAAGGAGATCCAACCAGTCCATTCTAAAGGAAATCAGTCCTGAATATTCATTGGAAGAACTGATGCTGAAGCTGAAACTCCAATACTTTGGCCACCTGATGGGAAGAAATGACTCATTGGAAAAGACCCTGATGCTGGGAAAGATTGAAGGCAGAAAGAGAAGGGGATGACAGAGAATGAGATGGTGGGATGGCATCACTGACTCAACGGACATGAGTTTGCACAAGCTCCAGGAGGTGGTGATAGACACGGAAGTCTGGCATGCTGCAGTCCATGGGATCACAAAGAGTCGGACACGACTAAGCAACTGAACTGAACTGGGTGGGTGAGGGGGTGGGGCGCTGGGTGTGGTTCAGGTGGGACATATACACATACCCTCAGAGAGCTGTCAGGCCCAATACAGAATGTGAACACAAACAAGACAAATATGTCCCATATACAGGAGGCACAGCTGAGTGTGTGCTTTATCACAGATTGGCCAGGAGTTTAACTGGGTCATTGTTGAAACACTTCTCTTTGCAGGGCCTACAGTAAGCAACTGGATGGGACTGGGAGTAGAGGAAAGGAAATCTATAATATGTAGGTCCCTCCCTTAACAAATTTAAAATCTATATCAAAAAGCAATTGTATGGTGAATGTGTATATAAACTGTGGTACATCCATACAATGGAATATTAGTGCTGAAAAGAAATGAACTATCAAGCCATGAAAAGACATGGAGGAAACTTAAATTTGTATCACTAAGTCTAGGAAGCCAGTCCAAAAAGGCTACATATTGTATGATTCCAATTAAATGACAGTATGGGAAAGGCAAAACTATAGCAGCAGTGGAAAGACCCAGTGATTGGCAGGTATTTGGCAAGAAGGATGAACAGGAGGAGCACAGAGGGTTTTTAGGGCCATGCATACATTCTGTATTGTATTGTAACAGTAGATATATGTCATTATTATTGCTGTTTAGTCACTAAGCCATGTCTGACCCTTTGAGGCCCCATGGACTGTAGCCCGCCAGGCTCCTCTGTCCATGGAATTCTCCAGGCAAGAATACTGGAGTGGGTGGCCATTTCCCTCTCCAGGGGATCTTCCCAACATAGGGATTGAACCTATGTCTCCTGCATTGCAGGTGGATTCTTTACAGCTGAGCCACCAGGGAAGACCATATGTCATTATGTATTTGTATAAACCCACAGAATGTAGAATACCAGGAGTGAACCCCAGTATAAACTATGGACTCTGGGTAATGGTGATAAGCAGTGCAGATTCTTTGCATAAATGTACACCATGGTGTGGGATGTTGATAGTGGGGGGAGGCTGCGCATGTGTGTGGGGGTGCAGAGAATTTATAGGAAATCTCTATGGCCTGATCTAAAAAATATAGCCTATCTGTAAAAGCCAATCACATGGTATATTTATAAAGATGGACACTATAAAGCCATGAGTGAAAACTAGTTTCAATTAGTCACATGAAGTAGAAAGATGTGATAGACTCTCTGCTTTCTGTACATATATACTGAGAACGTACAATACCCCGGGCCCTCTTCTAGGTGCTGGAGCTATTAGGGTGAACAAACAAAGCCTTGGGAGCCATGGAACTTAACGTTTTAGTTGAGCACACAGTCAACGAGACGGAGGATGACATGGTTGGATGGCAATCACCGACTCAATGGACATGAGTTTGGGTAAACTCCAGGAGTTGGTGATGGACAGGGAGGCCTGGCATGCTGCGGTCCATGGGGTCAGCAAAGAGTCAGACACGACTGAGTGACTGAATTGAACAGTCAACGCACAAAATTCTGTTCAGTGCTAAGGCAGGAATTGTTAGGTATTGCCACAGGAGGCAAGCAGGATGAGGGGCTCTAGAGTTGCTGGGCTGAGAAAGGAGTAACTGTCATGCTTTTAGTGCAATCGCAGCAGTGCCATTTGAGCCTGCTGCTGCTAAGTCACTTCAGTCGCCTAGGCAGGCATGAAAAGAGGGAGCGAGCCACTAGAGACTTGGAGGAGTAGTGTCCTAGGCAGAGCTAAGACATGCAAAGGCCCTGAGGCCCTTAGCCTCAAGGACAGCGGTGAGCAAGTGAGAAAGGGATGGGAAATGAGCTCGGTGTCTAGGTCAGCTAGAACCTGGTGGGTCATGGTTTTATGCAAAGGATGCTGTGGAGCCCCTGGAGGGGCTGGAGCAGGGGGAACATCATCTGGCTTAAGCTCTAGAAGAATCTTTCTGGCTGCTCTATGGAGAACAGGCTTAAGGGGGCAAGAGTAAAGGCAGAAAGTTCAGCTGGAAGCCAGGTATTAATGCAGGTGAGAGACGACGCATCTCTACTAGGCTGGTGGCGGAGTTGGTGAGAAGCTGCCTGACTGGGCATGTTTTTTAAGTAGCCCTGACTAATAACACAACCTCTGTGCTTAAGACCATCATGTATGTTTTTCTGGGTCTCACTCTCTTGAATTGTAAAGTGAAGATAATAAGACCATACTTATCCCACAAAATTGTTGGGAAAAAGTTAAGTCTACATTATATGCAGAGGTGCTTTAAACCTGCATGATGTTACATAAATGTTAGTTTCTAGTAGTCGCCTGTGTTCTCCAATTTACTAAGTGATAATACAGCTTTTTCTCAGCTGCTCAGGCCAGAATTCTTAGATTCATCCTTTTGGCTTTGTGTGATATATTTCCCAGTGAGGGAAAATGGAACAACTCTATCTCTGTGTCAGGGGTTTTTCTTTGCCCGTGGCTTCTTGTTTTTAGGAAGATGTCATTCCATGACAAGTGAATTTGATGAGAAGAAAGTGTATCGAGAAATTCTGGCTTCAGGTAGCTTTTGAAAATAAGACCTAAAATATAAAATCCTCCCCCGTGAGCAAAATCTAGAAGCTTCTTACCAGTGCTCAGGAAGAAACCGACCATAGGTGTCCTTATAAAGTGCTTTCTTTAGGGTAAAAAAAGAGAGAGAGCAGTGATTTGTAGAGCAGATGTGCAAGGTGGCTGGGAGCCTAATGGCTGGAGGTGGTGCGTTTCCACGGATGAGCCTGCTGGCTGGGGGTGGCAGGGACAGACTGTGGGAGTCTGGCTCCCCTTTCATTGGATAGCCTTCTGTAGGTCACTCAGTCACGTCTGACTCTTTGCAACCCCATGGACTGTAGCCCGCCAGGCTCCCCTGTTCATGGGATTTTCCTGGCAAGAATACTGGAGCGGGTTGCCATTTCTTATTCCAGGGGCTCTTCCCCATCCCAGGGATCGGGCGGCGTCTGCTGTGTCTCCTGCATTGGCAGGCCGATTCTTTCCCACTAGCGCCATCTAGTGGAACGCCTCTCTTAAACGGGGGAAATAGCACCTCCTCTAGGGTCACTGCTGTGGAAGTCACGTGCTGAGCGCAAACGCTGGATGTAGGGACAGGGTCTGTTACAGGATCTTCATCATCACCCGGTGCAGCGGTTCCCGGGCATTGAAGGCCACGCCCTGCGGAGTCCACAGCAGCTCCTCATCAACCAGCTGCACCTTTTTCTTTCATTGTCTCAGATTTTGGCACTCTGCAGTGAGCTCTCTTGAGTGAAGGATGCTTCAGTCATTAAAAGGAAGAGCTTGAAAACCACTGACCTGACACCTAGTTAGAGTAATGCAGGGTAAAACATGACCGGAAGAGGCATCCTGCTACAAACACCTGGGAAATTCAAATAAAATGTAAAAAAAAAAAAAAAAAGTCATTTTAAATGTATAGTATTTAAATGCAGAAGTATATATGTACAGTATTTAAACCTAGAGTATGTTGGAGAAGGAAATGGCGATCCACTCCAGTATTCTTGCCTGGAGAATCCCTTGAACAGAGGAGCCTGGCCAGCTACCGTCCATGGGGTAGCAGAGTCGGACATGACTAAGCACGCATACACACGTAGAAGGGTATATGAGAAAGCAAGGGAGGTAATACAGAATCAGAAGCTGGAAAATGAGAATAGCGAGAGTGAGTGGGGTGCGGGAAGCAGGAGAAAAGGCTTGCCTTTCAATGTCTGGCGGGGACTCGAGGCCCCTGGAGGACACGCGTCCTTCTCAGGCACAAGTGGAGTAGCTACAGTAAGTGGCAACACATTTAACCACAGAACACTTTGCAAACACTAAAGAGCTGATCCCAGGGCTTGCCCGGTGGTCCTGTGGCTGAGACTCCTCCCCACTGCCAATGCAGGGGGCCAGGGTTCAATCCCTGGTCAGGGAACTGGATCCAGCATGCCACAGGTGAGACCCAGTGCAGCCAAAGACGGAGGTGTGGGTGGGAAGCCGATATCATATGGACTCTGCTCTCTTACCCCTGTGGTTTTTAGTATTTCTATATAAACTTTTGGCTCTGTCGGGTCTCAGTTGCAGTTTGCAGGTCTAATTGCCCTGAGTCACGTGGAATCCTAGTTCCCCGACCAGGGATTGAACCTGCCACTGCTGCATTGGAAGGTGGGTTCTTAACCACTAGACCACCATCACCTGCATTGGAAGGTGGGTTCTTAACCTCTGTACCACCTGGAAAGTCCCAACCCTGTGGATTTTGATTGGTAATATTAACAACATAGCCAAAAGCAACTCGTACATTTGCAAACTCAAAAATACACCTGTAAATAACCTGTGTGTCAAAGAAGAAAGCATACTGGAAATTTAAAAATACTCAGAATGAAATGAAAGGTGAGTATCTACACTTGGAGGAAAGAGCTAAAACTTTGAGAGAAATGTTATAGCTTTAAATGCCTATCTTAAAGAAGAGGAGGAGGAAGAGGGTCATGAAGAAGCAGCAAGATGGAAATCAATGAGCTCAATGTTCAAATCAAGGAATTAGAAGAAAACTACATAGTCTAACATAGAAAATCCAGAGAAAGCAGCCGTATGGAGAAAATAATGCTGGGAACAAAAATCGATGCACTGGGAAACAAAAAAATATTAGAACGAGCAAACCAAAAGGCTGGGTCTTTGAAAAAATGAGTAAAATAAGCAAATCTCCAGGCAAATGATCCAGAAAAAAAAAGAAAACATATGTATATTATAAAGAATGAAGACAAGGACTTNGGAAATGGCGATCCACTCCAGTATTCTTGCCTGGAGAATCCCTTGAACAGAGGAGCCTGGCCAGCTACCGTCCATGGGGTAGCAGAGTCGGACATGACTAAGCACGCATACACACGTAGAAGGGTATATGAGAAAGCAAGGGAGGTAATACAGAATCAGAAGCTGGAAAATGAGAATAGCGAGAGTGAGTAGGGTGCGGGAAGCAGGAGAAAAGGCTTGCCTTTCAATGTCTGGCGGGGACTCGAGGCCCCTGGAGGACACGCGTCCTTCTCAGGCACAAGTGGAGTAGCTACAGTAAGTGGCAACACATTTAACCACAGAACACTTTGCAAACACTAAAGAGCTGATCCCAGGGCTTGCCCGGTGGTCCTGTGGCTGAGACTCCTCCCCACTGCCAATGCAGGGGGCCAGGGTTCAATCCCTGGTCAGGGAACTGGATCCAGCATGCCACAGGTGAGACCCAGTGCAGCCAAAGACGGAGGTGTGGGTGGGAAGCCGATATCATATGGACTCTGCTCTCTTACCCCTGTGGTTTTTAGTATTTCTATATAAACTTTTGGCTCTGTCGGGTCTCAGTTGCAGTTTGCAGGTCTAATTGCCCTGAGTCACGTGGAATCCTAGTTCCCCGACCAGGGATTGAACCTGCCACTGCTGCATTGGAAGGTGGGTTCTTAACCACTAGACCACCATCACCTGCATTGGAAGGTGGGTTCTTAACCTCTGTACCACCTGGAAAGTCCCAACCCTGTGGATTTTGATTGGTAATATTAACAACATAGCCAAAAGCAACTCGTACATTTGCAAACTCAAAAATACACCTGTAAATAACCTGTGTGTCAAAGAAGAAAGCATACTGGAAATTTAAAAATACTCAGAATGAAATGAAAGGTGAGTATCTACACTTGGAGGAAAGAGCTAAAACTTTGAGAGAAATGTTATAGCTTTAAATGCCTATCTTAAAGAAGAGGAGGAGGAAGAGGGTCATGAAGAAGCAGCAAGATGGAAATCAATGAGCTCAATGTTCAAATCAAGGAATTAGAAGAAAACTACATAGTCTAACATAGAAAATCCAGAGAAAGCAGCCGTATGGAGAAAATAATGCTGGGAACAAAAATCGATGCACTGGGAAACAAAAAAATATTAGAACGAGCAAACCAAAAGGCTGGGTCTTTGAAAAAATGAGTAAAATAAGCAAATCTCCAGGCAAATGATCCAGAAAAAAAAAGAAAACATATGTATATTATAAAGAATGAAGACAAGGACTTGACTAAGAGACGCACGTGTGTGCATACTCAGTCGTGTCCGACTCTTTGCAACTCCGTGGACTGTAGCCCTTCAGGCTCTGTCCATGGGATTCTCCAGGAGAGAATACTGGAGTGGGTTGCCAATTCCTCCTCCAGGGGATCTTCTCAACCCAAGGATCAAACCCACGTCTCCTACATCTCCTGCACTGGCAGGTGGATCCTTTACCACTGAGCCACCTGGGAAGCCCAACTTAGAGACAGTAGAGAGTTTTTTTAAATATTATATCACAAAATTTTATGACAATAAATTTGAAAATTTACATAAACAATTTCCTAGAAAAATCTAATTCGCTAAAACTGATTCAAACAGAGATACAATACCTGAATATACTAATGTTATCAGTGAAACTGTGCCTCCCTGGATATGTTTTAAATCCTAAACCCCACTGACTCAGATTATGACATTGCTTGGAAAGTTGGTAATTAGTTCAGATGTGGTCATACTGGAGTGGGATGGGCCTCTAACCCAGTATGACTGGCGTCCCTATGAAGGACAGTGAAGACTGCGACTCAGCGAAGATGGAGCCAGATGTCGGAACCCTGCATACACAAACCAAGACGAGTAAGGACTGCAGGTCATCCCCAAAGCTAGGAGAGAGCATGGAATCGATTCTTCCTCTGAGCCTCTAGAAAGTACTGACCCTTCTGATTTTAGACTTCTGGCCTCCACGGCTGTGAAAGAATAAATTTCTACAATTTAAAATTGCCCAGTACTTTGCTATGGGAGCCCTGTGAAATTAATATAACTGATAATCATTAGATTGAAATGACAGTTTAAAATCTGCACACAAAAACACAGTGGCGTGGTCCATTTCAGCTTCCTCAACACCGAGACAGGTAAACCAAGCCCCTGCGAAGGTTCCCTTCTGGAATCCCCAGCGAGTTGGGTGGTGACGGGTTGGGGAGTGATGGATGGGTGGCATATAGGAATCAAAGAGTAAGTAGATCCATGTCAAGCCTTCTGGTGACAACACAGGCTTCTCTCTTCTCCCTAGGTACTTCAAGGTGATGGGAAAATAACTCTCTACCCCAATGAGATTATCTTCCAAATTCTCTTTCCTGATGGATCAGGCCAGATATAGTATCCGCTGGAACACAGGGACACATACAATGCCAGGAAAGTCTGTCTTTGGGGGCTGGGGCATGGGTTTTACTGGGGCCTGCATCGCTCTGCAGGGCTCTCTGCCTTCTGCAGGGGACCCCAAGGGACTACTTGTGCCTTAACCATCTCCCAGTTACCCATCAGGACACCTGGCTATGCTCATCCTCAGTATAAAAGAGGGCAAGTTCACGTACATCATTCTGGAAGACAGTGCAAAAATGTGCATCCGGGCCCTTATCAACAACTCTGGCCATGCCACCTTCCATGATGAAAATGGAGACATCTGGTAAGCCTGGGGCATGAGCCCCAAACACCCCTCCCTGCAGAGAAGCACTGTGACTAAGGTTCTGAGTCCCAGTCTGCAAAGCAGTCCTCTTTCTGGGTAAGCCTCTCTTTCTCTCGCACATTCACTTAGAATTCATCCAACAACCCACACATGGGGAGCCGGGTGTCGTGACGAGCCTGTAAGACACACATGGGGAGCCGGGTGTCGTGACGAGCCTGTAAGACAGGTGCCTGACCTCAGATGGTGCCCCAGCCTTTTGGCACCATTGCTTCCCCTCCAGGACATAGCAATCACAGACGCAGCTAGAGTAAGCTTTGGGTTTCGTCTCCTCTCACTTAAGAATCAAACTTGATGAGAATGACCTTAGAAAGACCCAGTGCCCGCTCTGTTCCAGGGGCCGCGGAGAGAAAGGTATGGTTCGTGCACTGGAGGTACATTTATTGCATTTTAAAAACATAACTTCTAAAAACTTCATCATAACTAACTTGGCTGTTCCCGTTTCTGGTAATGGTAGGGAACCTCATCTTACCCATTCAAGGTAACTCGGTCACTTTAGAACTAACTTCTCTCCATCTCTTTGGTGTAAGAACTCCATCTTTTCGGGATTTCTCCCTTGCCTTTGTTCTAGTGGTCGCAAAGTGGAGAATGCATATTCTCTTGAGCCAACTTTATACTTCTGGATAGTTAAGGCCAAATTTTAATTCCAAAGAAATATTTTCACCCTCCAGGCCTTGGTTTTTAGGAATATTTTCCCTGTTATGAGGTTTTCAACACCATTTGCTAGTTGACTACTTGTTCTCAGATGTATCTGCTCTCCCTGGAGGGCCATTTGTATAGAAATTGATGTCTGTAATATTACAAAGCTATAGTAATTAAAATGGTGTGGTCCTGGCACAAAAGCAGACATATGGATCATTGGGACTGAACAGAGAGCCCAGAAATAAACCCACACACCTACCATCAATTAATCTTCAACAAGGGAGGCAAGACTATACAATGGAGAAAAGACAAGTCTATTCAGCAAGTGGTGTTGGAAAAGCTGGACAGCCTCATATAAATCAATGAAGTTAGAACACACCATCACACCATATACAAAAATAAACTCGAAATGGCTTAAAGACCTAAATGTAAGACATGACACCACGAAATTCCTGAAAGAGAACATAGGCAGTACCTTCTCTGATATAAATCATCACAATATATTCTCAGATCAGTCTCCCAAGGCAAAAGAAATTAAAGCAAAAATTAACAAATGGGGCCTAATAAAACTTGAAAGCTTTTACACAGCGAAGGAAACCATAAGCAAAATGAAAAGACAACCCATGGACTGGGAGAAAATATTTGCAAATGATGCAACCAACAAGAGTTTAATTTCCAAAATATACCAACAGCTCATGTAATTTAATATAAAAAACCCAAACAACCTAACAACAACAACAAAAAGTCTTTAAGAAGACTTAAATAGACATTTCAAAGAAGATCTACAGAAGGATAATAAGCACATGAAAAGATGCTCAACATCACTTATTGTTAGAGAAATGCAAATCAAAAGGACAGTGAGATATCACCTCACATCAGTCAGAATAGCCATCATTAAAAAGTCTACAAATAATAAATGCTGGAGAGGGTATGGAGAAAAGGGGACCCTCCTACATTGTCGTTGGGGATATAACTTGGTGCAGCCACGATGGAAAACAGTATGGAGGTTCCCTAAAAAGCTAAAAATGGAGCTACCCTATGATTCAGCAACCCCACTCCTGGGCACACACCCAGAAAAGGTGAAAAATCGGATCCAAAAGAAGTCCATCCACAGATGAATGGATAAAGAAGATGTAGAGTGTGTGTGTGTGTGTGTGTAGATATATACATGTATGTGTATATATTTATATACAGTGGAATATTACTCAGCCATGGAAGAGAATGGAATAATGCCATTTGCAGCTACACAGATGGACCTAGAGACTATCACACTGAGTCAGAGAAAGACAAATTTTATATATCACTTATGTGGATTCTAAAAAAATAATACAAATGAATTTATGTCCAAAACAGAAACAGACTCACAGTCAAAGAGAACAAACTTATGGTTCCCAAAGGGGAAAGGGTGAAAGGAGGACAGATTAAGAATATTGTATTAACAGATACACACTGCTATATATAAAATAAACAACAAGGATGTACTGTATAGCACAAGGAACTATATTTAATATCTCATAATAACCTATTATGGAAAAGAATCTGTATATAAAACTGAGTCACTTTGCTATATATATACCTGAAATAAACACAATATTTTTTAAAATTTATTTATTTTAATTGGAGGCTAGCTAATTACTTTACAATATTGTAGTGGGTTTTGCCATACATTGACATGAATCAGCCACGGGTTTACATGTGTAAACCCTCCCATCCCATCCCTCAGGGTCATTCCAGTGCACCAGCCCTGAGTGCCCTGTCTCATGCATCAAACCTGGACTAGTGATCTGTTTCACATATGGTAATATTCATGTTTCAATGCTATTCTCTCATATCATCCCACCCTCGCCTTCTCCCACAGAGTCCAAAAGACTGTTGTATACATCTGTGTCTCTTTTGCTGTTCCGCATATAGAGTCATCAGTACCATCTTTCTAAATTCCATATATATCATTAACATACTGTATTGTGTTTTTCTTTCTGACTTACTTCACTCCATATAATAGGCTCCAGTTTCATCCACCTCATTAGAACTGATTCAAATGTATTCTTTTTAATGGCTGAGTAATATTCCATTGTGTATATGTACCACAGCTTCCTTATCCATTCATCTGCTGATGGACATCTAGGTTACTTCCATGTCCTGGCTATTATATACAGTGCTGCAATGAACACTGGGGTACATGTGTCTCTTTCAATTCTGGTTTCCTCAGTTCAGTTCAGTTCAGTTCAGTTCAGTCGCTCAGTCATGTCCGACTCTTTGCGACCCCATGAATCACAGCATGCCAGGCCTCCCTGTTCATCACCATCTCTCGGAGTTCACTCAGGCTCACATCCATCGAGTCCATGATGCCATCCAGCCATCTCATCCTCGGTTGTCCCCTTCTCCTCCTGTCCCCAATCACCCCCAGCATCAGAGTCTTTTCCAATGAGTCAGCTCTTCGCATGAGGTAGCCAGAGTACTGAAGTTTCAGCTTTAGCATCATTCCTTCCAAAGAAATCCCAGGGTTGATCTCCTTCAGAATGGACTGGTTGGATCTCCTTGCAGTCCAAGGGACTCTCAAGCGTCTTCTCCAACACCACAGTTCAAAAGCATCCATTCTTCGGCGCTCAGCCTTCTTCACAGTCCAACTCTCACATCCATACATGACCACAGGAAAAACCATAGCCTTGACTAGACGGACCTTCATTGGCAAAGTAATGTCTCTGCTTTTGAATATGCTATCTAGGTTGGTCACAACTTTTCTTCCAAGGAGTAAGCGTCTTTTAATTTCATGGCTGTAGTCACCATCTGCAGTGATTTTGGAGTCCCCAAAAATAAAGTCTGACACTGTTTCCACTGTTTCTCCATCTATTTCCCATGAAGTGATGGGACCAGATGCCATGATCTTCGTTTTCTGAATGTTGAGCTTTAAGTCAACTTTTTCACTCTCCTCTTTCACCTTCATCAAGAGGCCCTTTAGCTCCTCTTCACTTTCTGCCATAAGGTTTCCTCAATGTAACACAAATATTTTAAATCAATGGTATTTCAACAAGAAAAGTGTTTGTAAAAGAAAGAATTTGATGTCTAAACGTGAGAAGAAAGTACTGCATACAAGAAGCACCAAGAAATGGGGGCAAGAAACTTCACCTCCAGCAGTATCTGCTGCACACAGTAGGGGCTCTTTTCCTAAATGTCGTTAAATTTTGGAATCAGAAGAGACCGTGAGGAAAATCTGCTTTTATTTTCTTTTTTTTTTTTTGCTTTTATTTTCTTGATAAGGAAACTTCAGTTCAGTCGCTCAGTCGTGTCCAGCTCTTTGCGACCCCATGAATCACAGCACACCAGGCCTCCCTGTCCATCACCAACTCCCAGAGTTCACCCAAACTCATGCCCATCGAGTCAGAGATGCCATCCAACCATCTCATCCTCTGTCGTCCCCTTCTCCTCCTGCCCCCAATCCCTCCCAGCATCAGAGTCTTTTCCAATGAGTCAACTCTTCACATGAGGTGGCCAAAGTATTGGAGTTTCAGCCTTAGCATCAGTCCTTCCAAAGAACACCCAGGACTGGTCTCCTTTAGGATGGACTGGTTGGATCTCCTTGAGGTCCAAGGGACTCTCAAGAGTCTTCTCCAACACCACAGTTCAAAGCATCAATTCTTCGGCGCTCAGCTTTCTTCACAGTCCAACTCTCACATCCACACATGACCACTGGGAAACCATAGCCTTGACTAGATGGACCTTTGTTGGCAAAGTAATATCTCTGCTTTTTAATGTGCTGTCTAGGTCGGTCATAACTTTCCTTCCAAGGAGTAAACGTCTTTTAATTTCATGGCTGCAATCACCATCTGCAGTGATTCTGGAGCCCCCCCAAAATAGTCTGACACTGCTTCCACTGTTTCCCCATCTATTTCCCATGAATACCAGACCACCTGACCTGCCTCTTGAGAAACCTATATGCAGATCAGGAAGCAACAGTTAGAACTGGACATGGAACAACAGACTGGTTCCAAATAGGAAAAGGAGTACGCCAAGGCTGTATATTGTCACCCTGCTTATTTAACTTATATGCAGAGTACATCATGAGAAATGCTGGGCTGGAAGAAGCACAAGCTGGAATCAAGATTGCTGGGAGAAATATCAATAACCTCAGATATGCAGATGACACCATCCTTATGCAGAAAGTGAAGAGGAAAGTGAAAGAGGAGGGTGAAAAAGTTGGCTTAAAGCTCAACATTCAGAAAACTAAGATCATGGCATCAGATCCCATCACTTCATGGGAAATAGATGAGAAAACAGTGGAAACAGTGTCAGATTTTATTTTTTTAACAGGTGCAGAAAAAATGATGAGTCGTTTGCCCCAAGTCATACATAAAATCCCAGGAAAGAGGTTTTATGGAATTTTTAACTCAGCTTAAACTAAAGCATTATTTTCAATGATCAAATAAAGTTTGCAAGAGAAACCACATCTTATGGCAGCACACCCAAACCCAAGGGAAGGTTGGTGCTGAGAGCTGGGGAAAGGCTGTTCCCTGCCCCCACCTCAAGATTCTGATTCTGTCCATCTGCGGTGGGGCTGGAGATGGGCCTTCTTTGTATAGGTGTTTCATCCTTGCAAATACCCTATGAGCAACATACTGTTATTATCTGCGTTTTAACACTGAAGCTGAGGCACAGAGAGTTTAATTAACTGGCCCAAAGTCACACAGCTTGCAAGTGACCAAGTCAGGCTATGAACCTAGAAAGTCTGACTCCCGAGTCCAGGTTGTTTTGTCTTGTTTTTTTTTAATTGGAGGATAATTGCTTTACAAAAGTCTAGGTTTTTTTAAATTACAGGCATCACAGCTTCTCGTCTAGGTGAAGAGGGGTGTGGTTGACAGGCTGGGCTCAACGGTGAAGGGACTTAATAGTTTGCACTTGGCTCAATGGGCAGTGGGAAGCAACAGGAGGAACTAGTGTTGGGGACTGACCAGAAGTCCTCCTTATTGAAGGTGACCGAGGCTGCCCTGAGCAGGTCTGAGCTGGCCTCTCCCTCTGAGCCGAACTTAAAGGCCCCTGGACATTTCAGATGAGGCCTGGCAGGTGATCTGAGTGACCCAGGCTCCCCCAAAGCCCGCCTTCTCCTGACTAGCCCAGGGCTCAGATTCTCTCCCCTTCTGCGTTCAGTTCCCGAGAAAACCTTCTGCACCAGTTCTCAGGACAGACCTGGTGGGATATGAAAAGCAGAAGCCGAGGCAGACGGATATATGATGAGCTTGAAATGCCAGGAGAGGATGCTCGCAGGAGAGCAGGGCTTGGGCTGGGAGAGGGAGGAACCCACCAGTCCACACTCAACGACGGCTGGTTATGCGGGCACCAGGCCCCGTGCAGGGACAGCCTCCACCCAGGAGCCACACGGATGGGGACCTGCACTCTGGACTTCCAATTATGTTTCCATATTGGTGGGAAGGACGGATGATAAGCAAGAATGGCCAGTTCTCATTATTCAAGATAGTCGAGTTCTGTCAAGTCTCCAGGACATGAATTAGCAAACGCCGAGCCGTTGCTCCTAGGGGAAGGGTGCCTGTATGTATGTCACATCGAGTCACAAACGTGCACGGGGCAGAATTTGAGTTGCCTGGTGTGCACGTTCCCAGCTGCTCAATGCAGCTTTTAACAGGGGAATCGGGATGGAGCTGGGAAGGGAAGGGCAGGTGGTGCTGGGAAGTCCAGCCCTGGGGCTGGTGGGAACCAGGATGGGGTGTTTCTAGGACATGAGCATATCCACGTGTATATGCTGCTGCGGTGCTTGCCCAGTCTTGTCTGACTCTTTTACGACCTCATGAACTGTAGCCCGCCAGGCTTCTCTGTCCATGGGATTCTCCAGGCAAGAATACTGGTGTGGGTTGCCATTTCCTCCTCCAGGGGATCTTCCCCACCCAGGGATCGAACCGGTGTCTGCTGTGTCTCCTGTATTGGCAGGCGGGTTCTTTACCACTGAGCCACCTGGGAAGCCCCCAGAATATATATGCACACACCTCTTTCCCTGGGGAGCAATGGTTTATTATTTGCTAACTCCGTGTTTGAGGCAACTTTATGGAATTTAATTACAGCAGATAATGAGAATTAATGTGTATTAGTAAATTATACGAAGAAACCTAAGGCTGAATTGTCATATTGGGACCCAGAGGGGCTGGTCAAGAAGGGCTTCTCAGAGGAGCTGACTTTTAAGCCTAGACTTAGAACCCACTATCACACAGGCTAGAAGGAACACTTTCTCCAGGGAGAGGGAACCGCATGGCAAAGCCTTGAGGAGGTCAAAAGCACACATGACCCGGAACTGAAAGGAGCGACTGGGTGTGAGGGGCTATAGGAGGGCTGGGGCTGAAGGGCTGCACCGTCTGGGTTCTGGGGGCGGGGCCAGGCTGGAGATGGGGGAGGGCAGGCATCACTGGGGGAGGCCACGCCCCCACCCCCTCCCACCGGGGGCCCAGCGCCGAGGCTGCCTGATGCCTTCTTCTTGGTCTAGGTTGAGCCTGAGCCAAAATCTGGGCTACTACTTCGCCAAAGATGAATACCAGAAGGCCTGGAACTGGTGGGATCTCAGCCTCCACGTGCACGCGCCCCCCATCCAGCCCATCTCCCTGAAAATCAACCAGTACATTGAGGTGCAAATCAGGAGCCAGGACAAGATCATCTTCCACTTCGCCCACCACCAGAAGCACATTTGCTTAAACCTGGGCACCAAGTACAAGGTTCGGTCCCAACTCCCCACCTTCGTCTGCCAGGCGGGGAACCGCCTGCTCCTGGGCTGGGGGTGGTCCACGCCCTGGCCTCCCGGCTATGTTCTGCCTTAGCCCAGCCCCTAGGGAAACGAGGCCAGCTTCAAGGATGGGCCGTGTGATCATCTGCAAAGGCAATCATTTCCTAGAGGGGTTGGGTGTGGAGGGTGGGAGGGAAGTTCAAGGGAGGGGGGACACTGACAGCCAATTCACGTTGTATGGCAGAAACCAATACGACATTGTAAAGCGACTATCTTCCCATTAAAAATAAATGTAAACAAAAAAGAGGCAATCAGCTAACATCTGAAGACCCTGAGATTCAGAGCTGAGGAAACTGACATCCTCATCCTGGACAGGCCCCAGGGGAGCCCCAGATGGAAGTGGGGCTCATGGGCAGACGCTGGCTCCCTGGCTGTGGCAGGGCTGTCTCCTGCTGCGCTAGGGAGTCCGTGGGGAGCAGCCAGACACCCCCAGGAGGGCACAGCCTTTGGTTTGGGGTCAGGTTGGCATGTGGCCTCAGCCCAATCACCGTAGCCCATGTGTCCAGAGGCATGGGTCAAGTGTCTTGGGGAAGCAGAAGAAACATCACTAGTGGCAGGACTGGGCACTCAAGTTTGCCCTGGAGAGACTTGGTCCTGGAAAGGTCCAGGAAGACTCTGCCCACAGGGTCCCAGTCCTGCCGTGGGGGGCATGTGGTATCCAGGCAATATTAATCCTCACGCAGCCTTCTGTGAATTCCCCCAGTACATTACCCTGGAGGTGCTGAGCAAAATGAAAAAGAAATCAGTCCTGGAGATGGAAGTCAGTCCCACAGCTCAGAAGATCCAGATCCTTCTGGGGAAAATGAGTAGGATCCTGAGGCTATTGACCATCCCCGACTTGGAAAGCTTCATATCGTCCGTCAAGATCTTGCCAACAAGACGATACAGGTCCAAGCAGGAGCTCGCTCCCGCCAAGCTCAGGCCATCACCCAGTTGTCCGAGGGGCTTCGGCAGGTGCTGAATGTCTGGGGGAGGTGGAGTTGTCAGACGCCCCAAGGAAACCCCCAAAGCCCTAGGCTGTATTCCATGAGGGCTGACTTGGAATTTGGTACCTATCACAGCTCCTTGGTTTGGTGGGGCAGAGTTCTGGGGGGTGGGGGAGCAGAGACAGGGCTGACAGTGTCTGTGGCTGGGCATGGAAGACTTAAGCATGTGCCCTGGGGGTATCAGAGGCAAATTGTTTCAGAGAATACATGTCAACACCTGTCCTGCTTGCTTCTACTGGTCATTTGAATGCAGAAGTTCTTTCTAGTCCTTGGGTGACTCAGGACACAGACTGTCTCAAAGCCATTTTTGACTGTGTGACCTTGGGCATGTAGTTTCCTGCCTCAGTTTCCTCACTTGTAAAATGAGTCTAGAAACAGTAGCCTCACAAATACCCCCTCTGCTGCCCCTGCCAAGGCAGAGGAACACTCACTCAGTAAAGCAGCACCAGCCTGCAGCCCGCCCCCAACTCAGAGTGGGGGGAGCCCAAAAGGACCCACGGTCAAAGCTTCTTCCATCTCTGGGCCCCTTTGGGGCACTGGTAACAGTCACCAACTCGAGTAGGTAAAGCAAAATGGGTGGAAGGTGCAGTGGGTCTCCAGTCCAGAAAGGACTGGTGTGTGGGAGGCCTCCAGAGCCAGGACTGTCATTCTCAGCTCAGTGACACTCGTTCCAAAGACGTGTTTTCTAGGCATCTCAGTTTGTGTGGCTTTGTCTCCTGATCTTTCTCAAAGACTCCAGTGGTCTCTGATTGGCCTGGCTTGATTAGGTCACTCTGGGTTCAATCCAGTGTGGTAGGGAGGGCGGGGTTATATCTTGTAACCATAGCTCCTAGTTGATGTCAAGCATGGGGAGGGGCAGTAGTTTCTAGAAAAGGGAGGTTCAGGAGCTGGGTGGTCCTGTACAGCATGCCTTTTCTACATCCAAGACACTGCAGACTTTCCAGAATGACCCCAACTGCAGCCTGAACCAAAAGTGTGGGAAATCCCTTCTTCCTGGCTCAGCCTAGCAACTAGCCAGTCCCTGCTGTGAACAGACACACAAACCCTACTTTTGCAGCTGGGCTCTCCTGCCTCCAAATCTTCACCAAGGTCCCTGTGTGCGCAGCTCTGGATCAGATTTCCCCTTTCCAGGGACGGCCCTGGTGGTCCACTGGTTAAGAATCGGCCTTGTAACGCACAGGATGTAGGTTTGACCCCTGGTCTGGGAACTAAGATCCCACATGCCAAGGAGCAACTAATAAGCCTGTGAGCCACAACTAGAGAGCCTGCGTGCTGCAACTAAGAGCCGACCCAGCCAAGTAAATGTTTGCTTAATTTCCCCTTTTTATAAGGACACCAGTCATGCTGGATGAGGGGCCCGCGTCTTTACAATGTCTTAGCCAACTACATCTGCAGCAACGAGCTGTTCACAGACACTTGCTGCTTGGATAGCAAGAGAAGTCACCAGAGAACAAGTGCCACCTGACCTCCCCCACCCCTGCCCCACACCACTGCCAGGGCGGTATAGAAGGAGAGACCCCTTTCCCCCGTGCCATGCGGGACAGCATCAGCACGCTACAGAGCCTCACTCTGCACCAGCGGCTGTGGAGAAATGTTCTCTGGGCCCAGCTCCAGAGTCTCAAAGCAGGGCCAAAAGNGAAGGAGAGACCCCTTTCCCCCGTGCCATGCGGGACAGCATCAGCACGCTACAGAGCCTCACTCTGCACCAGCGGCTGTGGAGAAATGTTCTCTGGGCCCAGCTCCAGAGTCTAAAAGCAGGGCCAAAAGGGGGTGGAGGTGAAAGGCACTCCATGGATACTGACACAGAGGATCTTCCTTCTCCCTGCTCCAGCATTAATGAAGCACAGAGAATCACACACACACACGCAAACACACACAGTCAGCTTGGCCAAGATGGAAGCAGCTGCCGCCACGCCAAGGCCAGGACACTGCCAAGGCAGTGGACCAACACTTCCTGCTTTGGAAACGACAAAACCTCTGCACCTATAAAGCTTCCTCTCTCATTCCTCAGGTCCTCCGGCGTCTGGTCTGTCCCCCATACCCGCATTTCCTTCCAATAGAGCCCTTTCCTGCTCCAGTTAGACATGATGCCTTCTGATGCTTACACTCCAGGACTCTGATGGATACAGAGCATGAGCAGTAAGGAGATGGGGCTGGACACAGATGCGCTGGGGTCTGAACAGCCTGCGTGCCATCAGGAGTTGAACGCAAAGGGAAAGGAGAGCACTAGTAAGCCTAGGTTCTTGTAGTAAAAATACCTCAATATTCCCAGCAAGGAATATTGAAAATGAGGGTCTTGACTCAAGGCAATGGCATTGTAAATAGAGGAGGGGAGGGAATAAGGGAAGGGGCAGGAGGGGTAGGGCAGGACTTGGTAGGAATGGGATGGGGAAGGGAGGGCTATGGGACTTGGGTCCACGGGGATTCTTTCAACTGGTACTTGCCGAGCATCTACTGCAGGTTCTGTTCCAGGCACCAGGTACACAGCTGTCAACACAGCAGAGCAGCTTACAACCTGCTGTGCGGAAGACAAATAGCCAAACTAGCAAAAGACACCATTTGTTGGTAAGAAAACAGGTGAGGGAACAGCAAATGCTGGAGACTGGGGGTTGCTGTGTCTATCACAGGGTCCTGCAGCTCCACCGCCCTCCACATTTTGAACTGGTGTGTGTTGCAGGAGGCTGGCCGATGCGTTATAAAATATTTGGCCATTCTAGTTGCTTCTCCAGCTATTAACAGAAACCAATAAAACCTCTACCCCCGTGCACACATACACAACAGTCACGACAACCAAAAACGTCTTTCGACGTTGCCTCATGTGTTCTTGGTGGCAGGGGCAGGGGTCATCTTATTGAGAACCACTGCTGTCGATCGAGTTTGGGTTTTCTGTTTGGTTGTTTTATGCCCCAGCACGTCTGTCTCGGCCAATGTCCCACACACTTGAGAAGAATTTATTCTGCAATGGCTGAGTATTCTGAATTAAGCAATGAGGAGACGCAGGGATATCCAGACTCTGGTCCATTCTATAACTAACCTGGTGGTGGTTTAGTCCAACTCTTAAAAGTCAATGCCAACGCCATGAAAACAAGCAAACAGAAACCTTAAGAATTTCTACATTAAAAGACTAAAGAGATGTAACAACCAGGTAACATGTAAGCACTTGGGTAAGAAAAAGCTATGAAACATTTTCGGTAACAATTGAGGAAAGTGAAATATGGACTACATAGTAGATACTACTGATTTTTTTTAAGTGTGATATTGGTATTAGGGTTATGTAGGAAACTGTGCCTACTGTTTGGAGATGGATGCTTAAGTATTTATGAGTAAAACGTCATGATGCCTGCAACTTACCTTCAAAGAGTTCACAGCAAATGAACATGAAAGTCGACCAGTCATGTCTGACTCTTTGTGACCTGACTCCATGGACTATACAGTCCATGGAGTTCTCCAGGCCAGAATACTAGAGTGGGTAGGTAGCCTTTCCCTTCTCCAGGGGATCTTCACAACTCAGGGATCTTATCTGTAAACACTGAGATGAAACTACCCCTATCTGTAAACACAGGGCAGGAGGAGGAGGGACGACAGAGGATGAGACGGTTGGATGGCATCACTGACTCAACGGCACTAGTTTGAGCAAGCTCCGGGAGATGGTGGACAGAGAAGCCTGGTATGCTGCAGTTCCTGGGGTCGCAAAGAGTTGGACACCAGTCAGTGAATGAACAATAACAAACACCACTGATAACTGATAATTAAAACTTACCTGACTGGAATTCCCTGGTGGTTCAGCTGTTACATGCTTTCACTGTCGGGGCCCAGGTTCAATCCTTGTTCAGGGATCTAAGATTCTGCAAGCCACACAGCACAACCAAAATAAAAAAGGAAAGCTCACCTGATTGAAAGAGTGTAAAAGAGCCCAATATTTTAAGAAAAATTATTTAGAATATAGAGAAAAAATCTGGAAGCAATATGCAAACATTTAACAGCAGCTTACCTTTCAAGTTTCATTTACAAAACTTTCACATTTTATGTTAAAATTCAAACACTGTAGAAATGTCTAATGAAGTGAAGTCGCTCAGTCCTGTCCGACTCTTTGCGACCCCATGGACTGTAGCCTATCAGGCTCCTCCGTCCATGGGATTTTCCAGGCAAGAGTGCTGGAGTGGATTGCCATTTAATGTCTAATAGTGAATATGTTTTGATAACTGGGAATGTTTTCTAAAATCCCATATACGCATTTATTGGATGACTATGTAAAGCGTCCAGCAGCTGCCTCCTTTCCGGGGGGCTGAGAAGGAGCAGACGGACAAGCTGGTGAAAGAACCACCACAAGAAAAGTGCTCCTGAAAGGAAGCGATGAAGCTCCTGTTTTCTGAGAAGCAGCCTTTCCTCCACCAATACCCGCAGGTTCCTTTGACAAATGGCCCCTTTTTAAACACTAAGGCCGACTACTCTTTGTTCCTTGTTAACAGCAGAGAAGAATTTAGATACAGGTTTGTAAAAACACAAGACTTGTTTTTATTGTGACTTCAATAATGCTAAAGTTCAACACAACTATATGTGCTGATGGTACTCTGGAAATTGGCAGTTTTGCAAATGAAGAAAAATTATCTTTCAACTAATGAGGCATTAAATGTTTCAAAAATGTCTTTCCACAATAATCGTCTTGCCAAAAGAACCCACACAATACAAGTAAAGTGGGGAAAATGGGAGTGACACTGGTGGAGAGTACCACTGTCAATACTCTGCTTGAGATATGTGTTGCCGTTCTGCAATGGACCACTGGGAGAAATCCAGTCCAGGTACCCAGGGTCAGTCTATGTGACTTCTACAACCGCGTGTGAATCAACAATAAAAATCTTAGTTTAAAAAATTCTTTTAAAAGGATCCACACACAGACTCATGAGGACAAAGTAGGAAGCAAAAATCTTTATTTCTGAAAAAATTCACATTTATTAAAAACAGCAATTTCTAGCCAAATAATATAAAGCATTTTAAATTATTTGAAAGTATGTACACTCTGTATAAGTGAACACTTTAAACTGTACAGATTTAAACAAAGAGTCATTTAGCAAACAGGTTGGATCACTATTACCTACTCAGTAAGGTGTTTGAGTGTTTCAGAAATAAAAGATTCAAAGCACAAGAATGAGTGCCATCAAATATTTTTATCCTTAAGAACATACTCTGCTCTGTACATCAAATGAAATCATAGTACTGTACAATAATCATGCCCTCATTTCTTTGGAAAGGCTATTTAAAAATCAAATGTACATATAATATACAAAACTGGATATTTTATAGTTTATTCCATTAAACACATATTTAAAATAGTAAGTAGAAGTGAGTAGAATCTTCCTAATTCACTCATTTCCTATCAAAGAATGAATATGGCCCCTCTTTACCTTCTACCTTCCCAAAACATACAGAGTATTAAGGTCTGTCAAGCAACATCCATCATCAAGTTACACTGAGGTGAAAAGCAACTGACTTTTTAAAATGACAGACATCAGGGTATGTAAACTATCCACACGTGGCGGGAGTCTACTTAAAGTGGATGAAAAATGCTAGTCTCACAGAATGAGGTCTGCTGGCTACGATCCAGAGCCCTTGTTAGCGTTCTATCTCTAAACTAGTGTCTGAGTAACTCAAAATTCATTGTGAACCAAAAAGCAGGTGACATTTACTGTAACATCCGAGGCAAAACCAATTCAATCAGGAAACAGGTATTTGTAGGAAAACTCAAGAGATGTGCGTGATTAATTTGATGATCCCTGATATCAGGCAGTCCATTTCAAGGCATGGGCGGTCTTCACCAGTTTGTGAGTAAATTGTATTCTGCTGTCGCAGGCTGCCGATCCACAAGGCCGGCCCGCGGCACAGCCGCTGTGAATGTTCCAGACAGAAAAGTGCTCGCTTTTCAAACAACTACGGAAATGGAAGGCAATGTGCAGAAAGTTGGTAACCCTAAGCATCATGCATGTGACCTGCTATTCATCAGGCTTCCTGGCCTCCTCAGTGTGCCAGCCTGAAGATGCCCTAATTGGTACCTCCCCCTCACAAACACTGCCTATTGTACTGTGAAGATTCTCATTAAAGATACGCACATAACCACCATGAGGAGGCTGCAGCCCCGGCCTGCCTTTGAATGCTCTATACCTAAGCCATTCACAGAGTACAGATTCTGGGACCTTACACCAGGCCCTTGCATCTTGAAACTACCCCACATCAAACACGCAGAAAGAGAACACCTTGAATCCCCAGGAGCAGCCAATCTACTCCAAACTAAACTTCAAAGTGAGAGGAGAAATTTTATAAATAGAGTGTAGAAATAACATTTCTGGAAGTTAAAAAAAAAAAAGTCACTGTGGAATGCTCAGTGGTAAAAAGGACTGCAGTGTTTCTTGCTCTAACAAACCTTACTCTTAGAAGTTCCCTAATTAGCTGTATTTCCGTAAAGCTCTTTGTGGTATTTATTGTAACCTATTTTCACTGCATTTTTCTTAAGAACCATTTCCCTGTGTGCCCTCCGCAAGTTTTTCCTCTTAAAAACTTACACTGCTTGCGACCATTTAAGTGAGGCAGCTATCAGCGCTCATAGACTATATAGCTTATCTTTGGCATTTTGATGTTTTTAAAAGGGAAACACAAATCATTGCACACTTTGCTTCCATTTCATTCTGCGATGAGCCCTGACCGGCAGCCGTGTGGTTCTGGGGACGTCCCTCGTCCAATTCGCTGGTGTCCTGCAGCCTCCGGACCCGGCAGCCCATTCCTGCCAGCCGGCCGTCTATACGCACAGCCCAGTGGGCCAAGTTATTTAGAAACGGAGTTATTTAGTAGGAGGTTCAGCTGAAAAGCAAAGAGAAGGGCTGTGTGTTAGTTCCACTGTGCAATACCGTACTCAAGAAAAGGTGTTCAGATTCTCACAACCAGAACAACAGGGCAAGTCTAAAATTTTTAAGAGACCAATAAACCCAGCTGTAAATAGAACCTGGACCCGTGATGGTCTGACTCCCGAAGCAGCCCCTGGGGCTGACACCAGCACATCATGGTGTCCTGTGAGAAGGTACAGCCGAACCTGGACCCTTAACTCGTTCAGAATCTGATGAGGAAGACAGAAAAAAACTAGACACCAACACTGACAAAAAACAGAAATAGCTCTGAGGTCCCCAAACTGCCTGGCACCAGGGACCGATTTCGTGGAAGACAATTTTCCCATGGACTGGGGGTGGGGACAGCTTGGGGATGATTCACTTGAATTGTATTTATTGTGCACTTTGTATTATTATTACATCACTTCCACCTCAGATCATCAGGCATTTGATCCCAAAGGTTGGGGACCCCTGTAAATAAACAACCTCATCTTTCTCTATGCAGAGTGTGCTTGCTGTTCAGAGAGGTGCATGCTAGGAATTCTTTAAATGATTCTTCATTGCACAAGAACAGGCCTGGCAGATTCGGGAGCCCCCTGCCCCCTCTGTAAAGGAGGGCGTGACACAGAGCTGGCCCGGGGAAACCAGAGAAGTTGCCACTGTCACCGGCAGGGACGCAACCTGAGCTCTGCAGGTCTGCCACCCCGGCCCTGGAGAGACCTGTGGCTGACTGAGCCTGGCAGTGCGTCCGTCTAAACATAAGGGTTTTTTTGGTTTGGGTTTTTTTTTGCATTTTATTTACTATTAAGTATGCACATTGCACATTTATGAGACCTACTGACAACCATAACTGTCCTTTCCTTTTTTTAAAATAAATTAATTCCTTTTAATTGGAGGATAATTACAATACTGTGGTGGTTTTTGCCATTCATTGACATGAATCCCCCATGGGTGCACATGTGTCCCCCATCCTGAACCCCCCCCCCCCCCCCCGCCCCCCCCCCCCCCTCCCCCCCTCCCCCCCCCCGCCCCCCCCCCCCCCCCCCCCCCCCCCCCCCCCCCCCCCCCCCCCCACCCCACCCCCTACC
>SJYW01053832.1:723406-749606 GCA_006410735.1 Raphicerus campestris
GATGTGTGAGTTGGACTATAAAGAAAGCTGAGCACCGAAGAATGGGTGCTTTTGAACTGTAGTGTTGGATAAGACTCTTGAGAGTCCCTTGGACTGCAAGGAGTCCAACCTGTCCATCCTAAAAGAAATCAGTCCTGAATATTCATTGGATGGACTGATATTGAAGCTGAAATTCCAATACTTTGGCCACCTGATGTGACGAACTCACTGATTTGAAAAGACCCTGATGCTGGGAAAGACTGAAGGCTGGAGGAGAAGGGGACGACAGAGGATGAGATGGTTGGATAGATGGCATCACCAACTAAATGGACATGAGTTTGAGTAAACTCCGGGAGTTGGTGATGGACAAGAAGACCTGATGTGCTGCAGTCCTTGGGGTCGCAAAGAGTCAGACACAACTGAGCGACTCAACTGAACTGAAATCCAGATGTTGAAGCCCTGACCCCTAGGACCTCAGGATTTGGGTGTGTGGAGAGGGAACCTTGAAACGGGTGATTGAGATCAAATGAGGTCTTTCCTTATAAGAGGAGATCAGGACACAGACGTGGGACGACCATGTGGGGACCTGAGGAGGAGACAGCGTCCACGATCCCCACCCCACCCCATCCCTCTGGGTGGTCCCAGAGCCCCGGCTTTAAGAGTCCCGTTTCATGCATCGAACTTGCACTGGTCATCTATTTTACATATGGTAATATGTATGTTTCAATGCCCTTCTCTCAAATCTTCCCACCCTCTCCTTCTCCCACAGAGTCCAAAAGTCTGCTCTTTATATCTGTGTCTCTTTTGCTGTCTTGCACATAGGGTCATCAGCAGTCACTAACAGCAGCTGTTATTATTTAGAAAATATAACAGTTCTGAAAGAAGATCAAGGACAGCGAGGAGGAGGATGCGTTCTCTTAGTGTTTTTCAAACTACTGGTTGCAACCCATTGGTTTGTCATTGTGAAAATAATTCAGTGGTTCACCAAAAGAAGAGAGAAGAAAAGCAAAGCGACTGAGTTGCACACAGTGTGGGTGACCACGATGAAACTTATTTACAGACACGCGCACACACTAAAGCACACACCTCACGGGCAGGAGTCAGCTGGGAACCCAGGAGCTCTGCGTGTTCTCGCCAGACCCTCCTCCCCTCACACCTTTACCCACCGCAGGCAGCCCAGGCCCAAGTCACTCCGCTAGGGCTCCTTCCCACCTCGTAGCCCAGCCCTCTGACCGGCAGCCCGGCGCCCTCCCCTCGCCAGCACAGCCTCCTCTGCCGCCTTCTCGGTGATGGCTGTTTCTCTTCCGCTTGCCCCCACCACCAGGCCTGGAGGCGGGACGGGAGTCCCCACTGCCCCTCACTGTCATGCCCGGACCATTCTCCTTCCCTCTCCCGCCACCCTCCCCAGCTCTGGATTTCAGACCAGGCCACGCTTCATTCCTCCACCAACCACTCCTTGGCTGTCAGCTGGCCGGGCACTTTTTGCAGGTCTCAGAAACGCTATCATTTTTTTCTAAAACTACTCCTGCGAGAATTCTTGGTGATTTCAACACCCTGACAGCTAACCTTCCAGGGTGAAAGCCTCTCAGTTCTGTGGCTCCTTTCCTCCAACGCCTTCTTATTTCGCCAACTGCGTCAGCTCCTCAGGCCACGGGCACCGGCCAGCTCCATTCTGCCCCTCACTGCAGCCGCTCCCCGCTGTCACAGCTCACTGCGACCCCACAACCATCTTCCAGCTCATCCTCCCTCTCGTCCTCCTCCCACTCCAATGATCCTGACTCAACCAGGAGCCATAACCCAGGTACCTCCCGCCTTCTCACTCTGTTTCCCTCAGCTCCTTGTTTGCCAGATTGCACAGCAACCACTACAGCCACTCCTTAATGACTTCAGATGACTTATAAAAAAGCATCCTGATGGTACACAACCCTAGAACTAGAGACCCCTTATCTTTGAAAAATAAGAAACTCATACAGCCGTAAGAATGAAGTTCTGATGCGAGCTCCAGTATAGATGAGCCTTGAAAACATGATGCTAAGAGAAAGAGGCCAGTTCTCAAAGGCCATGAACTGCACGATTCCATTTAATGCGCTATCCAGACTAGGCGAATCACAGAGATGAAAGTGGGTTAGTAGAAGGGGGAGAGTGAAGAATCTGCTCAAGGACAGGGGTTTCTTTGGGGTGGAATAAGATGCTCTGAAATTAGACAGTGGTGACGGTTCCAGGACTTAATGGACATACCAAAAACTCTGAATTAAAAAGATGAATTTTACGGTATATGAATTATACCTCAATTTAAAAATGACCCCACTTCTCCTCCAGTTACCACCCCCATCTCTTCTCTTTCCACACAGTAAAACTCCTCAAAGACTGACCACACTCACTGCCTCCAGTCTCTCTCCCTGCAGGTTCAACGCTCATCAACCTTACTGCTCTCCTCTCTAGTCCTTACCATACACTAAATTCCTCAACGATTCTTAAAACCATAAACACTCTGTGGCGCCAGTCTACTTCTACTCAATAAAAGTTTGCTGACAGAACTGAATAAATGCTGACAGTAAACACAGGCTGAGCTCTCTATTCAGTTGTTTTTTTTTAATTTAGGAAGAGGAGAAAAAGAGGGTCTCTTTCTGACATCNGCCCAAGTCACTCCGCTAGGGCTCCTTCCCACCTCGTAGCCCAGCCCTCTGACCGGCAGCCCGGCGCCCTCCCCTCGCCAGCACAGCCTCCTCTGCCGCCTTCTCGGTGATGGCTGTTTCTCTTCCGCTTGCCCCCACCACCAGGCCTGGAGGCGGGACGGGAGTCCCCACTGCCCCTCACTGTCATGCCCGGACCATTCTCCTTCCCTCTCCCGCCACCCTCCCCAGCTCTGGATTTCAGACCAGGCCACGCTTCATTCCTCCACCAACCACTCCTTGGCTGTCAGCTGGCTGGGCACTTTTTGCAGGTCTCAGAAACGCTATCATTTTTTTCTAAAACTACTCCTGCGAGAATTCTTGGTGATTTCAACACCCTGACAGCTAACCTTCCAGGGTGAAAGCCTCTCAGTTCTGTGGCTCCTTTCCTCCAACGCCTTCTTATTTCGCCAACTGCGTCAGCTCCTCAGGCCACGGGCACCGGCCAGCTCCATTCTGCCCCTCACTGCAGCCGCTCCCCGCTGTCACAGCTCACACTGCGACCCCACAACCATCTTCCAGCTCATCCTCCCTCTCGTCCTCCTCCCACTCCAATGATCCTGACTCAACCAGGAGCCATAACCCAGGTACCTCCCGCCTTCTCACTCTGTTTCCCTCAGCTCCTTGTTTGCCAGATTGCACAGCAACCACTACAGCCACTCCTTAATGACTTCAGATGACTTATAAAAAAGCATCCTGATGGTACACAACCCTAGAACTAGAGACCCCTTATCTTTGAAAAATAAGAAACTCATACAGCCGTAAGAATGAAGTTCTGATGCGAGCTCCAGTATAGATGAGCCTTGAAAACATGATGCTAAGAGAAAGAGGCCAGTTCTCAAAGGCCATGAACTGCACGATTCCATTTAATGCGCTATCCAGACTAGGCGAATCACAGAGATGAAAGTGGGTTAGTAGAAGGGGGAGAGTGAAGAATCTGCTCAAGGACAGGGGTTTCTTTGGGGTGGAATAAGATGCTCTGAAATTAGACAGTGGTGACGGTTCCAGGACTTAATGGACATACCAAAAACTCTGAATTAAAAAGATGAATTTTACGGTATATGAATTATACCTCAATTTAAAAATGACCCCACTTCTCCTCCAGTTACCACCCCCATCTCTTCTCTTTCCACACAGTAAAACTCCTCAAAGACTGACCACACTCACTGCCTCCAGTCTCTCTCCCTGCAGGTTCAACGCTCATCAACCTTACTGCTCTCCTCTCTAGTCCTTACCATACACTAAATTCCTCAACGATTCTTAAAACCATAAACACTCTGTGGCGCCAGTCTACTTCTACTCAATAAAAGTTTGCTGACAGAACTGAATAAATGCTGACAGTAAACACAGGCTGAGCTCTCTATTCAGTTGTTTTTTTTTAATTTAGGAAGAGGAGAAAAAGAGGGTCTCTTTCTGACATCTTTGAAACATGGGCCTCTTATCATACACGCTGCAAACAAAACTATATTTGAGTCTTCCACAAAGAGTTTATCTTAAACAGAGCACCTTTCAATTATCAGAAAGCATTAAAAAGCAACTGAGGGGTTGCTTCCCTGGCGGTCCAGTGCTTAAGACTACATGCTTCCATGGCAAGGGGCCAGGTTTGATCCCTGGTTGGGGAACTAACACCCCATGTGCCACACAAAGTGTGGCCCCCCCAAAAAAGAAGCAACTGAAAATTTGAACACCATTGCCAAACGTCAGAGAGCTCATTAGAATAATGTACAATTTTAAAAATTACAACAAAATATAGTAACTCAAAAGATACTATCTACTCAAGTAAGATAACTAAAAGGTTATAAAAGTAACACAGATTACCTACCTGTTCCATTGAAGGACAAGCAATGATTTGAACATCTTCAGGGCTAAACTCTTCCTTTAACAAGACGTGGAACTTCTGGAAGACTTGCTGAATATTATTCTTAGAAAGAAGAAAAGGCAATCGTATTACATTTGTCACAGAAAACAGATTCAGCCTCCTTAAACATGAAGAACCAAGGAAGTTAAATACTACTATTTGCCAGAACAAGTGGAGGAGACACATCTTCCAGGGGATTACCAAAGACATGTAACTGGCACTTAATATTTCACATGCCAGCACAACCTAACTAATAAGACTTACCAGATAGTATTTCCTGGAAAAAACTGAACTCTTGCCAGCCTTGTCCCCTCCAGAGAATAATAAGAGTCTTCAGAAGCAATTTCTTCCACAAAAGATAATGAAGTTCCCAGACACATAAATTGTACTTTAAAAATCAACCAATGCCTTGAGTAAAGATGTGAGCTCAATACAGAGCTGGAAGCAGTGAGTACTAAATTTGCTCTGGCGTTTAATCCCTTGGGGGTCACTGCAAGCCATATATTTTCACTGCTCACCAGTAAAATGGAGCATAGTTCCTGAGATCTGTCCTCTCAAGTGTTGGGCTGCATCTCACACAGAGGTCTGATTACTTAGTTACTAATTTCTACTTTTTGGCAGATATCACCTTTGTGCCTTGCTATGCTATGCTAAGTTGCTTTAGTCGTGTCCAACTCTGTGCAACCCCATAGATGGAAGCCCACCAAGCTCTCCTGTCACTGGGATTCTCCAGGCAAGAACACTGGAGTGGGTTGTCATTGCCTTCTCTGCCTTTGTGCCACAGGTAACCATAAAAAATTAAGACAAAATGAGGGCTGGGAGGGCGAGGGGGGGCAGAATCAGACAGACACAAGCTCTGTTAAGTCTTTCAAGAATCCCAGTGCTTTTTTTAATCGACTGCACTAGAATATAGACCAACATTCCCAAATGTTCACAGGAAGAGGAAAATGCTAGATGAAGCAAGAATACGCGGAGAGACCAGCCAACATTCAAACAGATCCTCATGAAACTTACCCTGACTGGTTTAAACAGGATGAACTCAGTGTCCTTGTTGGACAGGTACAAGGACATACTTCTCAATGTCAGGGGCAGCTTTGCCTTTATTGTCTTGTAGGCACTTGCCACAAGGTCACTGACCTTTGCTGGAAAGAAATTAGCCTCCTTAGTATCACAAATAAAAACAGAAGAAGTACTTCCATTCTAATTCAGAGGAGAATAAAAGGAGAGAAAAACAGCAAAAGACGACTATGTCCTCAAAGAATATTTTTTCACTTTTATTTATCAAGTTTAATCACAAGGCCATAAACATTCATTAAGTATTTAGATATATAAAATTCTAACCACAAAAGCTAAACAGAAAAGAATTCCCCCAGCATGGCTCAGGACGTTCATAGGGACGGTAGTACGGTGCCTTTGAAATTTGAAGATAAGAGGTAAGGTGAAACACTAGAAAGAATTACTTCGTAATGAATGAACTTATTCACTGTGACTCTTACTGACTCACAGTAAGAGATGCTTTCTGTCTTATGAGATCATTCAGAAACTGCCCACATGTATTTAATGGGAACTAAAAATCCATCTGTTATGTTCTTATATTATCAGAAAAGGAATAGAATTCCAGAAAATGTTAACTGAAATAATTAGCAGCCCAGATGTAGTGTCTCAAAAGAAGTACAAATGGAAAAGAACAGCAGTAATCTGTATTAAGTATTTAAAAGAGAAAATTACCTAGAAAGCTAGAAAGGAAAATCATGTCATAGATTAATCATGTCATAGATGGATTAATCATGTCATAGATGGTCGACCTCACTCATAATTACGGAAATGTCTATAAAACAACTGAAAATGTTTCAGACTGGTTACAATCACTAAGACTGTGCATATGCACATTTGGCAGAGGTGTGGGGAAACAGCCGCCTCCATGCACGATTATTTTGGCCATGCCACGTGGCACTGACTGTGGAGACCTAACTATTGGTTGTCTGCTGTTTTAGTTGCTAAGTCATGTCCAACTCTCAGCGACCCTATGTAGCCCACCAGGTGTCCCTCTCTATGGGATTCTCTAGGCAAGAACACTGGAGTGGGTTGATCTTCCCAACCCAGGATCAAACCCGTGTCTCTTGTGTTGGTAGGTGGGTTCTTTACCACTGAGCCACCTGGGAAGCCCATTTTAACTACTGGACCACCAGGGAATTCCTTCATCCACTGTTGATGGGAGTACAGTATGAACTGGTTCAACTTCTTAGAAGGGATACTGGGCAATGTCTAGCAAAACTGAAAATACACATACTCTTTAATGTTTGTACTGCTGAAAATTTACCTTATAGACATGCTCACAAAATACCACCAAAATATGTGTGTTTTTTAAAGAGTGTAAAGAAAAATTAAAAGTAATTTAAATATTAATAGAATTATTAAAGAAATTGTGCTCTAGTGATATATGTGTCCATTACTTAAAATGGGTAGAGCTGGATACGCTGATATAGAAGGGGCTCTAAGGTACAGAGTAAGTGTTTTTTAAAAAAGGGGTGGGGAGGAGATATTTCGTAAGCAGATGGGGTAGCAGGTCGCTGGAGAGAGAGAACCAAGCATGGTTTTCTTGACATAAGGGAAGCCATTTTGTCGTAAGTCATTTTGTGATCTATGCCCAGCCATAATCCTTGTCCCTGAACAGGTCTCAATAATTGATGTTCTTAAGTCCCTGAACAGGTCTCAATAATTGATGTTCTTAAGGGAAGTGAGGGAATGCAGGAACAAAGGAAAAGCAGTCAAAAAACAACGGCTCAGTGACAAAACACTAGCTTTGTCCTCAAGGGATACAGAGAACAATCTGATACTGGTCTGTGAGTTCTGCAGGAAGTAAAGCCCACAACCAGGTGGAGGCTGGATGACGATGCTGACCCTCATGACTTCAATCAATGAAAGCTTAAGATTCTGTAGACCACTGCCCCAGTTGAAGGCTGAAGCCCCTCTGCTCAAGCCCCTTCATGAATACGTGTACTCTTGGCTTAAACTTCCCCAATCTTGCTGTCTGGGGAGATGCTGCGCTGGGAAAGATCCCTGGTGTTCTTTCTTGCTGCAAGTAATAGCTCCTTCCTTCTCCTGATCTTTGCCTTTTTTTGGTATCTTTTAGCTCAACACTTTCCAAAAGGAAAACTTGGTGAGTGTCAAGGTAAAACTTGTTCCCTAAAAAGTGGTTGCCCAGGTTTTTCAAGTAACAATAGTATAATCTTATTTGAATAACATGTTTCAAGTCCATATGTGCTAGAATACCCATGTTCGGGAAGCAGCTGTGAACAGTGGTTACCTTTGATAGAACTAGCTTGGAGGTGGAGAACAGAATTACTTCTCATTTTACACTTCTCCACTTTTCCACTTTCACACCACGTTAAAAGTTTTTTCAGTTGAGGAGGGTCATAGATGAACAGGGCAAGAAAGTGCCCGTGCCCATAAGAAGAAAGAACCAACAATCCAAGAACTGCATGCTTTTCATGAACAGATGAAAACTCCGTTAAGACAGTGAATTCCATAGGCTCTGGCCCTCTCATCATTAACAACACACTTGAGGGGTCACTGGTCAGTTTTCAGAGGCCTGGACAACTACAGTTATATGTGGAGCTCAGTAAATAAAGTACCCTAATTCTTAAGAAGGTATACCTCCCAGAGTGAAATAACAAACTGGCATCCTAACTGTGGCTCAATCGCATGAGTTTATCATGAACTGACCCCAAGAATGTGATCAAGTCTGCATGTTCCACATTAACCCTGGGTTCCAGGGGTCCACGACAAGTTCCTAGACTGTTCTTGGTGCTCCCTCCCCAAAGGTTCAAACATCTTTGACATTTCAGTGTGGGTTTCTCCTGTTACAGATCAAGAGACAGCAACTCCCATAGCTCCCTGTGGCCAAAGGGGGCAGAAGATACAACTAGGTAAACTGAAGTATCACTGCTAACATTTGCCAGCATCTCCTCACATAGAAAGAAACAGTGATTAAAAGACAANTCGTAAGCAGATGGGGTAGCAGGTCGCTGGAGAGAGAGAACCAAGCATGGTTTTCTTGACATAAGGGAAGCCATTTTGTCGTAAGTCATTTTGTGATCTATGCCCAGCCATAATCCTTGTCCCTGAACAGGTCTCAATAATTGATGTTCTTAAGTCCCTGAACAGGTCTCAATAATTGATGTTCTTAAGGGAAGTGAGGGAATGCAGGAACAAAGGAAAAGCAGTCAAAAAACAACGGCTCAGTGACAAAACACTAGCTTTGTCCTCAAGGGATACAGAGAACAATCTGATACTGGTCTGTGAGTTCTGCAGGAAGTAAAGCCCACAACCAGGTGGAGGCTGGATGACGATGCTGACCCTCATGACTTCAATCAATGAAAGCTTAAGATTCTGTAGACCACTGCCCCAGTTGAAGGCTGAAGCCCCTCTGCTCAAGCCCCTTCATGAATACGTGTACTCTTGGCTTAAACTTCCCCAATCTTGCTGTCTGGGGAGATGCTGCGCTGGGAAAGATCCCTGGTGTTCTTTCTTGCTGCAAGTAATAGCTCCTTCCTTCTCCTGATCTTTGCCTTTTTTTGGTGTCTTTTAGCTCAACACTTTCCAAAAGGAAAACTTGGTGAGTGTCAAGGTAAAACTTGTTCCCTAAAAAGTGGTTGCCCAGGTTTTTCAAGTAACAATAGTATAATCTTATTTGAATAACATGTTTCAAGTCCATATGTGCTAGAATACCCATGTTCGGGAAGCAGCTGTGAACAGTGGTTACCTTTGATAGAACTAGCTTGGAGGTGGAGAACAGAATTACTTCTCATTTTACACTTCTCCACTTTTCCACTTTCACACCACGTTAAAAGTTTTTTCAGTTGAGGAGGGTCATAGATGAACAGGGCAAGAAAGTGCCCGTGCCCATAAGAAGAAAGAACCAACAATCCAAGAACTGCATGCTTTTCATGAACAGATGAAAACTCCGTTAAGACAGTGAATTCCATAGGCTCTGGCCCTCTCATCATTAACAACACACTTGAGGGGTCACTGGTCAGTTTTCAGAGGCCTGGACAACTACAGTTATATGTGGAGCTCAGTAAATAAAGTACCCTAATTCTTAAGAAGGTATACCTCCCAGAGTGAAATAACAAACTGGCATCCTAACTGTGGCTCAATCGCATGAGTTTATCATGAACTGACCCCAAGAATGTGATCAAGTCTGCATGTTCCACATTAACCCTGGGTTCCAGGGGTCCACGACAAGTTCCTAGACTGTTCTTGGTGCTCCCTCCCCAAAGGTTCAAACATCTTTGACATTTCAGTGTGGGTTTCTCCTGTTACAGATCAAGAGACAGCAACTCCCATAGCTCCCTGTGGCCAAAGGGGGCAGAAGATACAACTAGGTAAACTGAAGTATCACTGCTAACATTTGCCAGCATCTCCTCACATAGAAAGAAACAGTGATTAAAAGACAAAAACAGTAAGCCTGATTTCATCTAGTCCTTCTGGCGGCTTCCTCTTCCTTTCATCTACTCCTGCTTTACTAATGACGACGGTGGTGCTGCTTAAGAGCGCCGCACACTCGACACTGAGACTCCTCGTAGGGTTCCACTTGAGAGAATGACAGCCCCTACTTTGAGCAAAAGAGAATCTTTTCAGAGCAGAAAGGAAATACATTAACTATACATCAAGCCCCGAGGCTTAGCTGCACTAACTATGCCTATGCCAATTTGTTGGTTTCTACCTATTTGAAGAAAAATTTATTGCACCCAAGAGTTTCACCTACATTAACATTCAAAATAAAATCAGCTCTTATTTCTAACTAGGCTCTGCAAGTAACTGAAACCTTGAACCAAAAGCCCAGTTAATCCAAAGACAATCAGAATTCCTTCTAGAATGGGTGCTGAGTTACAGACTGGCAAGCCTGCTGCTGACCCTGAGGGGTTATAACAAGTGGCTAACGCCAGGCTGACTATAGTTAGAATTTCTAGTATTGTCTGTAAAAGACTGGTTTTCTGTCTCTTGACAGAATGTACTACTACATGAAGGATGTTCTCTGTCCTTTCATAAGATGGCGAAGATTTCAATCTCATATATGACACAAGGTTTAAAATAATAAATCCAGTATACCATTCACTGTCTCTACCACAGTAAACAAAAGGACTAAAGCGTGTCACAAAGTTTATTTGCAAAATAAAACAAATCAATGCAAACCTGTAAAAGTTCCCATGACAAATTTTGGAATAAAATCCTGCCTTCCATTCAAATGCAAGTGATAATTCTCTATGCTTCACAAATCTTCCTAAGAGACAGAGCTACTCTCACTCTTCTCTGTTCTACTTCAACTTCAAACTAACCTGAGGCACTAATAAGAATAACTAAAAATTCAAGAATGGCCTCAATTCTTTTTCCCAAAAGAAATAAGTACCTGACAGACATACATTCTTTCACTATGGAAAGCCAATTGTGTTAAAAACCTGATTCCAGTTTAAGTGCCTAAAAGTCAATCTTTTATGGCTGCTAAGACGGAATTATCCTTCGGCTTTCTCACTACCAACTTGCACACGGCTTACCCATCATTAAAACAGATTGCTTTGCCATCATGCTCTTCTTATTCAAAGGATCTCTATCACAACATGAGCCAAGAAATGGCCAGAAATATATAATCTAACAAAGTGATTGGTTCTGGTTGAATGACAACGTCAGCTGTCACAAAATGGATTAAAAATAACCCATAAAACTAGTCTTGATTTTCAATGTCTAATATCTAATGCCAAAGAAGGGAAAAAAACCTTCTAGCACAAAAAAATTTACATTTAGGAAAGAGTTAAGACAGGAAACATCTCAAGCATTTCTGCCAATCAATGACACTGCCTGCCAACTCCCAAACAACTTACAATTTTTTTTCAAACACTCTATAACATTAAAGAGAATGTAACTTGTATAAAATGTAATAATGTGCAATATTTCTTCATATAATACTTGGAAACAGTAGCGTACGCTCCATCAATTTCATACTATCAAACAATGTATTTTTATCCAAGTTCTAAGACAGTGAAAAGCAAGTATACAAAAACTAGTGCACTCAAAGCATTCTCATCTAAGCCATATTTTATTTTTAACTGGGTGTGTGCGTATGTATATGTATGGAATGCTTGTTGAAATACAAGTAGTGTAGGCTCAATTAAGACCTGTCCACTCCAAACTGGATCTTGCATTAACCTAAACCACAGCAGGAGTAGGAAGCCAACTCCTGGCTGTCGAGCAGGACTATATAAATGCAAATTAACCGACATCCTAAAAGAGAAATCCAAATAGTAAGATGTGGATACCTGGTTGTGCCCAAGGCTGCTGAGACAGCGTATACTTAGGTCCTCCCTGACTGGCCATTGTTTTTAATGCTGAAACCTAGTAGAGGAGACAAAAGGGGAAAAGTTTCATTTCACTGATGACAAATTAAACTAGAACTGCTCTCAAAAGATGTGATGCCATTCGAACCTATGAAAATAATAATAACCAAATGTACAGCTCTAAGAGAAAATGAATCATTTCCCATAGTTCTTTACAACCAATAAAATATTTAAACAAAACTTCTTTCATGATTTCAAGGCATGCCACTGTTTTGCAAAAAGAAAACCACACCAATGTTCTGAGGCAGTCTGCCGAGAACATTTCAGGAAGACAAGAATGAAGACTGAGAGAAACATCAACACAAAATAGATCTCTCTTTAAGTGGACAGTTAGGTTACCTTTAAATTATTTTCCTATGTTATCAGAAAAATGTCACAGGAGCTGGACAAAAGCCCCTTTATATATATCTACAGGGTCCTTTTCTTCATTATAGGTAGAGAGAATTAAAAAAAAAAAAAGGTTTTCAGATAGCATCAAAAAGCACACTTGACCAACCAGTGTTAGAGGTATGGAACTGGATGCCCACCCTCTAGTCACTTCTCTCCTCATTCCTCAGCATCAGTACAGAGAAGCAAAACCATGCATTTTGGACAAGAATGTTCTTAAGATGCCAAATTACAGTGGGGCTAAGGTGGAGCTGGGGAGTGTGAAAGACAGAAATTCATAAAACATCTTTTTAGAAATGGACTGCTAGGGGCCACAGGTCCAGGCCATGACCTTGGCCTCAGCAAACAGTCTCAACAGAAAGACTTCAACACCAGCTCCTTCAATTTCTCCTGAAGAAGGCCACCTAAACACGCAGGCAGAGGATAAGCAGAGACAGGACGTGGCGCCAGCCCAGGCCTCTCCAGCCCTCTGTTCCACCAAGTCCACACTGCCGAAACTACTTCTAGGCCCTCGCTCACGTTGTCATGTGTATAAAATCACCCCTTTCCACTGTCACTCAGCTCCTTGATATGGCTTTATTTTTACTGTGAAATGCTGCTTTTAAAAGTGAGTCATGGTCTAGGGATTAGACAATGCTAAAAGAAAAACATGCTCATGTTTAGTGTACATTATCCCCAATATTTCCCAACGTAAATAGAAACATACTAATGTGTCTACATTTACAAAAGCAGGAACACAGTGCTCTGAAAACTGTTTTTTTTTCCCACTTAAATCTAAGTCCTGAACATTTTTCTGTGTCCAACTGTTACACTTTAATAGTAATGCTTGCCTGCCAGTCCACTAGCTGTTCCAGAATTTAACCAATTTCATAATGACATATATTACACAATTATTTTTATATTAAAAGCAAATACAGACTGGTATATTCACCTCTATTTACTATCTAGATAATTAATTAGGTTGGCCATAAAGTTTGTTTCGGTTTTCCCATTAAAATCTTATGGAAAAACCTGAATGAACTTTTTGGCCAACCCAATACTTGTCTTTAAGTTAAACCTCAAGGAGCATTCTCCTCAAAGTTTCCGCAAACAGCCTCATCTTTTTTAAAACCCCACAGGATGAAGACAGACCCACTATCTCATTATGACACTGCTGTACACATCTTCATGTTTACACAATATCCATCCTGATTTCCCATTAGGTTATAACTCCTTAAGAACAGAAATGAAATTTATAGGTCAAATTCTATTACAAAATTATGTCAGAAAAAAATTTAATTTATACTGTTACTGAGGAAATTAATAATACTTAAGAGGGAACATTAAGAGTAAACTTGCAATACTTTAGCAAATTGCTTGAGAGGAAATGAAATCTGCTAACATGAGTTTTAGCATAAACTGGTCCTACCACGAGAACACTTTTTAGCTTAGCTACAAACTTTGAAATTATACTTCCTATAAAATACTTTCATTCATATTTTTTTGCAAAAGCAAAATCTTCACTTCATATCTGTCACATAAACTAACATTTCTGCAAGTAACTAGAAAGTACTTTGCTACTTTTGATCTTCTGGTCCTGATATATATAGTGATATATATATATCTCTCACTATATAGAGTATAGTGAAAGTTGCTCAGTCGTGTCTGACTCTGCAACCCCATGGAATTCTCCAGGCAAGAATACTAGAGTGGGTAGCCTTTCCCTTCCCGAGGGGATCTTCCTGACCCAGGGATCAAACCCGGGTCTCCAGCATTGTAGGCAGACTTTTTATCATCTGAGCCATCAGAGTCCTTGTTCTAACCGTAAGTAAGAAGGAAGGATACGACAGCACTCTTCTGTAGGGATCAGAAACAAGGCTTAGGGAAGCTGAGCGCATGCGCCCATCTCAGTCAGGAGGCGCAGAATGCCGTCCGCAACTCAGCTTCCTGGCCTCGAAATGCTGTGCTCTCTCGACTCCCCTCATGACTACCCCAAGCCCTACTTACGAGTCAGCTTCAAGCAATATTCAATACGATGAAATTCGAGAGCAATAAAAAAGTATGGACAGTGTTTTAGTTTTGGAAAATATCTGACCCAAATATTTTCGTATAAACCTGTACCTCTCAACACTTGGAAAAGAGTTTTATACTCCCTGCGTGCATGCTAGGTTGCTCACTCATGTCTGACTCTTTGTGACCCCATGGACTGTAGCCCACTAGGATCCTCTATCCATGGGATTTCCCAGGCGAGAATACCGGAATGGGTTGCCATTTTCTTCTCCAGGGGACCTTTCCGACCCAGGGATCAAACCTGGGTCTTCTGAATTGCAGGCAGTCTCTTACATCGCAGGCAGATTCTCTACCAACCGACCTCCAAGGAAGCCCACTGCACTCCCTGCTGCTGCTGCTGCTGCTGCTAAGTCGCTTCAGTCATGTCCGACTCTGTGCGACCCTATGGATAGCAGCCCACCAGGCTCCCCCGTCCCTGGGATTCTCCAGGCAAGAACACTGGAGTGGGTTACTGCACTCCCTAGGACCATTCAAATGATGCTGAAAGAAAATGCTATTTTTCAAGAAGCAGGAAACAAGGCAAAGTTCTTCTAGAACTTTATCATTCTCAAGAAATTTCATTATTTTATAAAATAAAATTATTAATTGTGACCCCCCCCCCAAAATCAGGAAGGATGTTTACACCAGATAGATTAAAAACACCGCAGAAATGTTCATCTCATGTGTAATGGGTCACACTGGTAAGGTTGAATTTCTCAGTCTGAAATGAAGATGATTTACCTACTCTAGGTACAGGGGATGTAAGGAGAATTAATGAAAACAAAGCATCTCAACAAAGAGAGCTCAAGCAAAGAGCTACATAAACAATAAAGCCAATTTATAACAGGCGAAGGGGATCGGAATCACACCTGGAGTCTTCAGGTACAAAAAAATAGTCTTCTGACAACCTAAAAATGTTTTCTACAGACTCTCACAGTTTGTTTTATGGCAAATCTATATATATTTTAAAAATCAGTCCAAACTCAGAAACAAGCTGAGGACATTTTGTTAATAAGGCTTACATCCAAATAGTAAATACTGAGACCTACAAGCACACAGCCAAATGAAAGATGAAACAGTTTACTTTCTACATCGATGAATACTGCTTTTCTTGCAGTCATTTATCAAGGCACAAGAACTGACTGCCTAACAACGGCAAGTATAACAAAAGGGGTATAAGATTCTGCACCTGCAGGATTACCTTCAAAGAAAAGCCTTTCAAAGTTTTAAAATCATTGACTTTGTCTCTAGTACTCTGCTAGTTAGAGTACTAGTAATGTTGACTTGGTGAAACGGGAAAAATGTTTGGTCCACAAATTCTAAGAAACAATGTCTTAAATCACAAGTGTCTGTATGAACTCTAGTGTGTACGGTGCATGTGAGTTGCCTATGTGTGTATATATCTTCGCCTTTGACCCACTCTATGCCAAGAGGACAGGGAAGAAACTTAAATTTGGAATTTGTTGTTTTTCCGTCATTCAGGCGTGTCTGAACGCGTCTGACTCTTTGTGAGCCCACAGATGCTTTGCGACCCCAGACTGCAGCTCGCCAGGCTTCCCAGTCCTTCACCACCTCCAGGAGTTTGCTCAGTCTTATGTCCACTGAGTCAATGATACCATCCAACATCTCATCCTCTGTCACCCCCTTCTCCTCCTGTCCTCAATCTTACCAGCATCAGTCTTCTCCAATTTGGAATAAGATAGCGTAGAAGGGATGCTGGGTCCTCCGAGATGAAGTATCTGCTACAGAGTCTCACTGAACAGTGAGGAGCAGTGAGGGAGCAGGGTTGTAAAAGGAAAAACGAGACAACTGCGAATGAACTGAGGAAGGGCAACACAGACTGAGCTGGTGGCGGAGTGAGGGAGCCCTCTGCCTTCCTGCCCCACAGGGAGAGGAGTACCAACGGAGCTGAACGACCAGCTACACAGGGGTCCCTGCCATATAGTGTGTGGCATGTCCAGGCAGAGCCATGCTATAATCCAGACTTGGATACATATTTTCTACCTAAATGTCTCAATTTTAAAGACTGTTCAGTGTCCAAAATCTTCCAAAATGCACAAAGTTAAACCAGATTCCCAGGTGGCACTAATGGTAAAGAACCAGCCTGTCAACGTAGGAGATGTAATAGCCGTGGGTTCAATCCCTGGGTCAGGAAGATCCCCTGGAGGAGGGCCTGGCAACCCACCCCAGTATTCTTGCCTGGAGAATCCCATGGATAGAGGAGCTTGGCGGGCTACAGTCCATAGAGTCGCAGAGAGTCAGACATGACTGAAGCAACTTAGCACATATTAAATATACCAAAGTTAAACTCAGGTCAGCTTAGACAACTGCCATCAGTAAATTTTCATTCTTTTGACTTCTAGGAAAACTGTTTTTTCTAGGAAAAAACCCGTTAAGCCAACATTTCATTCTAACCATCCTGCTTACATCAGAAGATTCCTTCTGCTGCTCTGTCACTGTACAATAGTCATCTCTAGCGTTTCCCACCAGGGTTAGTGTGGACGCGCTCCCCAAACGCACACTACAATCTACACACTAGTCGTCCATGAGGGCAGTTTTAGTAAAAACCATGATGACTTATTTGTAACTTACAAAATATCAATGCTAGCACCGTTTTTTAAAAATCAAAAGCTGGTAGAAAACATTTACACCACACTCCTTTTAAATTTATGTAGCGAGAAAAAAACAAAAAATGTACACATTCCAAACTCTTGATGAACAGGCTAAAATTCACCAAACAAGTAATATACCCCAATCATAAAAAAATAGTTTACCGTTTCTATATTTGCTTTTTTTTTTGTATCATTCCTTATTTTTAAAAACTAATATCTTCTCTTTGTCACGGGACCCAGCAACATGTTACCAACGAACAATTTCCTGAGCTGCCTCTTGTCATTTCATAGATACACCCTGTCTCCCCATTTAAGACTTAAGTAAGCAAATTTGAGAGAAAAAGGCTGCCATGTTTTAATTTTTTTCTTTTAATGTCCTCAAATTCAAGTCTGGACAGACACTAGAGATTAATAAATTAATTTCAAGACTTTTTAAACATCTTTACGAGGTAAGTCCTTAGCAACAAAACTTAGATTTTTTTAAACATAATTACTGAAAAAAGAAAGTCAAAACTGCCATGATCTTTTTCTTTGCTGGCATTTGCCAGTTCATGGATTTCTGCTGGGAGACAGAGAGACAGACAGATTATTATAAATCTATATATGTGGTGGTTAACAATGCAATGATATGGAATCTTCAATTCTCAATTATCCATACAAAATGAAAGGTAGGAACAGCATATCAAACAAGAGGAAAGTAAATCACTCGTTTAGGTAATGGGAACCCCTCATACATAGGCCTGGGACTACTGTCATGAAGGCCCTAATCTAAGCGAGTTCCAGACTGCATGCAGACACCTACACTGCGGAGCGCAGAGCTAGCCAGAGCCTGCTGTAACTAGATTTGCAGTGCTCACATTTTCTTTTAAAACTGAAGAATCCTGCATGCCTACCGAGAAGTCCAAACCAAAAAGCTTTCGTAAGAGGAAACACGGTGATTTCTTAGGATCACTAAGACATTGGTTTACTATTTCCTTCTGCCAAGGATTTCACAAGAAGGCAATTCAAATTGCAATCTAGGGAAGAAATCAAAATTACTTTACCAAATATGCAGGTCTATACCTTTGTCAGGAACTCCTCCANATCTTTAAGAGGTAAGTCCTTAGCAACAAAACTTAGATTTTTTTAAACATAATTACTGAAAAAAGAAAGTCAAAACTGCCATGATCTTTTTCTTTGCTGGCATTTGCCAGTTCATGGATTTCTGCTGGGAGACAGAGAGACAGACAGATTATTATAAATCTATATATGTGGTGGTTAACAATGCAATGATATGGAATCTTCAATTCTCAATTATCCATACAAAATGAAAGGTAGGAACAGCATATCAAACAAGAGGAAAGTAAATCACTCGTTTAGGTAATGGGAACCCCTCATACATAGGCCTGGGACTACTGTCATGAAGGCCCTAATCTAAGCGAGTTCCAGACTGCATGCAGACACCTACACTGCGGAGCGCAGAGCTAGCCAGAGCCTGCTGTAACTAGATTTGCAGTGCTCACATTTTCTTTTAAAACTGAAGAATCCTGCATGCCTACCGAGAAGTCCAAACCAAAAAGCTTTCGTAAGAGGAAACACGGTGATTTCTTAGGATCACTAAGACATCGGTTTACTATTTCCTTCTGCCAAGGATTTCACAAGAAGGCAATTCAAATTGCAATCTAGGGAAGAAATCAAAATTACTTTACCAAATATGCAGGTCTATACCTTTGTCAGGAACTCCTCCAGCGGCTCTATGAACAGCCTGGTCTGCTGCTGAATAAACTGCTCACAGGCTGATTTCAGGTGGCGGTCTACGTCTTTTTTGGAGTCAAGGTAATGTTCTCTTATTTCAGGAGTACCCTTAAAAAGAAGATGACAATTTCCTCCTGTTTTTATGTGCCTAGAAATTACCCGACATGTAAAGAATGTTGTTTCTCTCCCACCACCAAGCAAACAGACTCCTTCTCACCTCCAACAAGAACTCTATCAAGGCATTGTTGCTATTCAGCCTAAAAAATCTTGGAACAGTCATAGGATTCAGGATTTTAAATGCTGCATCTGTGAAACAAAATTACTCATCCAGTGAACATGTACAGTTCCAACAGAGAAGTCACGTAACTATTTCAGTGTGTAAACATACACTCGTTCTCTATCACCACAGGGCAAGAGTGCTTTCATTTCCAGGTCACCTCCATGAGTGGGTGAGGTTAGTGCCCATGATGGCTACAGTACTCACACATAATTATTTTCTAGAACTCAGAATTGCAAAATGCTATTAACCACAATTATTTATTTTTAGTAACAAAGGAAAAAGGATAAATGGTAATTAACACCTTAAAATTTCACAGCTTTACTTTAATGATGCTAAATAAGATTTTCTATTAAAAAAAAAAAAAAGATTCATATACTTACCCAGCTTCTTTTGTTTAAGATCTGGCTGGCATAGAAATTTATTCATTCGAAGCAGAGAGAATAAATTGATATGTCAGCCAGAAAAAAAAGAAAACACAAAAACCAAAAAACACCAAAAGGACGTATTTACCCCTTAACCTCCAGACTAACTAGAATCTGTGCAAAGTACTAACAGGTCTCATTGATGTTCAAATGCAATAAGATATAACGTTAGTCATGAGGGGTTATAGGCTTAAAAGTAAAGACAGCAAGTATTCAGTGACAGTCAGAAAAGCCCATCGCTTTGCTTTGCCTTGCCAGGCTGCAGAAAGCACAGCATGAAGTGCTGCTAGCCTGCATTTAAAAGTACATACACACAATACACTGTACTCCCTGCCTCAGCTGTGAACTGATTTAACTGAAAAAAAAAATCCCTTATCAGATTCAGTATTCTGAATTCAGTACGCTTTAGTAAACGACTCTTCATTTCCACTGTCCTTTCTACAAGAAACCTGAAAAACTCTAGGTGATCATACAGCAGGATTACAAAACCTTCATTATGTTGCAGGGAAAATATATTTTAAACCAAAATTTGCCAAAATTTTAGAATACTTCATTTTCTCACACCTCAGTGGATCTACAGTAGAATGAAGCAGCAACAGGTTATGAATTAGAAAAAATATGAAAGAAAATAGATCAGTCCTGCTTCACCTCATCCTTTGAATAAAATAAGGACCATCAGTGCCTGGCATTCCTCAAGGTTAGGGTGCTATTCCCACATGTCACACTGAAAGGAAAGGATGAAATCAACCAGAATGGATGGGTAATGGAAGCCTCTGATGAGAAGAAACTAAAATAAAAAAACTAAAAAAATGAAGGCAAAAGTCAGGAAATCTGGCTGCTGTTATAAAAAAAAAATTTACAAAGCAGATGAATAACATACAGGCTTACTATCCAGATTCCACCAGAACCAAAAGGTATTCTCTATGGTTAACAGGAAAGTGCATTAGGAAAAGAAAAAGAATAAGCTGTTTTAATACGACTCATTCTGATTCCAAGTGATGTTATATCAAGTCCACTATTTTATAAGCAGTCATTAGGAAAGTAACTTGTTCCTCTTGGAAATCCTATATTTGGAGACTCTCTAAACCATGGAATACAAAAAGTAATCTGAATGGCTATGAATTTGCTCAGTTCTCCCAATGCACAAGGGAGAAATCCGTTCATTTCTTAAATGGATAGCTAAGGCATTAGAGCTTAAATCTCTTGGAAATGGTTAAGAAAAGATAAAGTTTAGATAAATTTGTAAGTAAGGGAGATGGATATTGATGGTATATCCTTTAACAGTTTAAGATCAGCATCTTAAAAAATAACTAATCTTTTAGAAATCATCACTTGCTAATTCAGTCAGAAACAAATCATTAGTATGGATGAAGCACCTATCTCAAGATGATTCAATGTCTATTACCAACTCAAGACCCTATCAATGTGATTACTTAACCAGCTGATTTAATAATACAACTTAAGTTTATTTAAGCACCTTAAGCTTACAAAAACAGTTTAATATGTATTTTCATTCATTTTCACGCTTAATGATCTTGATAATCTGGTGAAAGCATCAAGACAGGTTGATTCTGCTCATTTTACGTGGGGTACAGAAGCTAAACCACACGTTTAAAATCACAAGAACCAGGAAATGATGGACCAGGAACAGAACCTGACTCACTCTTCTGATTTTACCCAGCTGGCCTCCTGAGTTTCCATGAACTGACAAACCCAACTTAATGTCTAAAATCATTCCAGTGAGCTGACACTCTTAAGTAGTTATTACAATGATCTTTCATTTTTTAACTGGCTATGGTAATATGTGGCAGAGTCTAAGAGAAGTCATACTGCAAGCTGAAATGCTCAAATATAGTCCTCTCCATAAAGAAAACACAGCAAGTTAGATGTAACTAGGATGCTGTCAGCTCAGCTTAGTATGAACAAGCAACATGCTCAGCAAGCACAGCATGCAAAATCAAAAATTGCAGATGAACATAAAATAAACCTATAACCCTGTGCTGCCACACTTGGACAGGTCAAACCACCCAACTGTGCCAGCCCGGGCAATGAAGTACCTCTAGTTTTCTTGAGGTCCAGGGAAATTTCCTTAATGGTGAATTCAGTGTGAAATGGAGCAATTTGTTCACGAAGAATCAAAAGGTGCTTTATTAAGAAAAGTTGTCCATCAATCTGAGTCTAAATTGTAAGATAGAAAAATGGATATTATCAGATTAAGTAAAAACAGGGATACATATAACACGTTTGCTACTAACTCAACATTAATCTACCTAGGTCACTTGCCTTCAGCATAACTACATGGTACCAATATTCCTCTGTTGTACAATGAACTCTACCATATTTTCATGTTGAAACTATCTGGAAAAATCTTACTTCAAACTTTTACTATCATCTACTCTACTTAGCAAACCCAAGAAAGTAAACCAGACAAAAGGTCTTAAAGCAACAGAATTAGAAACAGAAGTCAAGTCTATTCTAACCTGGTGCAGAAAGAGAAGAGATGATACGGCCCAAGATCAGCACAGCACGGCAAGCAGAGTTCCAAGTCTGAGCCTGACTGATCTCTCACGGCTTCCTAGCTTCTCTCAGTAACATAGCTTTCACTGTTTGGTCAAAGTGGTTTCAATATTCAGAATATCGGAAATATTGGTATTTATATAAAAGTACAAAAGGAGCCTTCAAATGTAAAAAGATTTGGGGTGGTCATTTTGGATTACCCTGCCAGCAATGGAGAATGGACTACCTACACCCCACACAGGAAGTGCAGACACTCCTGCATTTCCTTTCACCCTCTCAGGACACATCCTCAAGAGTTTTGTGATTCAAGCTCAGTTCTCAAAGCTCTGACCCAGTTCCCAAAATAGTGAACCACCATAGCTCTCATTTCAGAAAAGAGTCTGTATATTAAGAAGAGCAAGGCTATGTTTGCTCCTTCTTGCTGCTACCCAAGACAGACTTACTTTGAAAATATTTTTAATGAACTTATTCTGCATTACGAAAAGAATAATGTCTTTCAGTAACTAATACAGGCATACCTTGGAGACACAGCAGGTTTGGTTACAGACCACTGCAATAAAGTGATGATCGCAACAAAGCGAGTCACACAAATTTTTTGGTTACACTTACACCATGCTATTATGTGGCCAACGGCATTATGTTTAAAGAAACAAAGTACATACTTTAATTTTAAAATACTTATTGCTAAAAATATTAACCATCTTTAGCAACAAAATATTTTAAAATAACCATCATTTGAGCTTACAGCAAGTCAGTATCAAAGATCCCTGATCACTGACCACCACAACAAATATAATAATGAAAGTTTGAAACACTGAACTGCCAAAACGTGATACAAACACACTAAGTGAGCAAATGCTGTTGGGGAAATGGTGCCAACAGACGTGTCTGACGCAGGGTTGCCACAAATCTTCAGTTTGTAAAAAAACACAGAAACAAACCCCCCCCAGTTATCTGTGAAGCACAATAAAGCAAAGCACAGTAGGACAAGGTGCGTTGTATAAGCTTTGAAGAGGTTATTAAGGTGACTCCTCTCTGTTCTCTCTCTCCTTCCCACCCTCCTGAATAGACACAAATCAACGTGTATGATTTACCTGATGGAAACTCACTTTGCACTCTGGAACACAGAGCACTGGCTAAGTAGGAAATGCTACCCAGTTTGAATAACTGCTCTGTTTTCAAAAGAACTAACAGCTCCAAACGAGAAAACAGTACCACATAGATTGGATTTACTTTGCTGAAGCTACTCTGATTCAGCAAATAGTATCATGTTAGTGTACTGATACACTAGATGTTCAATTAAGTATGGAAGAAAAGTTCTTTTTTTAAGAAAGTCTCAACACATTAAGCCATTTTCATTGATCACTTTTCTAAAAGTTGAAAGATGAAAAGCACACTAACTTAGTTGTGAAAATAAATCAGCTAATTCTTACTAAATTGAAGTTCTCCTCATATATATTTAAGCACCTTATAATATGAAGGAAACAGAGTTAGACGATGGCCTTATGCGAGGATGGCCTTACAGGTGGTGAGGGGAAAAGGCCAAATAATGGAAAAAAAGGGCTTTCATTCTTCCCTTTAAAATGAGGACAGAGGTACAAGAGGATATAAGCACATGAATTTTTAAAATTAGGTCATTGTTCTCCCTCTGATAATCTAAGAAATACATGCTCACTGTATAAACTGTGGAAAGTAAAGACAAGTGTGAGAAGAAATGAGAGTCATCTGCAGTCACCCCAAACTTTCATCACTACTTTCTTCAATGAATGCATTCATTACATAGTTATCATCTGGTTTGTATTCTGCGCCTTGTTTTTACCTTAACGTATGTACGTTAGATTTTATCATTCCCTTTTCTGGAATTTAACATCTGTATGTTCCACTGTATGGAATATACCACAATTTACTTAAACATGTGTCTAGTGTTAGATGTGTTTCCTAATTCCCTCTATTACAAAAGAATATGAAAGCTCAGGCTGAGAAATATGTTTTAAATTCCAACCTGCCTGTCTATAACTTAACTTTCCATTCTCTTCTAGTTCCCATGTCAGAATTTCCTTTCAACTCTCGATCCCGTGAATGGGAACACACAGTGGTCACAAAAGCAGAGCTTTTTCCAGCTTGTCTAGCATCCCACATTCTTCTGTGAGGAGGTTTCTGGTTTTAGTTCATCTAAAACCTTAAAGTTAGAAACCAAGTTTATAAATCTGGAAGTCTAGAAAGGTTCACAAAGTCTGAAAACTCCCACAAGCTATGAAATTTTGGCTGGAAACAGTCCCACAACTTCCTCCCTGTTGGTGAGCAATAGGTATTTTAGGTGGAGCAGCATCCTGAACCATACTTTCTGGAAAAAAAAAATCTCAGGGGTTGTGGGAAAAGCACATGCTAATAGCCATCAGCCCCAGATCCCTTCTTCTTGAATAAAAACTGTAATTCACAAAATCATGTCAACTCCTAGTCACATAATCCATGGTCCCCTACTCTTACCTTCCAAACTGACTGACTGATGCCTCCAAGTGTTGGAATGTCATTGTAGGGATGAGGATAGATTGCTACGATTCCTTGAAAACAGTTTCAGTATTCCAGGGAAAGAGAAGTCCAGTACCTTCCTGCTNGTCACAAAATCATGTCAACTCCTATGGTCCCCTACTCTTACCTTCCAAACTGACTGACTGATGCCTCCAAGTGTTGGAATGTCATTGTAGAGATGAGGATAGATTGCTACGATTCCTTGAAAACAGTTTCAGTATTCCAGGGAAAGAGAAGTCCAGTACCTTCCTGCTACTAAGGCTAGAACAAGAAACCTTTATCCCACAGAATTTATAACCTAAGTATCACCTCTGGTACTTCAGCAAAGCTGGCACTCTCTTATTTAGCGTAGTCTTTAGTACTAAAATGAAGTACAACCTCCTCTCAAAGGGCATCAAAATTAAATCACATTTAAAAAAAAATGCTACTGCCAAAATGGCTTTCAATTTCTGTGCCTGAATACAAACGCTGCATTCCACAATAGTATTATAGATGATCAGATTTCACCTAACACTTCATCAAACCTTGTTTTTGCTGATGGACTCTGATGCTCCAAGCAGTGACTGAATGCAGGCCGACAAGGCTTCCTGTGATAGTCCTTGGAACACTGCCCTCTGGTGAAACAAAAGAGAAACATCCCCTGTAGCACTTCAAACAAAGCAAAAAGGCAATCTGTAGGCTGTGAGTACAGCTTGCTTGCCCTCATCTGATGAATTCATTCATTACTACCAATTGCAAAGAGTCGGACACGACTGAGCAACTGAACTGAACCAATATTCCTCCCAGACTTTCCTATTCCTACACAAGCTTTCTAGACCAGCACAATTTCCTAATTTGCACCTCTTGAAACTCTCACGTGACCTTTCAACACTATTTCCTGAGCACCTATTTCATGCCAGGCTCTGTGCTGGTCCTGATCTGACCTTGGGAAGCTCTCACTCGAGTACCATCTCATGATATAGGCTGTTTTTTAAACATACAAAAACAACTTTAAAACAAAGCTTCAGTAAATCCACTTCTAAAAATGTATCCCAAGTAATATCAGTACTGTATTCTAAGATTCATACACATGACTCTTTTCATATTATTTAAAGCAGCAAAAAAAAAAAAAAAAAATTCTGGAAATAACTTAAATGTTCAATGATAGGCAGCTGACAAAACATCAGTAAATCTAAATTATGAAACACTGTACATGAAATCAAAGGATGCTGAACAGGAAGTGATAAAATTCTTGTACAAGAATATAATTAAAAACAAAATCAGGTTACAAAACAGAAGGTGAAGTATGATTAATTTAATTCTGCCACTGCTGTATCTTCCCAGAGGTGTGGTGTGTGCACAGACTCCTGTCAGCCCCCTTGCTTCCTCTCTGCCTCTACTCCACCTGAAACAGAACTGATGAGGATGTGTATGAGCACAGTATTTATTACTAGGCTGCCACCCTGGGCTCTGGTCTCGTGCCTAAGAATTTATTCTCTTTTTGCACTGCTACCTTCTCCTCTGTTTCTCATGAGGCTACTGCACAGTGAGACATGATTAAGGCTGTCTCTTGCTAGGTCAAGATGTACCCATTTGAATGCAGAGTTCCAAAGAATAATAAGGAGAGATAAGAAAGCCTTCCTCAGTGATCAATGCAAAGAAATAGAGGAAAACAACAGAATGGGAAAGACTAGAGATCTCTTCAAGAAAATTAGATATACCAAGGGAACATTTCATGCAAAGATGGGCTCAATAAAGGACAGAAATGGTATGGACCTAACAGAAGCAGAAGATATTAAGAAGAGGTGG
>SJYW01053832.1:752097-806975 GCA_006410735.1 Raphicerus campestris
AATGGTGTGATCACTAATCTAGAACCAGACATCTTGGAATGTGAAGTCAAGTGGGCCTTAGAAAGCATCACTACAAACAAAGCTAGTGGAGGTGATGGAATTCCAGTGGAGCTGTTTCAAATCCTGAAAGATGATGCTGTGAAAGTGCTGCACTCAATATGCCAGCAAATTTGGAAAACTCAGCAGTGGCCACAGGACTGGAAAAGGTCAGTTTTCATTCCAACCCCAAAGAAAGGCAATGCCAAAGAATGTTCAAAATACCGCACAATTGCACTCATCTCACATACTAGCAAAGTAATGCTCAAAATTCTCCAAGCCAGGCTTCAGCTATAGGTGAACTATGAACTTCCAGATGTTCAAGCTGGATTTAGAAAAGGCAGAGGAACCAGAGATCAAATTGGCAACATTCCCTGGATCGTGGAAAAAGCAAGAGAGTTCCAGCAAAGTATCTACTTCTGCTTTATTGACTATGGCAAAGCCTTTGATTGTGTGGACCACAACAAACTGTGGAAAATTCTTAAAGAGATGGGAATACCAGACCACCTGACCTGCCTCTTGAGAAAACTGTATGNGAAGACTCCTGAGAGTCCTTTGGACTGCAAGGAGATCCAACCAGTTTATCCTAAAGGAGATCAGTCCTGAATATTCATTGGAAGGACTGATGCTGAAGCTGAAACTCCAATACTTTGGCCACCCGATGAGAAGAGCTGACTCACTGGAAAAGACCCTGATGCTGGGAAAGACTGAAGGCAAGAGAAGGGAACGACAGAGGATGAGACGGTTGGATGGCATCACCAACTCAATGGACATGAGTTTGGGTAAGCTCCAGGAGTTGGTGATGGACAGGGAAGTCTGGTGTGCTGCAGTCCATGGAGTTGCAAAGAGTCGGACACGACTGAGCAACNAGAGAGGATGAGACGGTTGGATGGCATCACCAACTCAACGGACATGAGTTTGGGTAAGCTCCAGGAGTTGGTGATGGACAGGGAAGTCTGGTGTGCTGCAGTCCATGGAGTCGCAAAGAGTCGGACACGACTGAGCAACTGAACTGACGCCACTTACAAAAAAAAAAGAAAACACAAATCCAACTTAAAAACAGAATGCATAATGGAAAATAAGAGATAACTGAACAGAATGTTTATAAAATACAACTTAAAGGATGGACAAAAAACAGAACACTCTAACAAATCATTTCTGTTCAGTTTTTAAAAAATGTTATTTCCTAAGATTTCACAGGAAGTTTCCCTTGATTTTGCATCCTGAATGAGAATTAAAAAGAAATATCCTGTCTTCACCAGTATAAAATATCCAAAAGTGTGGGGGTGGGTGAAAGATCCAACAAGACCCACCTCCATCATCACTAACTTATCAGGATACGCTAGATCTCCAGGAGCTGGTTTGTAGCCCGTGATGTCCGTCTGAATGTAGATGTGGGTCCGGTAGACAAGCCGCTCCTGTACATCTTCTAGCATCTGCTTTACACCAGCTGCAAATGCCCCCAGCTGTTCAGCTGATTTAAAAACAAAAAGTGCAATCACCCATTCCTTTAGATCTAGAAAACACTTTCTTTAAACAAGCAAAAACATTACAAAATTGTCTACAATAGGATAAACCAGTCTTGCTTCAAGGACTGGTTATATTCTATTTTGAAATAACTGTCTTCCGATTTCCTCAGATTTAAAGTTGGGAAATAAATTTTCCCTTAGATCTGCTTCCTGAGACTCTGAAATAACTTCNGTGCAATCACCCATTCCTTTAGATCTAGAAAATACTTTCTTTAAACAAGCAAAAACATTACAAAATTGTCTACAACAGGATAAACCAGTCGTGCTTCAAGGACTGCTTATATTCTATTTTGAAATAACTGTCTTCCAATTTCCTCAGATTTAAAGTTGGGAAATAAATTTTCCCTTAGATCTGCTTCCTGAGACTCTGAAATAACTTCTATTATTAATATGAATAATAAAATCTTAGTTTTAAAGTGCTCTGTGATTTTTAAAAGGTATCTCATATAGCTTCATACCAATCCTAAGAGATGGCTAAAGCAACTTGTTAACTGAGTTAATCCCCATTTTACATATAAATTGAATTCCACAGATACTAAATGACTTGCCAACATTCTTACAAGGAAAAATGAGTAAAAAAATAAAATGAGGGAATTCCTCAAAGGCTCAGTGGTTAGGACTCTGCATTCTCCTACCAAGGGTCCAGCCTCAATCCCTAGTCAGGCATGTGTTCAGTCATGTCTGAATCTTTGTGATCCCAGAATGGACTGTAGCCTGCCAGGCTCCTCTGTCCATGGAATTTTCCAGGCAGGAATACTGGAGTGGGTTGCCATTTCCTTCTCCAGGGGGTCTTCCCAATCCAGGGTCTGCTGCATTGCAGGAAGATCCTTTACCACTGAGCCACCTGGGAAGCCCCAACAGTGTACCAGAAATGCCCAAACAAAACTAATGGTTGGTTCTCTCTGGATTTCAGATGCCAGAAAGAACAGTAACTGTAATTATTTTATTACTAATTTTATACAGACTTTAAAATTCTTTCCCCACTATTATTTTAGTCACAGGATAAAGTGCATCTTGGTTCAAAAAGAGACAAGGCACCAACCCAAGTTTTAAATATATTAAATTTGTATAGGGATGTGTCTTTGGGGGGGAAACAGTGTCAGACTTTAATTCTGGGGGCTCCAAAATCACTGCAGATGGTGACTGCAGCCATGAAATTAAAAGACACTTACTCTATGGAAGAAAAGTTATGACTAACCTAGACAGCATATTGAAAAACAGAGACATTACTTTGCCGACTAAGGTCCATCTAGTCAAGGCTATGATTTTTCCAGTGGTCATGTATGGATCTAAGAGGTAGACTATGAAGAAGGCTGACTGCCGAAGAATTGATGTTTTTGAACTGTGGTGTTGGAGAAGACTCTTGAGAGTCCCTTGGACTGCAAGGAGATCCAACCAGTCCATTCTGAAGGAGATCAGCCCTGGGATTTCTTTGGAAGGAATGATGCTGAAGCTGAAACTCCAGTACTTTGGCCACCTCATGCAAAGAGTTGACTCATTGGAAAATACNTGGTGTTGGAGAAGACTCTTGAGAGTCCCTTGGACTGCAAGGAGATCCAACCAGTCCATTCTGAAGGAGATCAGCCCTGGGATTTCTTTGGAAGGAATGATGCTGAAGCTGAAACTCCAGTACTTTGGCCACCTCATGCAAAGAGTTGACTCACTGGAAAATACTCTGATGCTGGGAGGAACTGGGGGCAGGAGGAAAAGGGGACAACAGAAGATGAGATTGCTGGATGGCATCACAGAGTCGATGGACGTGAGTCTGAGTGAACTCTGGGAGTTGGTGACGGACAGGGAGGCCTGGCGTGCTGTGATTCATGGGGTTGCAAGGAGTCACACACGACTGAGCAACTGAACTGAACTGGGGGATGGGGTGGGGCAGAGAATGGCTAATCTTTTTCAAATTCATTGAGTCAGAGATATAATTTAAAAACACCTTTCGGGACACTTTCCTGGTGGTCCAGTGTCTAAGACTGTGCTCCCAATGCAGGGGGCCTGAGCTTGATCCCTGGTCAGGGAACTAGATCCCAAATGCCACAACGAAGACCCAGTGNCCAGAGATATAATTTTAAAACACCTTTTGGGACACTTTCCTGGTGGTCCAGTGTCTAAGACTGCTCCCAATGCAGGGGGCCTGAGCTTGATCCCTGGTCAGGGAACTAGATCCCACATGCCACAACGAAGACCCAGTGCAACTAAATAAATATTTTTTAAAAGTAATCTTTGAAATGATCATTTCTACTTATCATTTACCATTATTCTGTACATGATCTTCAAGCACCTCATTTTTAAGAATCCCACAAAGTTCCGATAGAGTTTCTAAGTGAATAACATGAATGATCAACGGCCTGAAGACATCATACAACGACACACACAGTTTCTCCAAAAGTTCACTAAAATGAAAGAATGAAACATGGTTACCAGTAGTAATCCTTTCACTATTTTCTAACAGTTTAAAAGTCACCCTTAATTACTTCCAGCCAATAAAAATAATGAAAATATACTGGAAAATAATATGCGGGAACATTAAATAATGAGAAGTGAAAGGCTGACAGTAATTCTCTGAACTGTTTTTGCTAGAATCAATAAAAAAGCTCAGAATAAGCAATCCTCACAGTCAACAAATTAGCTGGCCCCAGCTGAAAGTCAATTTATTATTTTTACTTACATTAGCAACAATCTTGTGCATGTCCTTTCAAAACCAATAAAATATTTCAGTAGACTTAATTTTCCTACACCATAAATAATCTACACTATAAAATAATTTAATTATTTTTAAATTTTCCTATACTATAAAATAACCTACACCACTGTGAATCAAATGGTGACATTTTTCCCAGGAAAGACTGGTTCAAATCTCTTGAATATATACAGATTTAGATAAACAAAACTCAAAGTATTCTGGACATGCACCAAGTATTTTGACAATTTTAAACATTTGAAAAGAAAAAAGTGAGGCTGTCTATACTCTTTACATTGTCAACCATACTCTTCTATATATAGTCTTTCACCAAAACTGTAAGATATGTTTGTTTGTTCTGCATTATGAGAGTCATAATCTTCGGATTCTTATGAGTCAAAATCGCCAATATGAAGAACTCAGAAGTGACTAACAGTGGATTTGAAAGACACCTTGAGAAAAATAAGAAAAAGGATTTTAAATAGTACCTACATCTTTAAGTATCTCTCATGAGTTAGAATCACAGAATTTTTTTAGCTAGAAAGAATTATTATACTTAGTGGAGATAAACAGCTCCATATACCAAAATAGCTGCCTATAAAGGATTCTTACTCTTGTAACTTACTGTTCCCATAATTATAAAAATATGAAAGCATATTGGCCTTTAAGCTGCAAATTTATTTCAAAGTAAATAGCCACTGTCTCATCCAACAATACTCTGTTCATATACCCACAAAAATTAAAACATGCCTTAGTTAATTTTAGAGTACTACTATGATATAATAAGCCATTAGCAAATTAAATCTTAAAAACAAGAATTGGAGTCCATGTACCACGTACTCTAATTTTGATGTTGGTTTTGTGAAAAATTCATTGTAAAGCTGGTGCTCGTCCTGGCACACATGAACCATAAAGGCACAGCCACTGCGAATCTGTGGGAAACAAACACACACCACGTTAAGGCACGTGACGACTCCAGCCAGCACTGATGGAGCAAACACTTTATTCACAAAGAGACTATGCATATGTAACTCATAAAACAACTTCCTAAATAACAGAAAACGCTTTTCAGCATAATGGGGATATAGATGACTTTTATTTTCTTACGTTTTCTAAACTTTTGACGATGAAAAGTACTCTTCCAGTTCAAAGGGGGGTATTTAAAAAAAGAATCTTTATGTACTTTCCTACAGTCTGAATTAAAATCACACTAAATAAAAAAGCACTTCTGCAGCAAAAGCTAAGATTAAACTGTACACAAATCCACCAACTCTGAAACTTCATCTTTCAAAAAACAATACTTATTTGTAAATCATCACATGCTCAAAAATAGATCAAAATTAGAATATTTTGCCCAAATGAATGCTAAATTACTAAGTGAGATTTGTCATAACTGAAAGATTCTGTAAGTTTGTTGATGGGAGACCAAAACTTATTTACCCACGTGTAGTTTCTAGGGTGTCAGAACAGCTTAAGAGAAGGTTTAACATTAAACCACAACAAGCAGAAACTTACCAAGGCACAGTGGTCTCTGTTATTCTGGCTGGTCAACTCTGTTACAGTGCAGGTAATACTGGGGCCCAAAAGGAGTTCCCGCTGATCAAGGTAACACTGGTGGATGTCAGTTAGCAGTTGTTGGTATCTGATGAAAAAGCAAATGAGACTGGAGCATAAACTTCTGATTCCAGGTACGTAAATTAAATCTGATCTTATATCCCAAAACAGGGTGCCAAGCCTCCAAGGTCATATATAGTGCTGCTCACTTGCCCACATTAAAAACTAGAAACATTTATGTATATAAAGAAAAAGCAAACAAATCACAATGACCTAACAAAATCTTTATCTTTTAAAGAAAGATTCATCTTCCAGGAGCAGTGGTCCTACATCTACCTCAATGGGAGGAAAATCCTGCTATATGGGAAAAAGATGCTTTGTAGACGCATAAAGTCAGGTCTACGACCTTGCTCCCCATATTGAGCTGTGCGCCACAAGAAAAGGCTGGTATAGCACACAAGGTAACTGCTCAGAAAACATCAAGGACACAGCAAACTTGGAAAAATAGCACTTCAAGGAAGGTAATTTGGAAACTGAAGAACCTGTGGGTACTCACTCAGGTATTTTTTCAGATCGTTGTTCTATCTGTTCAATGAGAGCCTGTGGAATAAAAAAAAAGCTCTCTAACTTCATCTGTTTTAGTTATGCTTTTAATTACTTTCTGATTGTAAAAGTAACAGAAGCTCATGTTAGAAAATCTGGGAACACAAAAAAGCTGAAACATAAAAATCACCTAAAATGCAAAAATTAAAAAAAAAAATCACAGTATTTTAGAATATTTTCTTTCAGTGTTTGTATGTACACAGTTATTTTCCTTTTTAAATAAAACTGGAATTATACTATATATTCAGCTTTACAATCTGCTTTTGAAAAACTAATATTTTAAAATACTTTCCTTTTATTAAATAACGTCTGTTATCAGATGAAAATATTTGAAATGCCTTAGCCTACTGCCTGGCACTTAGTAAACAGTCAGTGAATCATCATTATAAATACTATTTAAAACATTACTTTACATGGCTATTTGATATCCTACTGAGTGGATGTACTCTAAGTCAGACACTCTTCTATTACTAGTCATCAAGGTTGTTTTCTAAGAATATCAGTCCAGTGGTTAAGAGCTCCGGGTCTTCAAGTGAAACTAGAGGGTTTAAGTGCTGACTCCANTATAGTGCTGCTCACTTGCCCACATTAAAAACTAGAAACATTTATGTATATAAAGAAAAAGCAAACAAATCACAATGACCTAACAAAATCTTTATCTTTTAAAGAAAGATTCATCTTCCAGGAGCAGTGGTCCTACATCTACCTCAATGGGAGGAAAATCCTGCTATATGGGAAAAAGATACTTTGTAGACGCATAAAGTCAGGTCTACGACCTTGCTCCCCATATTGAGCTGTGCGCCACAAGAAAAGGCTGGTATAGCACACAAGGTAACTGCTCAGAAAACATCAAGGACACAGCAAACTTGGAAAAATAGCACTTCAAGGAAGGTAATTTGGAAACTGAAGAACCTGTGGGTACTCACTCAGGTATTTTTTCAGATCGTTGTTCTATCTGTTCAATGAGAGCCTGTGGAATAAAAAAAAAGCTCTCTAACTTCATCTGTTTTAGTTATGCTTTTAATTACTTTCTGATTGTAAAAGTAACAGAAGCTCATGTTAGAAAATCTGGGAACACAAAAAAGCTGAAACATAAAAATCACCTAAAATGCAAAAATTAAAAAAAAAAATCACAGTATTTTAGAATATTTTCTTTCAGTGTTTGTATGTACACAGTTATTTTCCTTTTTAAATAAAACTGGAATTATACTATATATTCAGCTTTACAATCTGCTTTTGAAAAACTAATATTTTAAAATACTTTCCTTTTATTAAATAACGTCTGTTATCAGATGAAAATATTTGAAATGCCTTAGCCTACTGCCTGGCACTTAGTAAACAGTCAGTGAATCATCATTATAAATACTATTTAAAACATTACTTTACATGGCTATTTGATATCCTACTGAGTGGATGTACTCTAAGTCAGACACTCTTCTATTACTAGTCATCAAGGTTGTTTTCTAAGAATATCAGTCCAGTGGTTAAGAGCTCCGGGTCTTCAAGTGAAACTAGAGGGTTTAAGTGCTGACTCCAAGTAGCTGTCTGAGTCCAGGAGAACAAACCCACGTCACTGAAATTCCATTTCTGATCTTGGAAAGCTGATACAATAATAATACCTAAGTCCCAGTTGGGGACTCCTAGCACCGGGTCAGTAAAGATAAATATTTTTAGAGACCTTTGTTCCATTCTACTAAAATGTTTTTGAGGAAGAAATTAAGAATTAATACATTCCATCAGCAGTATCACCTGTCTCACCAAATCCTGAAAAACACTGACTATTACACCTTACTTTGTCAATTTCTAACAGACCAAAAATATCACTCACCACTGAGCCCTCAGGCCTACACCATTTTTTCTAATCAACTGTATCACTGTTAACTGACAAGCAACCAACCTGGCACAATCTAAACCTCAAACTATCAACTGCTGTATCTTCTCTAAACAAGACCAAGTTCCTGCTTTGAAAAGCAGAAACTCCTTTCCACTTACTTTCAAGATGGATACAAGGAAGAGAGTGGGGTCAAAGTCAGCAAAAGCTGACCACTCTTTCTAGAAACTTCACAACAATAAAAAAAGATACACATGCCAGCTCCAGCCAGCTGTATCTGGGATGACACTGGTTTAAAATATTGTACTGGTTCTCTGCTTTTCCTGAATGAGCATGACATGAAACATCCTTCGTGAGATAGCCTCTGCCACCATTCTTATTTCTCATCACACTCTACTAAAGTCTGTGTTCTAGCATCAACCAATTACATGAGGTTCTCCCCAAAGACATGTCTTTTATGGTTCTAGTACCCTCCCTGTACATGTTGCTCTCTCTGTAAAAAATACCCTTATTAATCCCCCCAAGTCCTCTCTAAATTCAAGCTTTTTAAGCTCAAATATCAGCTTCATCTGGAAACCTTCCCTGAGCATCACAGAAGAGCTAGGTGTTTCCTGCTCTGTGGGCTTAGAGCCCCTCAACATATACTGCTGTAATGTGGAAGGACAAAGCCTACCATTCATTCACGCTCATTTTCCTGGTATAAGCAATGGACCTAACATACATTAGCATTTCCAAAGGGCTGGCTAAATAAATTTCATAGCAGTATCTTTTTTATGTCAATAGACTTACTCTGACTTTGGGGGCAGCAGCTCGAAATTTCACATAAAATAGTGTAAAGGCATTGTCTGCATTAGGTACAGATGAAGGATCCTAAAGACACAAGGTGGAGGACAAGAAAGGCAGATAATTAGCAAACAAAAAAGTATTCAGAAAATATAACACAAACCATGTCATATGGCTCCTGCTTGGCCTATATACCAAAAGCTTACAGAGAGAAAGACTAAATATTGTTATTGCTACTTATAATTGTGTGGAACTGCCACCTCTCTCCTTTTTATAATTAAAATTTATCCTATGCTTCAAGAATTTTGGCAGTAAAAAAGACTGAATTCAGATTCGCAGTCATTTACTGACTATAGAACATCGGTCAAATTATTTAACCTCTGAGATACAAGGCATCCATTAAATGGAGACAAAACATATGCACAAACGTTTTACAGAGCTCAGTTATAAAGCACTAACACATAGTTTAAGTACCAGTACATATTAGGTATTAGTTTTCAAAATTAAAAATTTTGCAAAACAGAAAACTCATACAATCTGTTCTGTAAGCTAAGAGCAATGTGAATGATGAAATTCAGTACAAAAATCAGTAGCTGTGAACTGAAAACTCAAGAAAATATTCCATATTTTTAGAAAATAAGCTTAAAAAATAAAATGTATTACCTTTAAGGTTGTATTTTTTTTAGGAAAGAAATGAGGTCAATGACCATCCTATCTAGCTCCACTCTTATTTTCTAACCTAACACTCAGCTAATTTTCTACCTAGCATCTACCACAATCTTAGATTAATTTATTTCTTTATTATTTCTCCTGAATATAAGCTCCATGAGGGCAGGGACCTTCTTATTTCCTTTCACTATTGTACAGTTCCCAGTTCAATGCCAAGCATTTAGGAGGCATTCAATAATAATAAATTTCCTAGAGAAAATTAATCCATCATTTACAAAGAAAAATATTCAAATCACCCATCATATATAATTCCACCACTCAGAACCACTTTTATAATTTTGATGTATTTCCTAATATTTTCTTTAAAAAGACAGAAGTTTAAGTGAGAAATAGTCTGAATCTTTTTTATTATTTATCATATAGTACTGAATTATTTCTCACACTCTTATGTATTCTTTGAAAATAAAACTGTGACAGACAAATATATACAGCCATTTTTCTTATAAATGAAGTTGCAATGTATATTCTTATTTAACAATAGAGCTCAGTCAGTTCAGTTCAGTCACTCAGTCGTGTGATTCTCAGCAATTCCATGGACTGCAGCACGCCAGGGCTCCTTGTCCTTCACCAGCTCCTGAAACCTGCTCAAACTCATGTTCATCGAGTCAGTGATGCCATCCAACCATCTCATTTTCCGTTGTCCCCTTCTCTTCCTGCCTTCATTCCCAGCTTTAGGGTCTTTTCCAGTCAGTTCTTCCCATTAGTAGCCAAGGTACTGGAATTTCAGCTTCAGCATCAGTCCTTCAAATGAATATTCAGGATTGATTTCCTTTAGGATTAACCCATCTGATCTCCTTGCAGTCCAAGGGACTCTCACGAGTCTTCTCCAACACCAGAGTTCAAAAGCATCAATTCTTCAGCGCTCAGCTTTCTTTTTAGTCTAACTCTCACATCCACACATGACTACTGGAAAAGACTATAGCTTTGACTAGACGGACCTTTGCTGGCAAACTAAAGTCTCTGCTTTTTAATATGCTGTCTAGGTTGGTCAAGTGTCTTAATTTCAAGGCTGCAGTCACCATCTGCAGTGACTGTGGGGCCCCCCAAAATAAAGTGTCACTATTTCCATTGCTTCCCCACTTATGAAGTGATGGGACTGAATGCCATGATTTTAGTTTTCTGAATGTTGAGCTTTAGGCCAACTTTTTCACTCTCCTCTTTCACTTTCACCAAGAGGCTCTTTAGTTCTTCGCTTTCTGCCAAAAGGGTGGTGTCATCTGCATACTTGAGGTTACTGATATTTCTCCCGGCAATCTTGATTCCAGCTGCTTGTACTTCATCCAGCCCACCATTTCTCATGATGTATTCTGCATATAAGTTAAATAAACAGGGTGACAATATACAGCTTTTATGCACTCCTTTCCCGATTTGGAACTAGTCTATTGTTCCATGTCCAATTCTGTTGCTTCCTGACCTGCATACAGATTTCTCAGGAGGCAGGTCAGGTGGTCTAGTATTCCCATCTCTTTGAGAATTTTCCACAGTGTGTTGTGATCCACACAGTCAAAGGTTTGGTGTAGTCAATCAAGCAGANTTTATCCTATGCTTCAAGAATTTTGGCAGTAAAAAAGACTGAATTCAGATTCACAGTCATTTACTGACTATAGAACATCGGTCAAATTATTTAACCTCTGAGATACAAGGCATCCATTAAATGGAGACAAAACATATGCACAAACGTTTTACAGAGCTCAGTTATAAAGCACTAACACATAGTTTAAGTACCAGTACATATTAGGTATTAGTTTTCAAAATTAAAAATTTTGCAAAACAGAAAACTCATACAATCTGTTCTGTAAGCTAAGAGCAATGTGAATGATGAAATTCAGTACAAAAATCAGTAGCTGTGAACTGAAAACTCAAGAAAATATTCCATATTTTTAGAAAATAAGCTTAAAAAATAAAATGTATTACCTTTAAGGTTGTATTTTTTTTAGGAAAGAAATGAGGTCAATGACCATCCTATCTAGCTCCACTCTTATTTTCTAACCTAACACTCAGCTAATTTTCTACCTAGCATCTACCACAATCTTAGATTAATTTATTTCTTTATTATTTCTCCTGAATATAAGCTCCATGAGGGCAGGGACCTTCTTATTTCCTTTCACTATTGTACAGTTCCCAGTTCAATGCCAAGCATTTAGGAGGCATTCAATAATAATAAATTTCCTAGAGAAAATTAATCCATCATTTACAAAGAAAAATATTCAAATCACCCATCATATATTAATTCCACCACTCAGAACCACTTTTATAATTTTGATGTATTTCCTAATATTTTCTTTAAAAAGACAGAAGTTTAAGTGAGAAATAGTCTGAATCTTTTTTATTATTTATCATATAGTACTGAATTATTTCTCACACTCTTATGTATTCTTTGAAAATAAAACTGTGACAGACAAATATATACAGCCATTTTTCTTATAAATGAAGTTGCAATGTATATTCTTATTTAACAATAGAGCTCAGTCAGTTCAGTTCAGTCACTCAGTCGTGTGATTCTCAGCAATTCCATGGACTGCAGCACGCCAGGGCTCCTTGTCCTTCACCAGCTCCTGAAACCTGCTCAAACTCATGTTCATCAAGTCAGTGATGCCATCCAACCATCTCATTTTCCGTTGTCCCCTTCTCTTCCTGCCTTCATTCCCAGCTTTAGGGTCTTTTCCAGTCAGTTCTTCCCATTAGTAGCCAAGGTACTGGAATTTCAGCTTCAGCATCAGTCCTTCAAATGAATATTCAGGATTGATTTCCTTTAGGATTAACCCATCTGATCTCCTTGCAGTCCAAGGGACTCTCACGAGTCTTCTCCAACACCAGAGTTCAAAAGCATCAATTCTTCAGCGCTCAGCTTTCTTTTTAGTCTAACTCTCACATCCACACATGACTACTGGAAAAGACTATAGCTTTGACTAGACGGACCTTTGCTGGCAAACTAAAGTCTCTGCTTTTTAATATGCTGTCTAGGTTGGTCAAGTGTCTTAATTTCAAGGCTGCAGTCACCATCTGCAGTGACTGTGGGGCCCCCCAAAATAAAGTGTCACTATTTCCATTGCTTCCCCACTTATGAAGTGACGGGACTGAATGCCATGATTTTAGTTTTCTGAATGTTGAGCTTTAGGCCAACTTTTTCACTCTCCTCTTTCACTTTCACCAAGAGGCTCTTTAGTTCTTCGCTTTCTGCCAAAAGGGTGGTGTCATCTGCATACTTGAGGTTACTGATATTTCTCCCGGCAATCTTGATTCCAGCTGCTTGTACTTCATCCAGCCCACCATTTCTCATGATGTATTCTGCATATAAGTTAAATAAACAGGGTGACAATATACAGCTTTTATGCACTCCTTTCCCGATTTGGAACTAGTCTATTGTTCCATGTCCAATTCTGTTGCTTCCTGACCTGCATACAGATTTCTCAGGAGGCAGGTCAGGTGGTCTAGTATTCCCATCTCTTTGAGAATTTTCCACAGTGTGTTGTGATCCACACAGTCAAAGGTTTGGTGTAGTCAATCAAGCAGATGTTTTCCTGGAACTCTCTTGCTTTTTTGATGATACAACAGATGTTGGCAATTTGATCTCTGGTTCCTCTGCCTTTTCTAAATCCAGCTTGAACATCTGGAAGTTCACCGTTCATGTATTGCTGAAGCCTGGCTTGGAGCATTACTTTCCTAGTGTGTGAGATGAGTGCAATTGTGTGGTAGTTTGAGCATTCTTTGGCATTGCCTTTCTTTGAGGTTGGAATGAACGCTGACCTTTTCCAGTCCTGTGGCCACTGCTGAGTTTTCCAAATTTGCTGGCATACTGAGTGCAGCACTTTCACAGCATCATTTTTTAGGATTTGGAACAGCTCAACTAAAATTCCATCACCTCCACTAGCTTTATTAATAACGATGCTTCCTAAGGCCCACTTGACTTTGCATTCCAGGATAATCGCCATTGTGATTATCTGGGTCATGAAGATCTTTTCTGTATAGTTCTTCTATGTATTCAGGCTAAGCTTATGGAAAATAAACGAATTTAAAAAAACCCACCTCACCAGTCAACTCACCCTTTTTAATAACTGATTTGTGAGGTTCTGTAGTGTGTTCACAGTGTATGTCTTCATGAGGTGCAAAGCTTTAGAAAGACACTGCTTAAACTTCAGTAAATATACAGGATAATCTTTAAAATTTGGCTGTAAAGGAAAAGGAAAGCTTTATACATATGAAAGAAACATTAACAAAGCAAACATTTAATGAAAACCAACCTTTATGCAAAGCTATACAGAAAGTTCAAAGGAAGGTCTTATGTAGGTCATACACTCCTTGAAGACAAGTACTATGACTATCTTGGTCATAGGCAAATTCCCTATGCCTGACACAAAGCAGGGCTCAGTAAATATTCACCATTTTTAGCAAAATATATTTTCAGTACCCCATAGACCTCAAGGCTAATATGTGAGGCCCAACTAGGAAAAGGATTGGAATTGGGTGAAATAAATCCTCAGTGGACAGAAAGAGATGGTGATTACACCAAAGGGCTTGTCCCTTCATTTCCCCTGCCAAGTAATAATTTTTGTTTCCAATGAAGTACCTAGCAAAACAGGAAGTCAACAGTCTAAACAAATCACTAGCCCTCTTAGATGGGATAAAGCTGTGTCAACCAGACCCTTTTTCTACTTCATGGACTTCCACAGCAGCTGAAAGTACAATACTTTTTTACATCACTACTGAAAGTGAGTAAGAATTTACCACAATTTTTCTTCAAGTATACTACAGATATGTATTTTCCCTTAGGAATAAATAATTATTGCATAAGAAGTGATGTCACAGAGATGTTAAGATTTCTTTAAAACATACAGAAACACTATGACTTACATGAGATGATATGTACGTTATACAATCATCTAACTTGGCCAGCATAGGTATAAATCCTTCACTATTCACAGACAACGTGGGAGAATTCAATTTCTTTAAGGGAAAAAAAAATTTTACATTTTAAGAGTCAAAAAATAGCCTCAAATGCAGCCCATGTGTAACAATACAACAGAGGACAAATTAAAAATTATATGGATTGAATTCAGTTTATTCCTAATGGGCTTTAATGGAGTTCTTCATGAATTAGCAAACATTTTATCCTCGATTGTACAGTTACATTAAAATAATACATCAAGAACCTATATTTTTCATTTTCTAGTACTTTAAAACATAAATTTTCACATTTGAAACAGTGGTGATTTTCTCAAAGTTAAAACATTATGTTTAGCAGTCATACTATGAAAGTAAAATATAAGCAAACGTATACAAGTAACATGAGTATAAATAGAGGTAACAATATAAACATGATATTTAATGTAATAGACAATATACAAAAATATATAAAGCTATATAATATACATAATATAAAAGCAATTATTTCTAATCTTGATATACAAATAGTTTGTCAATGTATTCCACTGTTAACTGGCTACCATTTTTATTTCTCTCAAAGAACTTTAATAATTAAGATTACTTTTAATAATTTTAATAACATGATGTATATGCAGTTATTATAATTAATTTATGAGCCAGAGCACAGAAAAATGTAATTTACACAGGAGTCCTTATTGTGATGATCTCTTTGGGATACAAGAATGCTTTAAGAGAGCTATACTTTTCCTCAAACTAAACATGAGATTAGTTTAAGAAATGTTTTAATTAATATTATAGAAACACAACCACAGAAACATTTAAAATGGAATATTTCTTCTTATAAACATCACAGCTTGCAAATAAGATACTATATAAGAGTTAACCAAAAAAGAGATTTTAATAACTATAATACAATATAAAAAGAACTATTATTTAAATCATATGTGGAAAAAATCTGAACTGGTAATGGTATGTCTATCAGCCACAAATAGGAATACCTTAACAACAAGTAAACTGTTACGTTAAAAATACCACTCAAGCCAATTTATAAGTTTAAAGACTATACTCAGGAGGGGGAAATAGATAAAAAAACAATGCTTACTGTGTTAATAGTTTCCAATTCATTAAAATAGGAAAGTTTTTGTTGAATGTTTTCAGCCAGATCAACAAGTTCCGACTTGCAGTTTTTTAAAAGAGAAAAATCAATTATTACAAGAATATAAGAATCAACACTCCTGTCTCAAAATTACATTGAAGAGGTTTATATCAGTCATACAGGTTTATATTAGATATATGGTCTCACTATAATGCCCAAAGATTTCAGCAATAATGGGCTAAATAAGCAATGATTCTTACAGTAAATTATATAAGATCTTTTTACAGAATAACAAAACATTGCCTTTTAAAAATCACACAAAATACACACAGAAATCTCTGAGATAAATATAGTAACTTAAATATTCTATCTTTAAGTCACAAGTTTTAAGTGCAATCTAGATCTGTTCATCATTTCATAAACCCCACCATTACTACAATCACTACCCCTTGCTTAAAAAGTGGGAATTCCCGGGCAAATTCCCGGGCGGCCCAGTGGTTAGGACTTGGTGCTTTCACTGCCAAGGCTGGGGTTCAATCCCTGGTCAGGGAACGCAGCCTGACAAGCCACGCAGAATGGCCAAAATTAAGTGTCAATAATAAAGAGTAGACACAGCAAACAAATATATCCTCTTCACTCTAAAAGTGTCCTGAGACCTAACAGCTCAAAGTACACGAGAGCTCGCCAGGGACCCTGCTCCTACAAGCTTAATAGCAGGCTGTCAGAGTAACCATGTGCATGCTTACAAATGGAAATCTCTTACAGAGCAGAGTTCAAAATTAAAGAAATCAGAATTAAATTATATTCATCTATTTAAAAATATTAAATATAGTCACTGACATTCTCTCTTTTGCCAAATTACCTGCTCTTTCAGGAGCTGTTCACAGGCTTCATGTAGGGTTCCTGTCTTATTGGACACAAAAAGATACTGTTTCTGCAATGATTCCAGATGCTGCAGAGCACTGTTTACATCATTCAATATAGCATCACACTGCTCCTGAAACCCAGACAAGTAATCCCTCATCTGTCTAGAAAACAGAACCAAAAGGGGATTGGCAATAATATTTTCCCCCAATAAGCACAGACAATACACAACAAGATCTTGTTTTTCTCCCAAATGCTTGCATTTCAGAAGGAAAGTCTGACCTAGTCACAAACATTTATTAATTCAGAAATGTAGCAAAAACTATGTCACAAATTGTTTCAATGCTTAAGGAGGAAAATGACTGAAACTATGAGCAACAAAAGGCATTAGCCTTGTAGCCATAAACTGGCTTTTCACATGTAGGTCAATAAATCATGGGCTCAGATCTCAAAGACTGGGACACCAAGGTCATCAAGCAGGTCCATCCCTCAGGTCAAGTCTGCCTTTGAGGGACAAAGTCACAGGAAGAATTCTGGACTTGGAAGACGTTGAGTCCAAGTCCCAGCTCTGCCCAAGTCTCCATAACATTAGGCAAGGATTCAACATTTCCAGGCCCCAGTTTAGTTATCTGTAAAATGGGGATAATGCTGCTATGAAGACTAAATGGAATCATACATAAAAGAGCCTAATACACTGCCTAGCAACAGTTGTCACTTAATGTTAAATGAATGCAAATGTTTGACTCAGAGCCCCCAAATCAGCTAGAGATCATACAGTCACTTCCTCCACGCCATCAATACACACAAATAAAGCAACACAATACACGTACAGCCCAGTCAGCCACCCCTAAAGCCTCCTAGGTCTCTCTCTCTAAAGAAAAGACAGCAGAGCTCCTGACACCACTCCCACTCCATTTCAAGTTATCTAAAAATCAGGGTCTCCCTCCTAACCTGCTAACTGACTTTTCTTTTAATCACACAACTCCCACTACCAGTTGTAATGACCTACATCTTCTCTACCTATCATGTGACTGTTCAATTTTTCTTTGTACCTTAATTTTATTTAAAGACACAGATTACAAAACGGTTGAGATTATCTAAAAATCAAGATAGCCAACAAATGAGAGCCACATACCTATATTTAGTTCCTTCATCCTGATCCATCTGAGTTTGTAGCTTTGCAAACCATGAGAAAAACTAGGAAAATAGAGTATTATGTTGTCAATAAAACTACAACAAAATGAAGAGTGGCTACATGCTAAACAGCAAGTCAGAAGGGCAGACACTAAGTCGTATTGTTTGCGGCTCAGACATTAAAACTTTGAAGCCAGAGGATGACAATTTAATTGTATGGTCAGTGTCTATATGCTAGGGAAAGCAAAGTATCTTAAAAACACTGGCCACATTCAGAGTCAAATAATAAGAGTATTAACAAGACAATATGTGTTTACAGGAATAAATATTTCTTCCCAAGAGGTTATTGCCTACCTGCTAATTTGCCTAATATGAGTAGGTGACATAGGGCTTTGGGTAAATATTATCTAATAATAATTGTGAGAATATAAGCTCAGAAATAATATAAAGGAGTGGTTTAAAAACATAGCTTTTGCATCAACTAAACCTGGATTTGAATTCCGGGCCCACCATCAAGTTGTATACTTAAAATGAGTACATTTTCATTATATGTAAATTATAACGCAATGTATTAAGATTTTTTTAATTTAAAGAGAGATATGTAACTGCAAATTTAATTCAGATTTTTTTCTCAAATACTCCAAATAAGTTTATAGACATGGTGCAAGATTACCTTCTATAGTTCTCAGGTGGGATCTGAAGTCAAAGGTATGCTTTATTCTCCCAAGACATTACACTTGCCGAGTACCTTGGCTTCCGTTCACTGAACCCTGACTATAAGAGAGGGAGGTGCCTTTCAGATCCACGCTGGCCTGACTCAAGAGCTAGCACTTTTCACCTCTCTGCGGCACGGCCTTTCCTGACTAAGTGTGTGCGATTCAGCACATCTGCTCCATGTTTCACTTGGTAACCGCCTTGCTGCTGCTGCTAAGTCACTTCAGTCGTGTCCAACTCTGTGCGACCCCAGAGACGGCAGCCCACCAGGCTCCCCCATCCCTAGGATTCTCCAGGCAAGAACGCTGGTGTGGGTTGCCATTTCCTTCTCCAATGCATGAAAGTGAAAAGTGAAAAGTGAAGTTGCTCAGTTGTGTCCAACTCTTAGGGACCCCATGGACTGTAGCCCACCCTAGCCTTAGCTTTGATTTTTTCTTTTTAAACTGAAGTTATAGTTGATTTAAATTTATAGTTGGGAACAAGTAAAAATAACCAACAACAGATTATATATATTAAACTACTGAAAAATAACCGTAAGCTTTCATCTAAAGCGAATACTGAGGTTTTTAAGAAAGAAATTACCTAGCAACAAGTGGCGGCAGGTCTGTGTACGCCCATGTGAGCACACACGCATGCTAGGAGGGCACGCATTAATACAGACACACACTGGGAGGAGGTCAAAAAGGCATAAAACATCAACATCCAGACTTGGAATAAAGTATTTTTACCTGTACTGCAAATAAAACTGGGCACAGGTTCACTTAAGACACTTAAGAAGTAGCCACCACTAACCCAAAAGTCACAAAATCAAGACTGTTCCAGAAAGAGACACTGCTTTGGGAAAGATCCCTCGTGTTTTCCTTGCTTCCTGCATATTATACATCCTTCTCCCACACACATAAAAAAATTCTAGAAAGATTTTAACTGCACTTTTAAAAGGTCAAAAGTTTTAATTAGGGCCTTTTTTTATTAGCCCTCTCTTGAGACATTTAAAACAATAAATATTCTTAGAAATAAAAGCTACCATTCACCTGCTGTGCAGTTTCGATTCTTTCTTCTTCCATTTCTAAGGACGTGAATCCCTTCAAGAGAATGTCTTCTGTAGATTCGGGCATTACTGAAGTCTGTGCAGTGGGCCGTGACTGGGAGGTTAAACTGCATAAATCTTCAATCGGGAGCTTGAAAAAAAAAGAGCCACAAAGAGATTCAAATAAATTGAAAATTCTCTGAACTTTACTCAAGATTGGTAGTCCATCTCAGTTGTTCTGAAAGAGAAAGAAATGTTTTCCATTAAATCATCTGAGGTTAGTAATTGCCATATAATACTAACACTTATAGTTAGGCTCTCTCTATGGTGACACAGCCATCAAGAATCTGCCTCCCAACACAGGAGACACAAAAGATGTGTGTTCAACCTCCAGGTTCAAGATCCTCTGCAGGAGGAAATGGCAACCCACTCCAGAATTCCTGCCTGGAAAATTCCACGGACAGAGGACCCTGGCAGGCGACAGTCCTTGGGGTCGCCAAGAGTCAGACACGACTGAGCAACTGAGCACACACACACATTAAACGCTAGTCTCAAAATACAAACAGGACACCAATGTCCCATTAGTAAAGTTTAGGCTTACCTTTTGAAACCTGGTGGTGAATCTGTACTAATATGCACACATTCTCCTACGGAGCCTCTGGTGAACTGGCACCAGTCGAAGGCAAACCCTGTGTGCTAATGGGAGCAGCAGGCCTCTCAGGCATCAGCACAGAAGACTGACCTCCTTAACCCCAACCAACAGAAGACCGAGCGTACCCAGAAATCAAGGGCCACAGCTGCACCTCCTGACACTGTCTCCACAAAGCTGACAGTCTTCACCCACATCTTCCAGCTGACCGCTTTTGAAATCACAACTCAAGAGAAAGAATTTCAGAGTGTCCCATCAAAATCCTGAGTGCCTCGCTTTGATGCCATCAGACCCAGAATACTGTCTAGTTCTCCATTACTAAACACAGTCCTGGTGTTCATTTACCTAGAGTCACACAGGCAGGCTGTTTTTAGACCTAAAAGGGCGGAGGTGGGGGGGGAGGGGTGTGATTGATTGCTGGGGAAGGTAAAAAAGCCCCAACTGTTTCTTTTCAATCCCAGTTTAGAGCATGACATCTAAGGTCTAGCAGTAAAAGACCTTAATCCAAGGTTTTAGGAAATTGTTTCCTATTTTTCTAGATACAGAAATTTCATCTGAAGGCAGCATTTTCTTTTTAAAGCTAAAATAAAATAAGAGAGATACAAAATGCACCATCATTAATTTAGAAATATGACCCCTTAAATGTAGGGGATTTTGTACCTGGGTTCTCATGGGGCTGTCCTCTCAGCCATGGTAGATAAAGCACTTTATAGCACAGCCTGCTTTGAACTCCTGCTCCCTATTTTTTCAGCCATGCAGTTTTTGGGATCCTAGGTCCCCCACCAGGGATTGAACCCACATCCTCAGCCGTGAAAGCACTAAGTTCTAATAACTGGACCACCAGGGAATTTCCTGTTCCTGCTCACTTATGAGCTGTGTTACAATGGGCAAGTTACTTAGTATCTAAGTATTTCTAAGTTAATGACAGACTTCCCAGGTGGCACAGTGGTCAAGAAATCCATCTGCTACTGCAGAACTGGACATGGAACAGACTGGTTCCCAATAGGAAAAGGAGTACGTCAAGTGTATATTGTCACACTGCTTATTTAACTTATATGCAAAGTACATCATGAGAAACGCTGGGCTGGAGGAAGAACAAGCTGGAATCAGGATTGCCTCGAGAAATATCAATAACTTCAGATATGCAAATGACACCACCCTTATGGCAGAAAGAGAAGAACTAAAGAGCCTCTTAATGAAAGTGAAGGAGAGTGAAAAAGTTGGCTTAAAGCTTAACATTCAGAAAACAAAGATCATGGCATCTGATCCCATCACTTCATAGGAAATAGATGGAGAAACAGTGGAAACAGTAGCTGACTTATTTTTCTGGGCTCCAAAATCACTGCAGATGGTAACTGCAGCCATGAAATTAAAAGAGGCTTACTCCTTGGAACAAAAGTTATGACCAACCTAGATAGCATATTAAAAAGCAAAGACAATACTTTGCCAGCAAAGGTCCATCTAGTCAAGGTTATGGATTTTCCAGTGGTCATGTATGGATGTGAGAGTTGGACTATAAAGAAAGTTGAGTGCCAAAGAATTGATGCTTTTGAACTGTGGTGTTGGAGAAGACTCTAGAGTCCCTTGGACTGCAAGGAGAGCCAACCAGTCCATCTTAAAGGAGATCAGTCCTGGGTGTTCATTGGAAGGGCTGATGCTAGAGCTGAAACTCCAATACTTTGGCCACCTGATGTGAAGAGCTGACTCACTGGAAAAGATTCTGATGCTGGGAAAGATTGAAGGCAGGAGGAGAAGGGGACAACAGAGGATGAGATGGTTGGATGGCATCACCGATTCAATGGACATGGGTTTGGGTGGACTCCAGGAGTTGGTGATGGACAGGGAGGCCTGGTGTGCTGCGGTTCATGGGGTTGCAAAGAGTCGGACATGATTGAGCAACTGACTGAACTAAACTGAATGCAGGAGGTGTGAGCGACACAAGTTCGATCCCTGGGTCGGGAAGATCCCCTGGAGAATGAAAGAGCAACCTACTCCAGCATTCTTGCCTGGCAAATTCCATGGACAGAGGAGCCTGGTGGCCTACAGTCCTTGCCAAGAGTCAGACACGACTGAGCACTTTTCATTCATTCAATATAGAAATTAAATTATCTGTATGGGACCACTGCAAAAACAAGAAAACACAAGTGTGAGAAAACAGACTTATTGGATCACTGGGAAGCTGTGGAAACGAGGAAAAAAAAACAGTTCAGGAAGGAGAGTGATCCTCAGTCTTCCCACAAATGAGCCTGACTCAAGAGCCAGGAAGGTCTTGGATGTATGTAAATATGTATTAAGGGCATCACCTGTTCACATAAACTCATGCTGAATGGCAACATAATCTCTGCATATAAAAGGACTGTGGGGCGGTAAGAATTAAGTTTCTGGAATCTGGTGAAAATCTACCTTGAGTTTAAAGTGTAGCCAGCAACTGTCTGCTGCCACCAGAGGTTCCGAGGACAGAGGGAGCTAAGCGTGGCTGCTCACACTCCGTGCAGCCGCTCCAGTTACCACAACTGCTGCCTCCCAGGGGAGGTGCCACCGGGGCTGGCGTGCCACGCACGGGCACTAGGCCCTCCAGACAGCAAACCAAGCGATCGGAGCTGCTGCTATTATCACATTATTATTATCACCACTGCTACTGATGAGTAGAAACAGAGTAAGCAAACTTATTTTATTAATTTGTATTGAAGTACAGTTGATTTACAATGCTGTTAGGTTCTGATGTACAGCAAAGTGGTTCAGCTATATACAAACACAAATTTTTCTTCAGATTCCTTCCTGCTACAGGCTATTACAAGGTACTGAATACAGTTCTCTGTGCTATACAGAGAACCTTGCTGTTAATCTATTTTATATACAGTAGTAAATACCTGTTAACCCCAAACTCCTTAGTTATCCCCTCCCTCTTCTACATTTGTGAATCTGTTTTGTAAATAAGTGTTTGTGTCATTTTTTACACTCCACATGTCATACCATATTTTTGTCTGACTCACCTGACTCAGTATGATCATCTCTGGTTCATCCCTGTTGCTGCAAATGGCATTACTTCATTCTTTTCTATGGCTACATACTAGTCCACTGCATATATGCCAGATCTCTAGTTCATTCATCTGCTGATGGACATTTAAGGTGCTTCTGTGTCTTGGCTGTTCTAAGTAGTGGTGCTATGAATACTGGAGTGCATGTATCTTTTCAAATTAAGAGCTTTCCGCTGATGTATACCAGGAGTGGGACTGCTGGATCATATGGGAGCTCTATTTTTAGTCTTTTAAGAAACCCCCATACTGTTGTCCATAGTGGTTGTACCAATTTACATTCCCACCAACAGTGCAAAAGGGTTCCCTTTACGGAGTCAGTACATTTATATATCAGAATTGAACTGCTTCTTGGAAACAGAATAGTCTGTAAATGACCTTTATCAGTTATTTATGAACAGATCATGACAACATTCAAACACATAATTTTCTCGCAGTTTATACATTACCTAAGACGCTCAGACTGGTAAAATGTCTACCTGCAATGCAGGAGACCTGGTTCGATCCCTGGGTCGGGAAGATCCCCTGGAGAAGGAAATGGCAATCCACGCCAGTATTTTTGCCTGGAGAATTCCATGGACAGAGGAGCCTGGCGGCTACAGTCCATGGGGTTGCAAAGAGTCAGACACGACTGAGCAGTGAACACACACACAAAAGGTAAAGGGATGGAGATGTGGATCAAGGCACAGATTTGAAAAAGGTAAAAAGCAGAAAGCAAGCAAGCACATGGAGGCTAGGCTGAAATAAAAAGGCTAGACAGAGTGCGGCCTGCACTCCTACAGTAAGAAAAATACAAACAATCTACAAACTATATTCCACCAGAGAGCTGAGGGCCCAGTGTCATCAAGCAGCTAAAAACCGAGGAAACAAGGGCACCTCTAGGCACACCAACAGCTGAAGGTTGAGGAACGTTAAGAAAACACAAAATTCAAAATGATAGGAAACATTTTCTTCCCACAGACCCATTCCCCAGCCACCCAGTTCCCTCCCCAGGAGCTACTAATGTTAACTAGTTTCTCATGAAGCTTTTCTAAGACAGGTTATGCATATACAAAGGAAGCATACCTTTAAAAAAAAAAAACCCAAATAGCAGTATAATACATACATCTTTGCCTTTTCATTTGATATGCAGCATTTTCAACAGAGTGTAAGAAAAAGATGGAATTTATTTTCTTACTTCAAATTCACAACTCTTGTCATTAAATTATAACAAGGGCATTATTTTACAAGTCCAGCAGTTTAGAATGATTACATGAAAATCAAGTTGCCCTCTTCCTTTCTCTGTCCTTTCAATTCTTCTCTGAGGTAATACCAACGCTTATAATTTGAGAAATATTTCTAAGGAATTGGAGGGTAAAATGAAGAACTTTTAAAAGCAGAAGGAACAAAAACGATTACCTGTAATTTTTATCAACTTTCTTTTATAAAAATTATTCACATTTTTATTCCAAATCATCAGAAGAGTTAAAAAGTTCACTGTTTTCAGTAGTAGTTTTGTTGGTTATTCCATAACTCGAAAACAGAGATTAACAGCACTGTGTGTGAATTCATCAATTTTAGGTCCTACCTACTGACTCCCATGGTATAAAGTGAAATTAATACCCTTAACATTTCCTTCTATATTTACTCTCAAATTCTGTTACCCATATACCATTTCTTTTATAGACTGTCAACATTTGTATTGTTAGATAATCAAGTCTTAGATGGAGGTTTACTGAAACTACCTTTTTCTGGGTGTGCCACGCCCTCAACACTATCATGTCAAAAGGACCCGGGGGCGTCATACCCATGGTACTCTGGCTGCCACTGTGGCCAAAACGCATCCTGTGATATACTTTAGAAAACAAAATCATATGAAAACTCTTATCTACTTGAGAGGGTACTACACAGTTACCCGAAATACAATCTGTAATCTGGATGTTGTGAATAAATCAGATAATCTGAATTATGAAGGAGCATTCTACTTGATCACTTCATGCACAAATGACTACTTTCCAACCACAAGGACTTTTAAATATCAGAAGCAGAGGGCAGCTTCCTGTCCTGTTGCCTCGTTCTAATACAAAACCATTTTCTCTCAAACCAAACAAGCTAGAAGCCGCACTGCAACCACTTCTAAGAAACAATTTTTTAGAATCACAAAACAAGCTGCTTTCTAAGAGGTTATGAGGGACTTCGCTGGTCCTCACTCCCAACGGAGGGGCCCAGGGTTCAACCCCTGGTCAAGGAGTTAGATCCCATGCGCCACAACTAAGACCTGATGCAGCCAAAGAAATAATAAACAAATACGTTTTTAGAAAAGAAGTTCTCAAAAGATGTCCTCATTAGGTACATCTGCCCAGCTGTCTTCTCTCCTCAAAGCACCTGGAACAGAATGGGAAATCAAGAAGGGTGCACCGGCGTCACCGACTTCCTGTTCTGGCCGCTCTTTCTCTCCTGGAGAGGAGACGACTGGACACCTCTGATTCGCATGCACGGCCCTGGAGTCCGGACAAGAAGACATCCACCACCGGAGAGGAATAAGCCCGGAGAGCTACTGCATATAAACGGGGACACTGACATATCAAATATTAATTACAAACTATCAAGCCTTGCCTAACCAGCTGAGCGGGGCCAGGAAAAAACAAGCAAATATGCCTTTCTCTCCAAACTTTTCTCATGCAGTTTTGGGTTGGAGAAAATCACTTTTGTAATCAATGTAATTAATTTATTCCCTAAATGAAACCTGACATTATCAACTCTGCTTGAGCAAATCATTGAAGAGGTACAGATGGAGACTCAGAACCTTCCTCAAGGCACCTAACTCCTTTTCTTACCTCTGGTCTGAGTGACACCTACATAAGCTCAAGATCCTAAGATCCTAGCCTGTTCTTTTAAGGTACTAGTCATTTGGGGAGAAAAGCACATACATAATACGATACTGACAGGTAGCTTGCTGTATGCACATGCATGATTTAATTCTCACATACCCTGAGAGGCACGTATCATCCCCTTTTATAAAGAAGGAAACAGTTTCAGAGAAGTATCAATCTAAGGTCACAAAACCTTTAGGAAAACACAGCCAATTACAGGTAACTTTCAGGGTAAATTATCTCAGCATTTTATCCTGAATGACTAAATTCGGCAGAAAGAAAAAGGCTCTCAAGACTAAAAATACGCTCTAGCTACAAGAAACCAGTCTACCTAATACTCTGCCACAAATTTTATTTAACACCAACTTAAAAAGTGTAACTCCTTTCTAAGAAAAGACTAGTTCACTTTCATAGGAAAGAAAGTTATTAACAGCTTTATGATACTTATTGAAAGTTAGCTGATCTCTTTGGAGAAGGCGATGGCACCCCACTCCAGTACTCTTGCCTAGAAAATCCCATGGACGGAGGAGTCTGGTAGGCTGCAGTCCATGGGGTCACTCAGAGTCGGACAGGACTGAGCAACTTCACTTTCACTTTTCACTTTCATGCACTGGAGAAGGAAATGGCAACTCACTCCAGTGTTCTTGCCTGGAGATTCCCAGGGATGGCAGAGCCTGGTGGACTGCTGTCTATGGGGTCGCACAGAGTCGGACATGACTGAAGCGACTCAGCAGCAGCAGCTGGTCTCTTACTATTCAACTAACTTGCTCAGTTCCTGATGTTTAGGAANTTGAGCAACTGACTGAACTAAACTGAATGCAGGAGGTGTGAGCGACACAAGTTCGATCCCTGGGTCGGGAAGATCCCCTGGAGAATGAAAGAGCAACCTACTCCAGCATTCTTGCCTGGCAAATTCCATGGACAGAGGAGCCTGGTGGCCTACAGTCCTTGCCAAGAGTCAGACACGACTGAGCACTTTTCATTCATTCAATATAGAAATTAAATTATCTGTATGGGACCACTGCAAAAACAAGAAAACACAAGTGTGAGAAAACAGACTTATTGGATCACTGGGAAGCTGTGGAAACGAGGAAAAAAAAACAGTTCAGGAAGGAGAGTGATCCTCAGTCTTCCCACAAATGAGCCTGACTCAAGAGCCAGGAAGGTCTTGGATGTATGTAAATATGTATTAAGGGCATCACCTGTTCACATAAACTCATGCTGAATGGCAACATAATCTCTGCATATAAAAGGACTGTGGGGCGGTAAGAATTAAGTTTCTGGAATCTGGTGAAAATCTACCTTGAGTTTAAAGTGTAGCCAGCAACTGTCTGCTGCCATCAGAGGTTCCGAGGACAGAGGGAGCTAAGCGTGGCTGCTCACACTCCGTGCAGCCGCTCCAGTTACCACAACTGCTGCCTCCCAGGGGAGGTGCCACCGGGGCTGGCGTGCCACGCACGGGCACTAGGCCCTCCAGACAGCAAACCAAGCGATCGGAGCTGCTGCTATTATCACATTATTATTATCACCACTGCTACTGATGAGTAGAAACAGAGTAAGCAAACTTATTTTATTAATTTGTATTGAAGTACAGTTGATTTACAATGCTGTTAGGTTCTGATGTACAGCAAAGTGGTTCAGCTATATACAAACACAAATTTTTCTTCAGATTCCTTCCTGCTACAGGCTATTACAAGGTACTGAATACAGTTCTCTGTGCTATACAGAGAACCTTGCTGTTAATCTATTTTATATACAGTAGTAAATACCTGTTAACCCCAAACTCCTTAGTTATCCCCTCCCTCTTCTACATTTGTGAATCTGTTTTGTAAATAAGTGTTTGTGTCATTTTTTACACTCCACATGTCATACCATATTTTTGTCTGACTCACCTGACTCAGTATGATCATCTCTGGTTCATCCCTGTTGCTGCAAATGGCATTACTTCATTCTTTTCTATGGCTACATACTAGTCCACTGCATATATGCCAGATCTCTAGTTCATTCATCTGCTGATGGACATTTAAGGTGCTTCTGTGTCTTGGCTGTTCTAAGTAGTGGTGCTATGAATACTGGAGTGCATGTATCTTTTCAAATTAAGAGCTTTCCGCTGATGTATACCAGGAGTGGGACTGCTGGATCATATGGGAGCTCTATTTTTAGTCTTTTAAGAAACCCCCATACTGTTGTCCATAGTGGTTGTACCAATTTACATTCCCACCAACAGTGCAAAAGGGTTCCCTTTACGGAGTCAGTACATTTATATATCAGAATTGAACTGCTTCTTGGAAACAGAATAGTCTGTAAATGACCTTTATCAGTTATTTATGAACAGATCATGACAACATTCAAACACATAATTTTCTCGCAGTTTATACATTACCTAAGACGCTCAGACTGGTAAAATGTCTACCTGCAATGCAGGAGACCTGGTTCGATCCCTGGGTCGGGAAGATCCCCTGGAGAAGGAAATGGCAATCCACGCCAGTATTTTTGCCTGGAGAATTCCATGGACAGAGGAGCCTGGCGGCTACAGTCCATGGGGTTGCAAAGAGTCAGACACGACTGAGCAGTGAACACACACACAAAAGGTAAAGGGATGGAGATGTGGATCAAGGCACAGATTTGAAAAAGGTAAAAAGCAGAAAGCAAGCAAGCACATGGAGGCTAGGCTGAAATAAAAAGGCTAGACAGAGTGCGGCCTGCACTCCTACAGTAAGAAAAATACAAACAATCTACAAACTATATTCCACCAGAGAGCTGAGGGCCCAGTGTCATCAAGCAGCTAAAAACCGAGGAAACAAGGGCACCTCTAGGCACACCAACAGCTGAAGGTTGAGGAGGAACGTTAAGAAAACACAAAATTCAAAATGATAGGAAACATTTTCTTCCCACAGACCCATTCCCCAGCCACCCAGTTCCCTCCCCAGGAGCTACTAATGTTAACTAGTTTCTCATGAAGCTTTTCTAAGACAGGTTATGCATATACAAAGGAAGCATACCTTTAAAAAAAAAAAACCCAAATAGCAGTATAATACATACATCTTTGCCTTTTCATTTGATATGCAGCATTTTCAACAGAGTGTAAGAAAAAGATGGAATTTATTTTCTTACTTCAAATTCACAACTCTTGTCATTAAATTATAACAAGGGCATTATTTTACAAGTCCAGCAGTTTAGAATGATTACATGAAAATCAAGTTGCCCTCTTCCTTTCTCTGTCCTTTCAATTCTTCTCTGAGGTAATACCAACGCTTATAATTTGAGAAATATTTCTAAGGAATTGGAGGGTAAAATGAAGAACTTTTAAAAGCAGAAGGAACAAAAACGATTACCTGTAATTTTTATCAACTTTCTTTTATAAAAATTATTCACATTTTTATTCCAAATCATCAGAAGAGTTAAAAAGTTCACTGTTTTCAGTAGTAGTTTTGTTGGTTATTCCATAACTCGAAAACAGAGATTAACAGCACTGTGTGTGAATTCATCAATTTTAGGTCCTACCTACTGACTCCCATGGTATAAAGTGAAATTAATACCCTTAACATTTCCTTCTATATTTACTCTCAAATTCTGTTACCCATATACCATTTCTTTTATAGACTGTCAACATTTGTATTGTTAGATAATCAAGTCTTAGATGGAGGTTTACTGAAACTACCTTTTTCTGGGTGTGCCACGCCCTCAACACTATCATGTCAAAAGGACCCGGGGGCGTCATACCCATGGTACTCTGGCTGCCACTGTGGCCAAAACGCATCCTGTGATATACTTTAGAAAACAAAATCATATGAAAACTCTTATCTACTTGAGAGGGTACTACACAGTTACCCGAAATACAATCTGTAATCTGGATGTTGTGAATAAATCAGATAATCTGAATTATGAAGGAGCATTCTACTTGATCACTTCATGCACAAATGACTACTTTCCAACCACAAGGACTTTTAAATATCAGAAGCAGAGGGCAGCTTCCTGTCCTGTTGCCTCGTTCTAATACAAAACCATTTTCTCTCAAACCAAACAAGCTAGAAGCCGCACTGCAACCACTTCTAAGAAACAATTTTTTAGAATCACAAAACAAGCTGCTTTCTAAGAGGTTATGAGGGACTTCGCTGGTCCTCACTCCCAACGGAGGGGCCCAGGGTTCAACCCCTGGTCAAGGAGTTAGATCCCATGCGCCACAACTAAGACCTGATGCAGCCAAAGAAATAATAAACAAATACGTTTTTAGAAAAGAAGTTCTCAAAAGATGTCCTNTCCCTCCCCAGGAGCTACTAATGTTAACTAGTTTCTCATGAAGCTTTTCTAAGACAGGTTATGCATATACAAAGGAAGCATACCTTTAAAAAAAAAAAACCCAAATAGCAGTATAATACATACATCTTTGCCTTTTCATTTGATATGCAGCATTTTCAACAGAGTGTAAGAAAAAGATGGAATTTATTTTCTTACTTCAAATTCACAACTCTTGTCATTAAATTATAACAAGGGCATTATTTTACAAGTCCAGCAGTTTAGAATGATTACATGAAAATCAAGTTGCCCTCTTCCTTTCTCTGTCCTTTCAATTCTTCTCTGAGGTAATACCAACGCTTATAATTTGAGAAATATTTCTAAGGAATTGGAGGGTAAAATGAAGAACTTTTAAAAGCAGAAGGAACAAAAACGATTACCTGTAATTTTTATCAACTTTCTTTTATAAAAATTATTCACATTTTTATTCCAAATCATCAGAAGAGTTAAAAAGTTCACTGTTTTCAGTAGTAGTTTTGTTGGTTATTCCATAACTCGAAAACAGAGATTAACAGCACTGTGTGTGAATTCATCAATTTTAGGTCCTACCTACTGACTCCCATGGTATAAAGTGAAATTAATACCCTTAACATCTCCTTCTATATTTACTCTCAAATTCTGTTACCCATATACCATTTCTTTTATAGACTGTCAACATTTGTATTGTTAGATAATCAAGTCTTAGATGGAGGTTTACTGAAACTACCTTTTTCTGGGTGTGCCACGCCCTCAACACTATCATGTCAAAAGGACCCGGGGGCGTCATACCCATGGTACTCTGGCTGCCACTGTGGCCAAAACGCATCCTGTGATATACTTTAGAAAACAAAATCATATGAAAACTCTTATCTACTTGAGAGGGTACTACACAGTTACCCGAAATACAATCTGTAATCTGGATGTTGTGAATAAATCAGATAATCTGAATTATGAAGGAGCATTCTACTTGATCACTTCATGCACAAATGACTACTTTCCAACCACAAGGACTTTTAAATATCAGAAGCAGAGGGCAGCTTCCTGTCCTGTTGCCTCGTTCTAATACAAAACCATTTTCTCTCAAACCAAACAAGCTAGAAGCCGCACTGCAACCACTTCTAAGAAACAATTTTTTAGAATCACAAAACAAGCTGCTTTCTAAGAGGTTATGAGGGACTTCGCTGGTCCTCACTCCCAACGGAGGGGCCCAGGGTTCAACCCCTGGTCAAGGAGTTAGATCCCATGCGCCACAACTAAGACCTGATGCAGCCAAAGAAATAATAAACAAATACGTTTTTAGAAAAGAAGTTCTCAAAAGATGTCCTCATTAGGTACATCTGCCCAGCTGTCTTCTCTCCTCAAAGCACCTGGAACAGAATGGGAAATCAAGAAGGGTGCACCGGCGTCACCGACTTCCTGTTCTGGCCGCTCTTTCTCTCCTGGAGAGGAGACGACTGGACACCTCTGATTCGCATGCACGGCCCTGGAGTCCGGACAAGAAGACATCCACCACCGGAGAGGAATAAGCCCGGAGAGCTACTGCATATAAACGGGGACACTGACATATCAAATATTAATTACAAACTATCAAGCCTTGCCTAACCAGCTGAGCGGGGCCAGGAAAAAACAAGCAAATATGCCTTTCTCTCCAAACTTTTCTCATGCAGTTTTGGGTTGGAGAAAATCACTTTTGTAATCAATGTAATTAATTTATTCCCTAAATGAAACCTGACATTATCAACTCTGCTTGAGCAAATCATTGAAGAGGTACAGATGGAGACTCAGAACCTTCCTCAAGGCACCTAACTCCTTTTCTTACCTCTGGTCTGAGTGACACCTACATAAGCTCAAGATCCTAAGATCCTAGCCTGTTCTTTTAAGGTACTAGTCATTTGGGGAGAAAAGCACATACATAATACGATACTGACAGGTAGCTTGCTGTATGCACATGCATGATTTAATTCTCACATACCCTGAGAGGCACGTATCATCCCCTTTTATAAAGAAGGAAACAGTTTCAGAGAAGTATCAATCTAAGGTCACAAAACCTTTAGGAAAACACAGCCAATTACAGGTAACTTTCAGGGTAAATTATCTCAGCATTTTATCCTGAATGACTAAATTCGGCAGAAAGAAAAAGGCTCTCAAGACTAAAAATACGCTCTAGCTACAAGAAACCAGTCTACCTAATACTCTGCCACAAATTTTATTTAACACCAACTTAAAAAGTGTAACTCCTTTCTAAGAAAAGACTAGTTCACTTTCATAGGAAAGAAAGTTATTAACAGCTTTATGATACTTATTGAAAGTTAGCTGATCTCTTTGGAGAAGGCGATGGCACCCCACTCCAGTACTCTTGCCTAGAAAATCCCATGGACGGAGGAGTCTGGTAGGCTGCAGTCCATGGGGTCACTCAGAGTCGGACAGGACTGAGCAACTTCACTTTCACTTTTCACTTTCATGCACTGGAGAAGGAAATGGCAACTCACTCCAGTGTTCTTGCCTGGAGATTCCCAGGGATGGCAGAGCCTGGTGGACTGCTGTCTATGGGGTCGCACAGAGTCGGACATGACTGAAGCGACTCAGCAGCAGCAGCTGGTCTCTTACTATTCAACTAACTTGCTCAGTTCCTGATGTTTAGGAAACACTATCTCCTGAAAATTGGAAAATGCTACAGAAAATCCTTTACAGATACCCTGGTTGGACAAAATAAAAACTGAGGCATTCTTTCTCACTGCCAATGTTAAAAGAGTGACAACAGGGTTAAAAAATTCAGTTTCAGTCCTCCCTGGTGGTTCAGTGGTAAAGAATCCACCTGCCAATTCAGGAGACACCAGATTCGATCCCTGGGTCAGGAAGATTCCCTGGAAGAGGAGATGGCAACCCACTCCAGTATTCTTGCCTGGAAAACTCCATGGACAGAGGAGCCGGGAGGGCTACAGGCATGGGGTCCCAGAGAGTCAGACGAGACTGAGCACACACATGCACATGCCAGGCTCCCCATCCAACATGCAGAGGGAAAAGAGGGCTGCTGAGAGCAGACAAGCAAGGAGAAGCCCTCTCACAGGTTCCAGGATGGGCAAATGACAGACTGGCATCTGAGTCTCTCAGGAATCCACACTAAGACTGCACACACCAGAAGACCCTCACTGAACCTTTGATCTTGTCAGACTCTACTGACCCAGGACTTTACATTGCCTTTTCCTCCAGCTAGATTACTTTTCTTGTCTTTACAACACTGGCTTCTTGTTTTCCAACATGATTTCTCTACTTAATTCTTAGAAAGGCCTTCCATCTTATCTGAAAGGGCATATATACCTCATTTCTTGGTGTCATACCATCCTGCTTTATTTTCTCTATATCCTGGACCACCATTTGAACTTACCTTCTTCGCTCTTTTTACATATTCATAATCATAATTATGTAAGCTCCATGAGGCAGGGATCTTATCTTTCTTATCTTTCCATCCTCAATTCCTGGCCCTCAGTTAGACACATAATATATGTTAAATGACTGCCTACTAAGAGTAGGCATTATATTGCAAGAATATCACATAATAGGATGAAAATGAAGAGATTCCATTTACTCCTCTCCAACCCTCCCATCACTTCATGGGAAATAGATGGAGAAACAGTGGAAAGAGTGTCAGACATTATTTTTGGGGGCTCCAAAATCACTGCAGATGGTGACTGCAGCCATGAAATTAAAAGACGCTTACTCCTTGGAAGAAAAGTTATGACCAACCTAAACAGCATATTCAAAAACAGAGACATGACTTTGCCGACTAAGGTCCGTCTAGTGAAGGCTATGATTTTGCCAGTGGTCATGTATGGATGTGAGAGTTGGACTGTGAAGAAGGCTGAGTGCCGAAGAATTGATGCTTTTGAACTGTGGTGTTGGAGAAGACTCTTGNCCCGGAGAGCTACTGCATATAAACGGGGACACTGACATATCAAATATTAATTACAAACTATCAAGCCTTGCCTAACCAGCTGAGCGGGGCCAGGAAAAAACAAGCAAATATGCCTTTCTCTCCAAACTTTTCTCATGCAGTTTTGGGTTGGAGAAAATCACTTTTGTAATCAATGTAATTAATTTATTCCCTAAATGAAACCTGACATTATCAACTCTGCTTGAGCAAATCATTGAAGAGGTACAGATGGAGACTCAGAACCTTCCTCAAGGCACCTAACTCCTTTTCTTACCTCTGGTCTGAGTGACACCTACATAAGCTCAAGATCCTAAGATCCTAGCCTGTTCTTTTAAGGTACTAGTCATTTGGGGAGAAAAGCACATACATAATACGATACTGACAGGTAGCTTGCTGTATGCACATGCATGATTTAATTCTCACATACCCTGAGAGGCACGTATCATCCCCTTTTATAAAGAAGGAAACAGTTTCAGAGAAGTATCAATCTAAGGTCACAAAACCTTTAGGAAAACACAGCCAATTACAGGTAACTTTCAGGGTAAATTATCTCAGCATTTTATCCTGAATGACTAAATTCGGCAGAAAGAAAAAGGCTCTCAAGACTAAAAATACGCTCTAGCTACAAGAAACCAGTCTACCTAATACTCTGCCACAAATTTTATTTAACACCAACTTAAAAAGTGTAACTCCTTTCTAAGAAAAGACTAGTTCACTTTCATAGGAAAGAAAGTTATTAACAGCTTTATGATACTTATTGAAAGTTAGCTGATCTCTTTGGAGAAGGCGATGGCACCCCACTCCAGTACTCTTGCCTAGAAAATCCCATGGACGGAGGAGTCTGGTAGGCTGCAGTCCATGGGGTCACTCAGAGTCGGACAGGACTGAGCAACTTCACTTTCACTTTTCACTTTCATGCACTGGAGAAGGAAATGGCAACTCACTCCAGTGTTCTTGCCTGGAGATTCCCAGGGATGGCAGAGCCTGGTGGACTGCTGTCTATGGGGTCGCACAGAGTCGGACATGACTGAAGCGACTCAGCAGCAGCAGCTGGTCTCTTACTATTCAACTAACTTGCTCAGTTCCTGATGTTTAGGAAACACTATCTCCTGAAAATTGGAAAATGCTACAGAAAATCCTTTACAGATACCCTGGTTGGACAAAATAAAAACTGAGGCATTCTTTCTCACTGCCAATGTTAAAAGAGTGACAACAGGGTTAAAAAATTCAGTTTCAGTCCTCCCTGGTGGTTCAGTGGTAAAGAATCCACCTGCCAATTCAGGAGACACCAGATTCGATCCCTGGGTCAGGAAGATTCCCTGGAAGAGGAGATGGCAACCCACTCCAGTATTCTTGCCTGGAAAACTCCATGGACAGAGGAGCCGGGAGGGCTACAGGCATGGGGTCCCAGAGAGTCAGACGAGACTGAGCACACACATGCACATGCCAGGCTCCCCATCCAACATGCAGAGGGAAAAGAGGGCTGCTGAGAGCAGACAAGCAAGGAGAAGCCCTCTCACAGGTTCCAGGATGGGCAAATGACAGACTGGCATCTGAGTCTCTCAGGAATCCACACTAAGACTGCACACACCAGAAGACCCTCACTGAACCTTTGATCTTGTCAGACTCTACTGACCCAGGACTTTACATTGCCTTTTCCTCCAGCTAGATTACTTTTCTTGTCTTTACAACACTGGCTTCTTGTTTTCCAACATGATTTCTCTACTTAATTTCTTAGAAAGGCCTTCCATCTTATCTGAAAGGGCATATATACCTCATTTCTTGGTGTCATACCATCCTGCTTTATTTTCTCTATATCCTGGACCACCATTTGAACTTACCTTCTTCGCTCTTTTTACATATTCATAATCATAATTATGTAAGCTCCATGAGGCAGGGATCTTATCTTTCTTATCTTTCCATCCTCAATTCCTGGCCCTCAGTTAGACACATAATATATGTTAAATGACTGCCTACTAAGAGTAGGCATTATATTGCAAGAATATCACATAATAGGATGAAAATGAAGAGATTCCATTTACTCCTCTCCAACCCTCCCATCACTTCATGGGAAATAGATGGAGAAACAGTGGAAAGAGTGTCAGACATTATTTTTGGGGGCTCCAAAATCACTGCAGATGGTGACTGCAGCCATGAAATTAAAAGACGCTTACTCCTTGGAAGAAAAGTTATGACCAACCTAAACAGCATATTCAAAAACAGAGACATGACTTTGCCGACTAAGGTCCGTCTAGTGAAGGCTATGATTTTGCCAGTGGTCATGTATGGATGTGAGAGTTGGACTGTGAAGAAGGCTGAGTGCCGAAGAATTGATGCTTTTGAACTGTGGTGTTGGAGAAGACTCTTCAGAGTCCCTTGGACTGCAAGGAGATCCAACCAGTCCATTCTGAAGGAGATCAGCCCTGGGATTTCTTTGGAAGGAATGATGCTAAAACTGAAACTCTAGTACTTTGGCCACCTCATGCAAAGAATTGATTCATTGGAAAAGACTTTGATGCTGGGAGGGATTGGGGGCAGGAGGAGAAGGGGATGACCGAGGAGGAGATGGCTGGATGGCATCACTGACTCGATGGACGCGAATCTGAGTGAACTCTAGGAGATGGTGATGGACAGGGAGGCCTGGCATGCTGCGATCTATGGGGTCACAAAGAGTCGGACATGACTGAGTGACTGAACTGAACTGAACCCCTTTCCCTCATGCTCAATGGGAATAACAGTTTGTGACCCAAGACAACAGAAACAAGTTGGGTCACCTTTCTTATGGAACACAGTTTGCCAAAGGTACTGTGATGTCCAAGAATACTGCTTTGGTAACAGGCCAGATCCAATTATAAACAGACTGAAATATTTACAGAGCAAACAACTTCTATTCCCCAAGCATAAAAGGCTTTGATGGCAACGCCAAAGCAAATTTCTACCTGCTTCTTCATTTATTTCAAATAAACTTTCAGCACGGACTTATACAGGTGGACAGAGAAGCCCAAGAAAGAACGCCTGTATTTTACTGCAAAGCATGAGGCAATTTAAGTGAGAAGTTTCAAACCAAAGTTCTTACCCTCTAAAAGCTTAAATCGCTAAACTCCACCTGTCTTTGGACATCAAGTGTGAAAACAAGGCTTCCAACATCAAAAGTAACTATGGGTCCAAATAAAATGACCTTGTGAACCTGGCCCCCAAAACCAGAAAAAGTTTGTCAAACGTCTGACAAGTCAAGAAAGGTACTTCTTGCTATTATAATTAATTGAACTGAATCACAAAGGCAGTAAAATGCATATCATCCCAAAGTGGTAGTCAGAACTAGAAACGTTGAGACTAAAACCGAAAACCAGCATTATCTAATAATGTACTGATCTAGCTTCCAAAGTAAAATATTTTTATTGCTCTGCTGTAAGTTAAATATAAACACAACCTGCACTTGATTCGACAGCTCAACAGATCAACGTGCGATGAATGAAAACTGTCACCCCGGACTAACTCTGGTCTTCCCCAGGCGCCCCTAGGGAAAAGGGAAGCCGGGGTATTCATTAAGGTGGCAAACGAACACCAACAGGAGGCTTTCCTGAAAGCGAAGCACTTCGGGTTCGCCGCGCTCTCCTTCCGGGAGAGGGTGGGCGGCAGGAGTGGGCCTCGGTGACCCCAGGGACTCCCGGGGCAAAACTCCCGGCCAAGGGGCCCGCACCGCAGGGGGAGCGCCGGCGGTCCCGGGCAGCGAGAGGCCTGACAGCCCGGGAAGGGGAGCGGCCTCGCCCACTGGAGCCCTCCCTGCGCCCGGGAAGGAGGGCAGAGACCCCGGGAGGGGGTCTGCAGGGCGGGCGTCGGCGGACTCGCCCACGGAGCTGACCCAGCCCGGACCCCGCCGTCGCCTCACCTCGGCCGGCACGGGCAGGGCCTCGGCAGCCGCCTTCAGCGCCAGCACTGAGTCCGTCTGCCGGTCGGTCAGCGGCGCCTTCGTGTCCGCTCTCCCATCCCACAGAGCCAGCTTCTCCCGAGCGTCCCGCTCCGCCGCCGCCTCTGGCAGCGACAACAGCAGAGACGCCTCCGCCATCGCCGCCTCCCCCGCGGCCCGCAGCAGCAGCGGGAACGTGGGGACCCCGAGAGAGACACACAGAGGCCCGGGCCACTTCCGGGAGCGCCGAGGATTCCAGCGCGGCACAGGCGGCGAGGCGGGGCGAGCCAGAACACCCTGACTCCGGAAGCGATTCCCTCCCCTGCGTGGGCGGGACTGAGTCCAGGACCGACGTGGCTTTCGACGGGGTACAAGTATTTCCGGTTAGGATGTAGACCGAGAGGACGAAGGCTCTAAGGCCTAACGGAAATAGACTTGCCCCTACCGGAAGTCCCTTCCTCAACATCAATAACTTTATTGTTACGTGTCGTTATTGACAACTGTGCTCCGTGACCCTGCCGGCAGAGGCCTTACTGAGCTCCAGGATCTGCTGCCTCTCTCAGCTCACAGCGCCGTAATCTGTGGATTGTGATTTCCGTGTTGACATGTTGAGTTACCACAACTTTTCCAACATTCAAAATTCCGCTGTTAGAAACCTAATTTATGAAAACATAAAACCTCAAAGGCTTAGGTATATCAGACATGCATGCTAAGTCGCTTCAGTCGTGTCCAGCTCTTTGCAACCCCATGGACTGTAGCCTGCCGGGCTCCTCTGTCCATGGGGATTCTTCAGGCAAGAATACTGGAGTGGGTTGCCGGGTCCTCCTCCAATATCAGATATCATAAATAGTATCAAATAACCACTCAAACGTCCAGCATTGAAGAACTGGATCAATAATTCACGACACAGATGTGAAACTGGAAAGCTGTTCTGCCATTTACATCATGTAGATTTGAGCAACAAAATAAATAATGATAGTTTTTGACCGTAACCTATAGAATAAAATAAATACCTATGAGGTCACACTGATATGAATAAATAAATAGGGGAGAAAGGACTCCACTTTACTAAAGAATTTCAACCAATAAACGTAGAAAGACTGAGGGGAAAAATCATTAAGGATATCACAGCAATAATTAAAAAGCAGGGTAAAATCTAAGGATGCTAAAATTAGTGGGCCAAAGTGTGAAGAGATACAGAAATTTGCATAGTTTCAGAGGATCTCTCAGAGATATTTATTCATGGGCAGAGGTGAGGGTTGCTGTAAACATTACAGGGGAGAAACCTGGAAGACATCTCCTTAACCAAGAGATCAAGGTCAACATCATCACCATGGAACTCCTAAAATCAAGAAGGACACGGTATCACTTTTGTGATATTCTTGCCAGGAATGCAAAACCACATTCTCATTATGAGAAAACATCAAACAAACTCAAACCGACAGACATCCTACAAAACTGCTCACCACTAATCTTCAAAAGTGTCAAAGTCAAAAAACAAACAAAAAAAGTCAGAGTCATAAATGAGAAGGAAGACTGAGGAATTGTTATATTTAGGGGATGAGAGAGACTTGACAAGCAGATGCAGTGAGGGAGCCTGGATTGGATCTTGGGGCAAAAAAGGGAAAACTGTAGAGAAAAAATCAGCCCTATGGTTTAGATAACAGTAGTGTACCAAAGTAATTTCCAGCCTTGATTGTTGTACATAATGTGGTTATGTAAGATGGTAACACAAGGTGAAGCTGGATGAAGGGCACATCTGAACGCTAGCACTTTTGCAGTTTTCTGAAGTCTAAAATGGCATCACTGACACAATGGACATGGGTTTGGGTGGACTCTGGGAGTTGGTGGTGGACAGAGGGGCCTGGCGTGCTGCGGTTCATGGGGTCACAAAGAGTCGGACAGGACTGAGCGACTGAACTGAAAATTATATCAAAGTCAAGAGTTAAAACTTTCTTTCTGGTAGTCTAGCAGTTAAGATTCCACACTTACCATATCCTACATGCCACAGCTAACACCCACTGCAACCAAATAAATATAATAAGTATTTTAAAGAGTTAAAATTCCTGTGTTGTAATAAATGTGTATCTCTTTGGAGAAATGATAAAACTGAGAATGAAACAGTGTACCATACTGTTGACCAAAGGAAACACTCTCAAAATATTCACAGATGGTTAGAATTATTAATAATCACTTTCTTTTCCTTTTTGTTCAGTGAGTTTTGCATCTAACATAAGGGACTTTTGTTTAATTAGTATACCTAAAACACACTTCCTTCTTTGCAGGCCAGGCTGATTACAAAAATATCAGAAATGAAGTTTATCCTGTTGAGTTTTACGATGACAATTTTTCACCAAATATTATCCTTCAGAGGCCAAATATAAGCATCTTGTCTCACAAATGTGCTTATATTTCAGATTTTCCTAAACCCATAATCATGCTTTGTTATTGTGGTGGTGGTTTAGTCACTAAGTTGTGACCGACTCTTTGCAACCCCAGGGACTGTAGCCCACCAGGCTCCTCTGGCCATGGGATTCTCCTGGCAAGAATACTGGAGTGGGTTGCAATTTCCTTCTCCAAGGGGCCTTCCTGACCCAGGGATCAAATCCGAGGCTCCTGCAGGTAGATTCTTTAAGGCTGAGCCACCAGAGAAGCCCCATAATCATGCTAGTTTCATTTAAATATTATGCTAAATTTCTTAAAGTATAATTTACCAACTGATGATTCACAGTGCTACAGCGATGCAGTGCAGGTTGTGGTACTCACAGAAATGATTTACACAAGGGCTGAATCTTTAACCAGCTGCTGTGAGGGCAAATGAGAGGAGAAAAGGATAGATATCCAATACAATAATGACTGGACTGTTCTTGAACTGAAGAACTGGAGCTAAGAGAAGACAGCAGAGATCCAGCAGTCACCAGCTGGCCCTGCAGCCTAGGGGAGAGACAAGGGCAATGGAACAGTAACTGCAGTGTTCCTGGGGTATTTTCAATGCAGAACACTGGCAGAGAAGTATATGCATTTGAACAATGCACTGGTTGCTCAAAATTCAGCGGAGGGCGTGGAATATAATATGCTGAATTCTGCTTCAGACTCCAGTGCTCCTGTCTGTATGAGGTGGCCCCCACCTCCAGAAAAAGTTCAAATTTCCTATAATGGATCCCCTTTTGTACTCTATATCACAAGTCAAATTTCTTCCTATTTCCAACTGATGATTAGCCTCTTCCCAGATGCACTAGATGCCATAACAAATACAACTGCAGCTTTGCTACTGTAACTTTTGGGGGCAGGGGGAGGGGGCGCCCCTCACCTCACAGCTTGCAGGATCACAGTTGCCCAGGCACTGAACCCAAGTCACAATGGTGAAAGCACCAAATCCTAGCCACTAGATCTCCAGGGAGCTCTCTCTACTGTAATTTTTAACAGTATATTTATTTGATTCACGTATTGATGTGTTCCCATAAAATCATTCAAATTGATAAACACTCATATCACATACATGTGTATATATGCATGTATGCATAAAGCACATATATGTATTCACATGGAGAAGGAAATGGCAACCTCTAGTATTCCTGCCTGGGAAATCTCATTGACAGAGGACCCTGGCGGGCTACAGTCCACGGGGTTGTGAACAGTCAGATGCGACTGAGCACACACACATGCACGCACCATGTATTCACACAATGTGTGTGCATGAAAGAGAGAAATGAGAAGACAGGGCTGCATAGGCTGTCTTGGTGTTGGAGAAGACTCTTGAGAGTCCCTTGGACTGCAAGGAGATCCAACCAGTCAATCCTAAAGGAAATCAGTCCTGCATATTCATTGGAAGGACCGATGCTGAAGCGCCAATGGTTTGGCCACCTGATGTGAAGAACTGACTCATTAGAAAAGATCCTGATGCTGGGAAAGATCGAAGGCAGGAGGAGAAGGGGACAAGACAGGATGAAATGGTTGGATGGCATCACTGACTCAATGGACATGAGGTGAGCAAGCTCCAGGAGTTGATGATGGACAGGGAAGCCTGGCATGCTGCAGTCCATGGGGTCGCAAGTCAGACGTGACTGAACTGAACTGATCTTGGGAAAAAGACAAAGATGAGGTCACTGGAGTCTCATCCCCAAGTGACCAAGGTCCCATACCATCGTAGATGACATTTTCGTTTATAAAATTATTCAAATTTCCCTTTTGACCTCTTGATTGAAACGCTGGAAGGCAGGCTTTTCTCCCATTTAGATGTAAATAAATGAAACACAGGATGATGAAGTGAGACCTCAAAGATATTTGGGAAGTTGAAGGAAAAGGCCACTTTTATACACTCTTTTCTAGAGGGAAACTTGCCAACACCTATCAAAGCACGGACCAGAGAAATGGAAAGAGAAGACAGCCCTTTGATCCAGCAATTTTATATGAATCTATCCTGAGAAATTTTACATATTAAACACAAAAAAGTACATACATAAGATAATTTTGTGGGAAAAAAAGGGACACAGCTTAAATATTTTTCAATAGAGGGAATGGTTTAGTTCCTATTATCTACTGCTACCTAACAAACCAACCCCCAAATCATGCCCTACATGAACCACTGCTTCACTATCTTTCATAATCTTGCAGGTCAGGAATTTCAGGACATATCAGAAAAGACTCCTCTGTTCACCATGTCTGGAGCCACAGGGTCTCTCCATGAGGCTGCTCACGTGTGAAGACCTCAGAGTATTTGGATGTAACTCAAGGCTTGAATTGGAGAAGGCAATGGCACTCCACTCCAGTACTCTTGCCTGGAAAATCCCATGGATGGAGGAGCCTGGAAGGCTGCAGTCCATGAGGTCGCTGAGGGTTGGACATGACTGAGCGACTTCACTTTCACTTTTCACTTTCATGCATTGGAGAAGGAAAATGGTAACCCACTCTGGTGTTCTTGCCTGGAGAATCCCAGGGACGGGGCACCTGGTAGGCTGCCATCTCTGGGGTCGCACAGAGTCGGACACGACTGAAGTGACTTGGCAGCAGCAGCAGCAAGGCTTGAAGAGGTTGTTCCAGCTTCTTCTGACCTTGCATCAGAAGTCACAGAAGGTCATTTCTGCTGCACTCTGCCAAGTGAGTCACTTTAGTCAGGCCAGATTCAAGGGGAGGGACTGACCCTCTTCTTAACGGGAGGGGTAAAGAATGGGCAGCGTTTTTTGGTTTTTTTTTTCTTTGGTTGTACTGCAGCATCTTAGTTCCCTGACCAAGGATTGAACCCACACTCTTGGCAGTGAAAGCATGGAGTCCTAATCACTGGATCACCAGAGAAGTCCCTAATTAGTGTTCCACTGAGAATCCATAAAGTTCTACACATATGTGCAACTATTTGGGGACCTGCCATAAAGAAGCAGAGACGTTAGGTTGTGGGATAAATATATTGCAGGGAATTCTCTAATGGTTCACTGGCTAAGACTCCACGCTTCCACTGCAGGGGTCACGAGTTCAGTCCTTGGGGTTCCTACATGGCACAGCATGGCCAATATATATATATGGCAAAAGTTTGAGGAATCGTTCAGAAAAGGGTAGAGGAAAGGAAGTTTCCTGAAAGGGATTTGTGACTGTTTTCTGAAATTAAGAACGTGAGCATAAACACTACTACTGCTGCTGCTGCTGCTAAGTCACTTCAGTCATGTCCAACTCTGTGCAACCCCATAGACGGCAGCCCACCAGGCTCCCTCACCCCTGGGATTCTCCAGGCAAGAACACTGGAGTGGGTTGCCATTGCCTTCTCAGAGCATAAATACCACAGCAGCTTGGAAATTGAGTAACAGCTGGGCCAACTGTAGAGGAAAGGAAGGAAAGCTAGGACTTGGACCTCAGGAGATTGACCAAGAATTGGAAGCCACCTCCACCGGCCTCTGCTGGTATTAATTCCCCATGTGGTGCTCATTCAGCTTGTGACTCCCTGCCAGGGACCAGTAGGTTATGGTGTCAAACATGTAAATATGTGCTGGCAGTAAATCTAAAATAACCAGAGCCTGACACAAGGTCTAAAGTGGTTGTCCCCACCTCCCAAAGTAGTTCCCTTTCTTCTCTCAGCTGGATGTGGGGAGAGGGGGTACTGGTCACCTTTGGAGGACTCCCCTGGGTGGAAATATGCTCTCCAGCCTTCTGTTTTAAAATGAACAGCCTGGTTGGTAAATGAGGGATGTTTTGTTTCTGATGATTAAAAACAAAACAACCAAAAAGGAAAAACACATCTCCTTTTTCAAATTAAATAACCTTCATGATTATGTCATGGCATAACAAGCAGATATTCACCTGAAACAACCTAGATCCTGCATTTTAAAATTTTTATCTGCAGATTTTTATCAAGTGTGACTGGCATTTTGTTGAATCAAACTGCAAACCTGAAACAGGGGGAAGGAGGATAAAAGAAAATTTGCCACTTTTGCTTCACCCCACCCCCACCCCAACTTCCTTACTGGGTTGTGAGCTTGCTAAAGAACAACTGTGGGTGAGCCTCCAGGGCCAGCCAGGGCTTCCCGTGGTTTCTGTGGTCTGGCTTCCCTTCCGTCCCCTCCTCCATGCCTGCACGTGCGCCTCCGGGTGGCCGCTGCAGTTGGGCGGGTGCCAGGGGGCTCGAGCACCAGTGCCTGGCTCACCCTAACACCACAACCGCCACGCAGGGCCTGCTCCTTTCTGGGCCGGAATAGCTACTAGGACCCCACGTATCTGTACCAGGCTGCCTGGGGATACTCCTGTCCTTGCCACATAAGCTGGATCCCAGGCGGCCACGACCCAGCTCCCTGCCAGGGAGCATCAGCATCCTGGCCTGGGGACTCTTTGGAGGCTTCATTCTACAAGCCTCCACAAGCCTCTGGCTTGTGGTTCATCCAGTCCGCCATTTCGCATGATGTACTCTGCACATTAAGTTAAATAAACAGAGTGACAACATACAGCCTTGATGTAATCCTTTCCCAATTTGGAACCAGTCTGTTGTTCCATGTCCGGTTCTGTTGCTTCTTGACCTCCTGAGGTCTCAGGAGGCAGGTAAGGTGGTCCGGTATTCCCATCTCTTTAAGAATTTTCCAGTTTGTTGTGATCCACACAGTCAAAGGCTTTAGCATAGTCAATGAAGCAGATGTTTTTCTGGAATTCTCTAGCTTTTTCTATGATCCAGCAGATGTTGGCAATCTGCCTTTTCTAAATCTAGCTTTAACATAGCATTTGCATATAAATCAATCCCTGTTCTTCTATAGCTTAATTAAAATAACAAGGGAGGTGGGATNAGATGTTGGCAATTCAAACTCTGGTTCCTCTGCCTTTTCTAAATCTAGCTTTAACATAGCATTTGCATATAAATCAATCCCTGTTCTTCTATAGCTTAATTAAAATAACAAGGGAGGTGGGATAGAAGCTGAAATCATGTGGCAATCCTAAGACAATCATGCTGATGATTCAGAAAAAATATATACATATATGTATATGAAATGAAAACACACATTAAAAACACTGATCAAAGGCTTTGGTTGAAGAAACACCACACAGCAACTTCCCTGATGGTCCAGTGGTTTAGACTCCACACTTTCATAGTAAGGGCCATGGGTTCAAGCCCTGATCACACAACTAAAATCCTGCTTGCCAGGCATTATAGCAAAAAATAGAAGAAAAAAAATGCCACACATTATATCCTGCTGCTCTGAAGGCACAGATAATGGTGAACGTCCCTATAAATGTCTATAACTAAACATTCTAAAGCTGTATCTTTGCTTCCTCAGACTTTTCATCCATTCATGTCTTAGAATAGGCCCCTGGAAATGAAAAACTGTCCACGGGACAAGAGTCAAGGGCGTTCCAGATCACGGATGGGAGGAGAACGCGGAGGAGATGGGAGATACCGATCCCAAGACCTTCTTCCAGTCTACCTCAAGGTCTCGCCGCGGTCGGCCCCACTCGGTGACTACCACTGCCAAAGATCCCAGCTCATGATCCCACATCGCAAGCAGCTGATGCTGTAGCATCAAGCAGCTCTCATCTGCTCCTTACTTTCCCCAGTAGGTGAAGTTTAAGTGCCAAAACATTTAATCATATCAGTGAGGAGCATGGAGTAAACATCAGGCTTCTCATATTTATGTGTTCACTCCGTGGCTTACAATGAAGTAACAAGATGAAATCATTTGAAAGAAAACATTCTTATGGCACCCGCCTGTCTGCAACTTCCTCTTGCATTTTTCAGAGCATGGTAATTTGAAACTGTTGAATTTCTTCCTACACAATCCTTAATTTATTATGAGAATCACTTCTCTTAGTGTTGGTTTTTATAGCTTCAACAAGTATTTGAAGATCTGTTTGCCTTTTCAAATTATTTCTTTGCTTACTCACTGTATCAGGTTCTCATTCACACATCAGTGATCTGTATAAATCACTTTAAATCTGGACAATTTACTTAAATAGTAAGTTAGGCTTTATTTCACAACAGAATTGCTTTCTTAGATCAGACATACGGTCCCCCAGCTTCCAATTTAGAATCAAGGCATATTTTGAATAAAGACATAACTACTTGCCAAGATTTCAACCTCAAAAAGCTATGAACTGCATGTTTACTAGCAATAAAATTTAAAGAAATGGAATAAAAAGCATTATTATGGTACTAAAAAGTAACTTGATTTCCCAGCCTTGCTTCTTCAAGTTTAAGGGTAGTAACCATTTCCCACCACTGCTCATATCTAGGTTTTCTAACAACCATGGTCAGTCTCTTTAACTTCATTCAAGTCTTTACACAAAGTGTGCTTCTTGATGGGAACTTGTCCAAATACAACCTTTTCATTCTATCCCAAGTCTCTTAACCTTTCATATTTCCCATCTCCTTGTCTCAAGCTGTATACAGAGAAATTTCTTAAGATCTGTTTTACAGTTTACTATTGCTCTCTTCAAAGAATTGTCTATTTTTTTAATCTTATACAAACTTTATTGCTCTTTAAAAATGAATCAATACGAGTATAGGCTTCAAACTCTCAGTACTGAACTAATTCCCTCTCATTGAATTAATTTTTTTAAACTAGCTAAAATTTTTCTTTAATTAGGAACCTTGGGGGAAAGAAGTCGCATCAGGATTTAAAGGCAAATTGCCTACCTATTTAAGTCCAATGATGTTCTTCAGTCATAAAGATTTCCAAAATATTGTAATTTTCTAAAAATTTGGTTATATTTTTAATTTGCCTGGGCATTTTTTCAGATTTCTTCCCTGTTTGTTTCACTCCTTTTGTTTCATTAATTTATATTTGTACGAATCATGCTTTTACATTTTCCTGAAAATTATCCTTTAACAAGGAGAAGTAACAAGGTAGGCTGGATCTCACCCAGGATGCAGAAAAGACCTCCCTGGAAAGAAAGACCTCCCTGGTTGAGAACGGAGGAACACTCAGCCATTTGTAGTTATAACCAAATTGCCGGACCCTTTCCAGGCCTGATTCAAACTCCAGAGTCTCTTCTATCACTCTTTTTTAAGGAAGCATTTTTTACTTTTGGCTGCGCTGGGTCTTCCTGGCTCCAGCTGAGCTCTCTCTAGTCGCAGCATGCAGGCTTCTCGCTGCAGTGGCTTCTTCAGGTGCAGAGCACAGGCTCCAGACACAAGGGCTTCAGGAGCTGCAGCTCGCAGGCGCTAGAGCTCAGGCACAGTAGTTGGGGGGCCCACAGGCTTAGCTGCCCCGTGGCATGCAGAATCTTCCCTGACCGGGGATCAAACCCGTGCCCCTGCGTTGGCAGGCAGATTCTTAACTGCTGAGTCAAGGAGGTCCTCTTCCATCACTCTTAGAGAACTTCAGGCTGCTTCTTGCTTGAGTCTCTGAAGAGGCTCAGGTCACAGTGAGATAAAGTTAGAAATTCGTAACTAAAGGAAAACTGGAAAACTCACAAAATTGTGGAAATTAAACAACACACTCTCAAACAAGGTATCAGTAAAGAAGTCACGAGGGAAATGAAAAATACTCCAACTTCACCAGCTAGAAAAAGAAAAAACTAAACCCAAAGCTAACACAATGAAGGAAAATAAGAAAGATTAGAACATAAACTAAATAGAGAATAAAACAATCCAAAACTTGGTTCTTTGACAAGATTAACAAAATTCACAAACCTTTAGCTAGATGGGCTAAGGGGGAAAAAAAAAGACTAAAATTACTAAAATCAAAAATGAAAATGGGGACATTACTACCAATTCTAGAGAAATAAAAAGGAATATAAGCGACTACTATGAATAACTGTATGCCAACAAATTGGATAATACAGATGAAATGGACAAATTTCTAGAAACACAAAACCTACCAAGACTGGATCAGGAAGAAACAGAAAATATGATGGACCTATTCAGTAAGGAGTAATAAAAACAAACAAACAAACAAAAAAAAACTATTGAATCAGTAATCAAAAAAAAAAAAAAAAAAAGTAAGGAGATTGAATCAGTAATCAAAAATCTCCTAACAAAGAAAAACCCTGGACCTGATAGACCTGTTGGTTTTACTGGTGGATTCTACCAAACATTTATGGAAGAACCAATACCAATGTTTCTCAAAGTTTTCCAAAAAACTCAAGAGAAAACACTTCCTAACTCATTCTATGAGGCCAGCATTACCCAGATAACAAAGACAAACAAAGATGCTGCAAGAAAACCACCATAGACAAATATCCCTTATGACCATTACTACAAAAATCCTCAACAAAATACTAGCGAGGAGAATGCAGCAGCATATTAAGAGGATTGTATACTATGTCCAAGTGGAATTTATTCCTGGAATGGAAGAATGGTTCAACATACAAAATGTAAGAATGAACAATCAGTTCAACATACTGATCAATGTAACATGCTACATTAACAGGATGAAGGAAAAACCCCACATGACCATCTCAATTGACAAAATTCATTTGACAAAATTCAACACTCAACAAACTAGGAATAAAGGGAAACTACCTCAACATAATAAAAGCCACATATGAAAAATCCACAGCAGATATCATACTCAATGGTGAAGGACTGAAACCTTTTCTTCTAGGATAAGGAACAAGGCAAAGACACCCACTTTCACCACTTATATCCAATACTGTACTGACAGTTCTAGCGAGAGCAATTAGGTAAGAAATAAAAGATATTCAAATTAGAAAGGAAGAAGTAAATTATCTGTTTGCAGATGACGTGATCTTAAGTGTAGAAAACTCTGAATATTCTACAAAAAAAAAGACTATTAGAACTAATAAATGAATTCAGCAAAATAATAGGATACAAAGTCAACACACAAAAATCAGTTGCAGTCCTCTGTATAAACAATGAATAATCTGAAAATTTAAAACAATTCCATTTACAATAGCCTCAAAAAGAATAAAACCACTCAGAAATTAACCAAAGAAATAAGAGACTTGTAAGAACTTGTACAATAAAAACAATGCTAAAAGAAATTGAAGATGACAAATGGAAATACATACCATGTTCATGGCTTTTAAGACTTAATATTATTAAAATGTCAATACTACCCAAAGAAATCTACAGATTCAATGCAATCTCTATCAAAATCCCAATGATGGTTTTTGCAAAACAGAAAAACCCATCCTAAAATTCATATGGAGCCTCAAAGGACCCAAATAAGCCAAAACAATCTTGAAAAAGAACAGGACTCACATTTCCTGATTTCAAATCTTAATGCAAACCCACAGTAATCAAAACAGTGTGGAAGTGGCATAGATAGACCTATGAAGATACAGAAATATATCCTCACATATACATTGAAATGGTTTTTGACAAAACTATTGAATGGAGAAAGGACAGTCTTTTCAACAAATGGTACCAGGGAAACTGAATATCGACACACACAAAAAGGAAGTTGGACCCTTATCTAACACCATATACAAAAATTATCTCAAAATAGACCAGGGACCATAAAGCAATAAAGCCCTTAGAAGCAAGATGGACTTAAGTTTTATAATGTGTAGCAAAAGGCACTATCAAAGAGTAAAAAGGCAACCCACAAGAAGGGAGAAAAGATTTGCATATCGTATATCTCGTAAGGGATTAATATCTAGAATTATATCGAGAACTGGCAAAACTCAACAAAAAGACCAAGCAACCCAATTCAAAACCAAGTAAAGAACCTGAATAGACATTTCTCCAAAGAGATACAAATGGACAACAAGAACAGCAAAAAAGACACTCAACACCACTGATTATCAGGAAAATGCAAATCGAAACTACCATGCGATAACACCTCACCTGTCTCTTATACACATCTCAAAGCTAACACAATGAAGGAANCTAAAAGAAATTGAAGATGACAAATGGAAATACATACCATGTTCATGGCTTTTAAGACTTAATATTATTAAAATGTCAATACTACCCAAAGAAATCTACAGATTCAATGCAATGTCTATCAAAATCCCAATGATGGTTTTTGCAAAACAGAAAAACCCATCCTAAAATTCATATGGAGCCTCAAAGGACCCAAATAAGCCAAAACAATCTTGAAAAAGAACAGGACTCACATTTCCTGATTTCAAATCTTAATGCAAACCCACAGTAATCAAAACAGTGTGGAAGTGGCATAGATAGACCTATGAAGATACAGAAATATATCCTCACATATACATTGAAATGGTTTTTGACAAAACTATTGAATGGAGAAAGGACAGTCTTTTCAACAAATGGTACCAGGGAAACTGAATATCGACACACACAAAAAGGAAGTTGGACCCTTATCTAACACCATATACAAAAATTATCTCAAAATAGACCAGGGACCATAAAGCAATAAAGCCCTTAGAAGCAAGATGGACTTAAGTTTTATAATGTGTAGCAAAAGGCACTATCAAAGAGTAAAAAGGCAACCCACAAGAAGGGAGAAAAGATTTGCATATCGTATATCTCGTAAGGGATTAATATCTAGAATTATATCGAGAACTGGCAAAACTCAACAAAAAGACCAAGCAACCCAATTCAAAACCAAGTAAAGAACCTGAATAGACATTTCTCCAAAGAGATACAAATGGACAACAAGAACAGCAAAAAAAGACACTCAACACCACTGATTATCAGGAAAATGCAAATCGAAACTACCATGCGATAACACCTCACATCTATTAGGATAGTTACCATTAAAAAAAAAAAGAAAACAAGACGTGTTAGCAAGGATGGGGATCAACTGGAACCCTTTGGCACTGTTGGTCAGAATGTCAAATAGTACAGTCCTTGTAGGAAACAGTATGGAGTTCTTCAAAAAATTAAAAATACAATTACCGTATGATCCAGCAATTCCACTTCTGGGTATATAATCTAAAGGACTGAAAGCAGAGTCTCAGAGAGGCATTAGTACACTCATATTTATAGCAGTAAATAGCTCAAACATGCAAACAGCCCAAGTGTTCATTGATGGATGAATTAAGCAAACCGTGGCATATATGCATAACAAAATTATTGTTTAGCCTTTAAAATGAAGCAAAATTGAAAAACCATGGAAGACCTCCTAGAGACTGAAAATAGAATGGGGGTTTCCAGGCTTGGGAGGAGGGGAGAAAATGTGGACTTATTTAGTGGGTGCAGAGCTCAGATGCAACAGTTATGCAGATGGATGATGGTGCACTTAATGCCACAGAACTATACACTTAAAAATGATTAAAATGGCAAGTTTTTAAATACATTTGAATTGAACACTAACTGACAAATCTTGTTTGTGTCATAAGAGAAACTGGGTAAATAAAGAACTCAGTAAGAAACAGCACACACAGTGCTCTCACCCCAATTCTCAGACTCCTTGGTGACCTTAAGATAATGTTTACCACGTAAGAGTCCCAGAAGTAATGAACAAACCTTTGCAGGTTGCTTCCACTTAACACGGCAAGTACTTTTGGTATTATCTATTCTGCAAATTTGGAGTAGGAAATGGCAAGCCACTCCAGTATTCATGCCTGGAAAATGCCATGGACAGAGCAGACTGGTGGGCTACAGTCCATGGGGTCGCAAAGAGTTGGACATGACTGAGCACATAGGCACGCAAACACTCTGCAAATTATTGTGTTAAAACAGCACCAAGTAGTAAAGCGAATTGAAATAGTGATGCAAGGGGACTTCCCTGGTGGTCCAGGGGCTGAGACCCCACACTCGAAGGCTGGGGGCCAGATTCCATCCTTGCTCAGGGAACTAGATCCCACGTGCCACAGTTAAGACAGGTGGCGCTCCTGGTAAAGAACCCACCTGACAGTGCAGGAGACGCAAGAGGTGGGATCGATCCCTGGGTTGGGAAGATCCTCTGCAGGAGGGCACAGCAACGCATTCCAGTATTCTCGCCTGGACAGTCCCACAGACAGAGAAGCCTGGTGGGTCCACAGAATCGCAAAGAGTCGAACAGACTTAGTGATTAAGCATGCATTCATGCTGCTACTAAAGATCTTCCATGCCATAACTAAGACCCGGTGCAGCCATATAAATAAAAAAGCAAATAAATATTTAAATAAAATAAATAAAATGATGATGCAGGAATTCCCTGGTGGTCCAGTGGTTAGGACGCCACACTTCCATTGCAGAGGGCACGGGTTTGATCCCTGGTCAGGGAACTAAGATCCTGCGTGTCAAACAGCCCTCTCTCTCCTGCACCAAAAAGAGAGGTGAGGTAGTGACGCAGTTCAAAATGAAGCAGTTCTTGGATGTTCATCACCCTGGCATTGACTGTTAGAAGCAGACTACTTCTAAGTCGAGAATTACTGGGATTCTCACTCATGCATTCTGTCAGTTTCTGTTTCTATAGAGAATCGTGGGGTGTTTCAGAAATCTATTTGCAAGATTATAACTGATGAAGCAAACCCTGTTAAATGAAAATGTAGTGGTCTCTCTACCATATAATACAATGAAACTGCATATAGTATGAAAATCATTATGTCAGGAGGAGTCTAAAAATTGTATTACCATACTCTGGTGTTTAGAGGCTAACAGTTGGTGATGGACAGGGAGGCCTGGCGTGCTGCAATTCATGGGGTCGCAAAGAGTGGGACACGACTGAGTGACTGAACTGAAACTGACTGATGCACATGATACACTCTTCTAGAGGTTTCCCGCACTGTCCAAAAAAAAAAAAAAAAGCTTAAAACCTTTTAAATTACAAAAGAACTAAGTTTATTGAGGAATAAGAAGTAGTTAAAACTGAAATAAACAAGTTTCCCATTTAACTTTTCAGCTCAATTTTATGTTTGGCAAACATTAGGTATAGTTTACAAACATAGTTAAAATAGAAATAGTCTACTACACACACTGCAACTCTCACTTCCCCCAATTCCCTTCACTTATATGTATTTTGAACATTTGTATTCCAAATTAGTCCTTAAGATTTTTCTTTAAATGGCAAAACATGAGTTTTCCAACCAACCAATACAATTATGCATAAAGAAAATATCAATAACTTTCTACCCTGTGATGATTAAATTTTTTGTCAATTTGACCTTGCTACAGTGCCCAGTTGTATGGCAAGTGCCAGTCTAGATGTTGCCATGAGGGCATGTGCAGCTGTCGATAACATCTACAATCAGCTGACATTAAGATCACACTCCATATTGGCCTTCCCTGGTTAGGAATCTGCCTGCCAATGCAGGGGTCACGGCTCTATCCCTGCTCAGAGAAGATCTCACGGGCCGACAGTCTGTACTCCACATCTACTGGGCCCAAGTGCCACAGCCCAGGACTCACAACTACTGGAGCCTGTAAGCCCTGGAGGCTGTGCTTCGCAACAGGAGAAACCACCACAATGAGAAGCTCCCCCTCATCAAGACTAGAAACAGCCTGCGTACAGGAACAAAGCCAAAAAATAAAAAGTTTTTTAAAAGCACGTAAAAAAAGATTACACTCCATAATATGGGTGGGCCCCATTCAATCAGTGAGAGATCTTAGGAGGGAAAAACTGGTTTCCCAGAGAAAGAATTCTGACTCAAGACTAAAACAGAGGGAGTTCCCTGGCAGTCCAGTGTATTCACTGCCTCAAGCCGCATGGCACAGCCAAAGAAAAGAAAAGACAAACAGAAAACCCTGCCTGAGCTCCCGGTCTACTGTTCTACGCAACTGCCCTACAGGTTTTAGACTTGCCAGCCTCTCACAATCACATAAGCATATTCCTTAAAATAAACCATGCATGGGCACACACACTCATCTCACTGGTCCGCTTTTCTCTGAAGAAGACTAATCCACAACCTTTACAACCATTCCCTGCTGACGTAAGTTTATGCTTTTTCCTCTAAGCGATGAGGTCATGATATACCTACAGAAGTCTACATCCTAACTTTGTTCCTATATAATAGCATATCATGGACATCTGCCCAGGTCAGCAGACTGAGATATAACTCATTCTTCTCCTGAGTCCCATGGTAAGCCACTGTATGGATTATTATATCAGCAACGGACATATAGGCATAGGGAGTTTCCAGTACTTTGCTCTTGGTTCCACAACTGGCATCAAGCTTACAAGGAACTGATTCATTCATTGCCTTTGTCTATTCCCATACTCTGCTTCAGGATGGAGCAGCTGTTATCTACCAAAAATTTACCATCAGATTTTCTCAGCTGTGCATTTAAAAATAGATAGCCTGGATTCCACACCCAGTGTGTCTAACAGGTGCCCGGATCCAGTGGGATGTGAATTCTCCAAGCATTTAAGGTTTACCAGCAGCCAGCTCTTCCCACTGACCTTCACGTAAACTCGATCACATAAAGGTATGTCATCTGATCTCTTAGGTAGGGGACTAGAGACCACAAGGCTCCCTTTTTTTTTTTTTTTTT
>SJYW01053832.1:809064-839501 GCA_006410735.1 Raphicerus campestris
GCATTCCAGTATTCTCGCCTGGACAGTCCCACAGACAGAGAAGCCTGGTGGGTCCACAGAATCGCAAAGAGTCGAACAGACTTAGTGATTAAGCATGCATTCATGCTGCTACTAAAGATCTTCCATGCCATAACTAAGACCCGGTGCAGCCATATAAATAAAAAAGCAAATAAATATTTAAATAAAATAAATAAAATGATGATGCAGGAATTCCCTGGTGGTCCAGTGGTTAGGACGCCACACTTCCATTGCAGAGGGCACGGGTTTGATCCCTGGTCAGGGAACTAAGATCCTGCGTGTCAAACAGCCCTCTCTCTCCTGCACCAAAAAGAGAGGTGAGGTAGTGACGCAGTTCAAAATGAAGCAGTTCTTGGATGTTCATCACCCTGGCATTGACTGTTAGAAGCAGACTACTTCTAAGTCGAGAATTACTGGGATTCTCACTCATGCATTCTGTCAGTTTCTGTTTCTATAGAGAATCGTGGGGTGTTTCAGAAATCTATTTGCAAGATTATAACTGATGAAGCAAACCCTGTTAAATGAAAATGTAGTGGTCTCTCTACCATATAATACAATGAAACTGCATATAGTATGAAAATCATTATGTCAGGAGGAGTCTAAAAATTGTATTACCATACTCTGGTGTTTAGAGGCTAACAGTTGGTGATGGACAGGGAGGCCTGGCGTGCTGCAATTCATGGGGTCGCAAAGAGTGGGACACGACTGAGTGACTGAACTGAAACTGACTGATGCACATGATACACTCTTCTAGAGGTTTCCCGCACTGTCCAAAAAAAAAAAAAAAAAGCTTAAAACCTTTTAAATTACAAAAGAACTAAGTTTATTGAGGAATAAGAAGTAGTTAAAACTGAAATAAACAAGTTTCCCATTTAACTTTTCAGCTCAATTTTATGTTTGGCAAACATTAGGTATAGTTTACAAACATAGTTAAAATAGAAATAGTCTACTACACACACTGCAACTCTCACTTCCCCCAATTCCCTTCACTTATATGTATTTTGAACATTTGTATTCCAAATTAGTCCTTAAGATTTTTCTTTAAATGGCAAAACATGAGTTTTCCAACCAACCAATACAATTATGCATAAAGAAAATATCAATAACTTTCTACCCTGTGATGATTAAATTTTTTGTCAATTTGACCTTGCTACAGTGCCCAGTTGTATGGCAAGTGCCAGTCTAGATGTTGCCATGAGGGCATGTGCAGCTGTCGATAACATCTACAATCAGCTGACATTAAGATCACACTCCATATTGGCCTTCCCTGGTTAGGAATCTGCCTGCCAATGCAGGGGTCACGGCTCTATCCCTGCTCAGAGAAGATCTCACGGGCCGACAGTCTGTACTCCACATCTACTGGGCCCAAGTGCCACAGCCCAGGACTCACAACTACTGGAGCCTGTAAGCCCTGGAGGCTGTGCTTCGCAACAGGAGAAACCACCACAATGAGAAGCTCCCCCTCATCAAGACTAGAAACAGCCTGCGTACAGGAACAAAGCCAAAAAATAAAAAGTTTTTTAAAAGCACGTAAAAAAAGATTACACTCCATAATATGGGTGGGCCCCATTCAATCAGTGAGAGATCTTAGGAGGGAAAAACTGGTTTCCCAGAGAAAGAATTCTGACTCAAGACTAAAACAGAGGGAGTTCCCTGGCAGTCCAGTGTATTCACTGCCTCAAGCCGCATGGCACAGCCAAAGAAAAGAAAAGACAAACAGAAAACCCTGCCTGAGCTCCCGGTCTACTGTTCTACGCAACTGCCCTACAGGTTTTAGACTTGCCAGCCTCTCACAATCACATAAGCATATTCCTTAAAATAAACCATGCATGGGCACACACACTCATCTCACTGGTCCGCTTTTCTCTCAAGAAGACTAATCCACAACCTTTACAACCATTCCCTGCTGACGTAAGTTTATGCTTTTTCCTCTAAGCGATGAGGTCATGATATACCTACAGAAGTCTACATCCTAACTTTGTTCCTATATAATAGCATATCATGGACATCTGCCCAGGTCAGCAGACTGAGATATAACTCATTCTTCTCCTGAGTCCCATGGTAAGCCACTGTATGGATTATTATATCAGCAACGGACATATAGGCATAGGGAGTTTCCAGTACTTTGCTCTTGGTTCCACAACTGGCATCAAGCTTACAAGGAACTGATTCATTCATTGCCTTTGTCTATTCCCATACTCTGCTTCAGGATGGAGCAGCTGTTATCTACCAAAAATTTACCATCAGATTTTCTCAGCTGTGCATTTAAAAATAGATAGCCTGGATTCCACACCCAGTGTGTCTAACAGGTGCCCGGATCCAGTGGGATGTGAATTCTCCAAGCATTTAAGGTTTACCAGCAGCCAGCTCTTCCCACTGACCTTCACGTAAACTCGATCACATAAAGGTATGTCATCTGATCTCTTAGGTAGGGGACTAGAGACCACAAGGCTCCCTTTTTTTTTTTTTTTTTTTTTTCATTTTTGTTTTTTTAATTAGTCTCTTTCTTTTATTTNGATCACATAAAGGTATGTCATCTGATCTCTTAGGTAGGGGACTAGAGACCACAAGGCTCCCTTTTTTTTTTTTTTTTTGGCCAATTCTGTTTTTTCAATAGACCACTGTGTTTAATTCAAATGTTAAGACAGACACCTAGAAAATATTTTCAAGTAAAAAAAATAAATAAATAATGAACCAGGTTTGCATTTCATCCCCTTGTTGTTTTATACCCAACCAGAGGTGTCTGCCTAGCCAACAGTTAACCAAGGATCCTGTGAACATCAGGCGTTGGAAGAAGGACTGAGGGGTCCTGAAATTTCAAGGCCCTGATGGCATCCCACTTGTGTTCCATTATCTCAAAGCTGCCTTGCCCAGCAAACCCAATGAGCCAAATTCACTGGCCTCTGCGGAACTGCAGACTGGGAGGCCACACACGTCCCCAGGCAATTAGTAAGATGATCTCAACAACTTCTCTAAGCAGAGAGAAATGGCTGCAGCCACTTTCACGAACGCCAGACCTACTCCAGCTTCCTGGATGTTTTAGAGCTTGTCTTTGTTCAAATGTTTCTATGCATCTGAAACAACCACAAATCATTTTTATTATTATATATTACTACAGTTTATTAAATAATGACACAAGGTTTATGTCACATTTTCCAACAATGTTTAAATAAAGAGCTCAAAATATAAAGGCTTATGAAAACGTTTATAGTCTTTATATAATAATATACACAATTTCTGGTGCTTGAATAAATACAGAAAACAGAAGCTGTTCTTTATATCACAATCAGCCAAACTTAGTCATCAATGATTATACAAATCCACAAGCAAACAGACAAACAAAAAATCCACTTTCTTCATTTGGGTTATAAAAGCTAAAAATCCCTTTGCTACATTTAACAATGCCCAAGGGGGTGCAGGGAGGGAGCTTATAGTCACAGCCCCAGAAACAAGGGGACCAAGTCTCCCAGTCCTTCAAGTTCTTCCTTGGTTAGAAGCTTCAACAACTGCATAACTCTTTCAGGGAACAGAAAAAAAAAAATCAAAACAGGTTAAGACTCTGTTCTATAAGGTATTTATAATAACTCTGCACTGAAGAAATACAAAATTTTTGTCTTTAAAATGTGCTTACCTTTTACAGAGGGGTTTGGTTTCCTTTTCATCCTGGTATGAACATGTACATATTTGAATAAACTGATATAATGAATATTACATGACATTCAATCTTTTCATGGTCTTCAAAATGAACTCACTTCTACTGTTTTAAGAATTATATATATACTCAATGTTTTCTACATTAAGGGAGAAAAACAAAGAATGGTTCATAAAAAGTCATCCTTTAAACTCAAGGAACCCAAAAGTGAAAGCCTGTCTATAGAAAGCCCTTATACCAATGGAATGTTCTAGTAAGAAGAGAAGTCTCCTCTCTAAAGATACGGTTTAGTACCAGGGATGAGGTCTGAAGGGGCTCAGCTCTCTAGTATCACATCCAGAGCTGGTCAGTGAAAACTAGACTTCCATCTGAATCTTGAAGCAATCAACACCTACCTGCCCCTCTGACCGCCTCCTTTCTTGCCTTAGCTCTTCCTTTTGGAACAGAAATCCTGCTTTACAAAATCGTATTTTCAAAGTCAGCATTAATATAGAAGGCAAGGTGAGAGAGACCGGGAGAAAAACTGCCCAATCCCAAGAAAAATCTGCATGCCTTCTATTCTGCTTCGAAGGAGGAAGTAGTCCAGGGGCTGGACGGACTGGGAACCTGCATATATCGCAAAGGTGACTGTCTTGGAGCCCCAGTGAGTACGTATTTACTGTTACTCTCACAGGGCTTCCCAGGTGGCGCAGCAGTCAAGAATCTGCCTGCCAACACAGGAGACACGAGAGACACGGGTTTGATCCTAGGTCGCGGGGGCATCCCCTGGAGGAGGACATGGCAACCCACGCCAGTATTCTTGCCTGGAGAATCCCATGGACAGCAGAGCCTGGCAGGATACAGTTCATGGGGTAGTTAAGAGTCGGACACAATTGAGCACACTCTAAGGGTAGAACCAAAGTTACCCAAGTGAATGCTGAATATATTTTCTTCCCTAGGGATGTCTTCTAGAAGTACAAAGGTCCTGGGACTCTCTCAGAGTCACTTTTTATTTTGAAAAGAGTAAGATAAAGATGAGAAAGAAGAATGATATCCTGTCTTTATAAGAAAAGAAGGATGCTATTATATACCTCTTATCAGACTCTTAGGTATACAAAAATATTGCTTTTCAAATTTCAAGCAAGGATTTTCTATCCAAACTGATAAGCCCAAGACAGGAAATATTTTTGACAAACGTGACCAGAACTAAAGTAAAACCCGGGAAGTCTGAAAAAAATCAACTCTTTAACTTGCCACATTTCACTAAGGGAAATAAAACGTTAGCCTCTTTCTTTCACGAGAGTTTTATCACAGGACCTCACGTGGGAGTAGTCCATGAAAAAATGACTCTCTTCACACACAGGACTATTTATTCTGGAATTATGGCTATATGACACCATGATGTAAAGACACGTATCCTACAAGTCCAGTAGCAGAAGCTACTGTTTTCTTCACCTGACGCTCAGTATCAATAGATGTTATTATCCCCATTGTAGAGACTGGGAGATGGAAACTTTGCTAATATCACAAATCATTGACTTGGCCAAAAAGTTCGTTCGGATTCGACCCACGCTCTTACAACCTGAACAAACGTTTTGGCCAACTCAGTACTACCATTACCTAGAACAGAACCCAAGTTGCTTAAACACACCTCCCACAACACAGACTTTGCTACCTTCCAAGCCAACCTCTCAAACCATCAAGAGTTTAGATGGTAATACTCTGTAACAATTCCTCTCAAAGGTCAAGTGGTCAAAGGCTTAAAAGTCACTTACTATAAGTGAAAGATCCTGCCAAAATAGGAAATTACAAAGCAGTGCAATGTTCCAGGGATCTCTATCCTGCCCTGTTTATACTTGGGGTACACCAGGTCTCCATGTGTGAATTTCTTCAGTGGACACAAAGCCAAAGCCCCCCAAAAGCTCAGGAACGTAACACCGTCTTTAGACATTCTCTCCCACGGTTCCAAAGATCTTCTTCAGAACAGTCTGGGAGTCTCGGCTATGAGCTGAGGTGCAGCAGGAGTTACTTCACCTGAAGGAAATGGTCCACAGTTCCTGACCTTCATGCAAGTTTTCTTTAGTAAGAAACATGCATTTCCTGTTATCTTTGATGTCGAAGGGCACTTGAATGGTAACAACTAGTGTCTGGATGTTACAGTCGAGGCCTTTAAGCGTTTGGTGCAGAGTGTCTGATGCTGGGACACAGTGATCCGAGCTAACCCAGCCCTCACCTGTTGCTCACACCTTAATCTGTGGCGGGCCAAGCAGTGAGAAGCAGTGGGAAAGACAGGAAGCTTCGCTATTTCAGAAATGAGCGTTTTCAGAGGATGTCTCATGCAATCTTGACTTGTCACAAATCCAGTTTCTTCAGCTGCTCATAGGTCACAAAGAACTGCAGGTGTATTAGTTAAGGCTGACATTTTATGCCATCTTAACCCTGACGTATCAAAACAGACCCACAAATAGCACATGCTTCCCAACAAATATGTCTGGGCAAACCATGTGCTGGGGGCATGATAAAACACGAGGGCTCCATCCTCAACCACCCCAAAAGAGCTCCCCAGGAGCCTTCCCAAGATCGGCCTGAACAGACAGACCACAGTTGAGGCACACAAATCCACTCTCTGGGAATACATCCACACTGCTCGTTTTTCTAACGCTGGGGAAGACTATACAGAATAGTGAAGTCTGTAAGAGACGGCAGCAACCCTGGGAAGTTCTCCAGGGTGGCCGGTAGGCAAGCTTCCACGGGAGGGAAGCACAGATAATGAGGAACAAGGGTGGTAAAGCAATTATCCTTCAATTAAAAATAAAATTTTTTTAAAGTAGAACAAGAGTGGTAGAAACCAACATCTCCTACTTTATAATTCTGCCCTTTTATTCCTAATAAACTGTCGTTTCTTTCCTGCCTCTCACTTTGGCATGGAGGGCAAACTGCTAATCAGGCAAATAATTCTGGAGCTAATTCCTATCACTGGGCACTCTCAAGCATTCTAGAACATAACTGCCAAACCACATCCTGCCCAAGGGTGGCCAGGGATTTGCAGAATAAATAAATAAGTCCTTGTCTCTCTCTGAAATCATAAACACACTCAGCTCCTAGAGCAGAGTCTAAATAAAGGTTTTCACTGATATCATTGGCTTTCAAGAACACCATCATTAAACCAAGTTTCACAGAGGCTGGCAGAGAGACCTTCTACCTGTGTATAAAGAAACTGAATGGTTAACTTCTTGAATGAGAAGAATTCAAAAGAGAAAAAAACCTACTTTTAATTACAATTAATAACTCGATAGTTTATGCAAACAACATTCTTTAGGTATATCTTTGTTCAGATCTACTGCAACAGAAAAGGATACAATAATATTCCAAGGACCAAGTCTCAACCAATTTGGCCAAAACCCTTTATAGAGAGCAAAAAACCCTTCATTCTTCCATGTCTGTTAGAAGGGAGGTGGGGAAAAAGAAGTTAGTGTCCAACTTTCCAATTATGTCAAATATACCTTAATAAATAGTAGCCAGACTGAACTGGTCTGTCTTTCTTAAAAGTAAAATTCTGTTGGAAGGACTATCTATGAAATCACTGCCCACTGCCTTTCTTTGTTCTTTAAAGCTTTCTGCCTAGGTGAGGACTCAGGTTCTGTACCAAACCATCCCACACCCAAAGCAAACAGGAGCTGGATGAAGAAGTGAGATTTAACTCCAAACTAGAGTCTACTGCCTCCCTGCCATGTGGACTCACAACAGGTCATAAATTAGAAAGAGAGGCGACAGTGCTAAAGATATAATTCAGGGGACCTTTACTTCATGTGGTTGGATGGACAACATTAAGTATCTTTGCTTCATTAAAGCAATATTTTGAAGTCTAGTGGTGTGCCAGCACCATGACAGAAAAACAGCGACCACAGGAGTGGTCTCTCATCTTTGGCTGCTGACAGTCCAGTGGCAGAGACAGTCCCAGACTTTCATCTACTCATCAACAGTAGGCCAGTTATTTAAACCGAGAATTAAGGTTAAGATTCATGGGTTCCTTTCAGAGACGTCTGAATGAAGGATATTCAGTCCAGTCTGACTCAACAGGAAGGCGATATATTCTGGAGGCAGACAAGGTTCTACTGTCATCACAGAAAATATGAGTATTTTCTCACCCTTCACAGCAGAGCAGAGACAGAAGAAAAATAAACTTTCGTTTCTAAATATTCATATAGATTTTGTATTTATAAAAGCCCCTGTTTTAGGCAAATACTCTGTACCATCTCAAGGCTTTAGGGGCATCATAGTTATATTAAGCCCTCAAAACTTAGATGCTTCTTTGATTAAATAAATATAAAATATATATATGTATACACATATTTGGGGGGCAATTGCACAGACAGAAGAAATCCACAGAATGTTGAAGACTAAGTAAATGTGCTTATGTCACTAGTGTCCCTTATATTAGTCTATCATATTCTATGAACAAGCCTTTATTATTATGCTTCTACTTATTAGAAATATATATACTATTTCTACATAACATTATTCCAGGCACCATGCTAACTATTTCGGCAGTTATTATTGCAATGATTTTTATAATAATCCTGTGACACAGGCGGTATCACTGGGCCACTTGTGAGGAAATCGAGGTGTACACTGTCTGTACACAGACCAGAGTCACAGGATTACAAGCAACAGAATCAGAGGTTCACTGGGCTCCAAACCCTTGTGTCTTTGAATCATGAAGAGAAACTCTTCAGAGGATAACATGGAAGCTGAGAAGCCAGAAAGAACTCACAACAGTGTACAGACGGACAGCCCCACTCACCTGTAACAAGCAATCCAGGGTGCCTTTGTAGCCAGGGCATTTGCCATCTCGGAGGACTCTCTGGTTCATCATACGCGTTCTCACCACGTCCACAGGGTTAGAGGCCAGGGCTCCCGCCAGCCCACAGGTGAAGCTTGAGCTATAAAGAGACCATTAGAAAAGAATTATCAAAGGAAACGGCCTCCTCACAAATTAGGTTAATGTGTAACAGGTAACAAGACAGAATACATGCAGATAAGGACTCTATCTAAAGTGCTGCTGCTGCTGCTAAGTCGCTTCAGTCGTGTCCAACTCTGTGTGATTTCATAGACGGCAGCCGCCAGGCTCACCTGTCCCTGGGATTCTCCAGGCAAGAACACTGGAGTGGGGTGCCATCTCCTTCTCCAATGCATCAAATTTAAAAGTGAAAGTGAAGTTGCTCAGTCGTGTCCCGACCCTCAGCAACCCCATGGACTGCAGCCTACCAGGCTCCTCCGTCCATGGGATTTTCCAGGCAAGAGTACTGGAGTTGGGTGCCATTGCCTTCTCCGCTAAAGTGCTACACAGACTTCTAAACATCAGCACTGTTTATCCTGGCTTATAAATCCCAGTCTCAGCTAATAATACCTTTGAGGTTCTGGACTGGCATGGAAATAGGAAGGAATACAGAAACATACAAGGAACATCTTCCAAGGATGATCTATTGTATCTATCTATTCACCTATAAACAGATATCAGAGTAATTTTAGCCATATCATAACTATCCTGTTCTAAGAGATCAGAGAAAAAGATTTCCTCTCTGTAATATAATGCCCACTGGGGGCCCATGGTACCACTAAACTGATACTTGGACCATAGACCAGTCCTGGTATCAACTAACTCAAGAGTCGGGTGCTTTTCACAGCTTGGGTGCTACTAACACTTTGAACAGATAATTCTTTGTTGTGAACGTCTTTCCTGTGCAGTATAAGATGTACGTGGTTCACTAGCCTCTACCCAGTAGATGTTACTGGCACTCCCCATCCAGCTGAGGCATGAGAATCAGAACCATCTCCAAAGTTGCCAGATGTCATAGAAACAGAGTAGAAAAGTGACTGCGAGAGCTAGGGGCTGGGGGAAATAGGGAAGAGGTTGGGAAAGGGATACAAACTTTAAGATGAAGAGGGTCTTATAAAGCAACTTGTTGTTTAGTCACTAGTCCTGGTTTGACTCTTGCTACCCAGGCTCCTCTGTCCATGGGATTTCCCAGGCAAGAGTACTAGAGTGAGTTGTCATTTCCTTCTCCAGGGAATTTTTCTGACCCAGGGATCGAACCTGAGTTTCCTGCATTGGCAGGTGGATTCTTTACCCCCGAGACACCTGGGAAGTCCTATAAAGCAACTATACTCCAAAATAATTAATTTTTAAAATAATAAATGAATAAGCTCTGAGAGTCTAATATATAATATGGTGGTTATGGTTGATAACAGTATTATACATAATTTAAATCTGCTATGAGAGTAGAATAATTTTGTTCTCACACACAAAATGATGGATGTGTTAATTAACTGGATGGGGGTAATCATTTCACAATTCACATATGTATCAAATCACATTGTGCACTTTAAATATCTTACAATTTTACTTGCTAGTTATACCTCAATAAAGTTGAAAAAAAATTTTTAATATAAAAATAAAAGTAAAAGAATGTTAAACACGATCATAGATGCGTAATAAAGCACATATAATATACTTTTGTGGGGCTTTCCTGGTGGCTCAGTGCTAAAGAATCCACCTGCCAGTGCAGGAGACTCAAGTTCGATCCCTGGGTTGGGAAGATCCCCTGGAGGAGGGCATGGCACCCCACTCCAGTATTCTTACCTGGAGAAACCCATGGACAGTGGAGACTGGTGGGCTACAGTCTACATGGTCATAAAAAGTCGGACACGCCTGAGCACAACACAGCAATATATTTTTGTAGACGTACTTACATGTGCATAGAAAAACCTGAAGGTACATATCAAACAGTTAACAATGGCTACCTAGGTAAAAGGATAAAGGCTTATACCTTTTCCGGCTTTCCTTCGGTACCGTAATTTTCAAATATGAGAATATAATACTTTTATGATAAACTTTCTTTAAAATGTCTAAAGTCATGCATATCTAGAACATTAATTTTTTAAAAATCCATAAACATACAGGAAATGGGTGTACACCGTGTCTCCCATCAGGCCTGAGAGAATCAGATGCTTCTTGGTGAGGTCGTAGACTGGCAGCTCCACGCCGACCACAATAGCAGCCCTCTGAGCAGTAAGGGACACACCCTGGATAAAAACATCGACCTGAAGGTTCAGACATCCCTCCCCCACAAACGATGGCCAGTTTTTATGTCTGCCTGCTGGTGGGAGTCAAATGCAGAGGGACAGAGTAGGAAAATGCAGTGGGTAAGAAGTCAGAAGCGCCAGAGTTTAATTCTGATTCTGGTACTAACTGTACGACCTTCACCAGGACAGGTCACCGCTCAGCACCTCCGGTTTCCTGCACCTCCGGTTTCCTTGTATGTATGGGGAGAATGGGACTGGATCGCCTTTCGGATCCATTCTATGGACTGACAGTCCCTAGAATACTAGGAAATAGCACTCCATACCAGTGCCCGATTAACGGTCTTCAGAGAAGCCATGAAACCATACAACTGAAAAGACCCAAGATAACTGTAAGCCCTTCTCCCTAAGAACTTAAAACAGAAAAAAAACAAAAATTCAGGCTTCACAGCATTTCTTCCATGTGAATTACGCAAAAGTTACTGTAAAATCATGACACATTCTTGATGTAAAATCATGACATGTTTTCATTTTACAAATTAAGGAAGAAGATCCATTCAAGGGCAGATGTCATTATTCAGTTACTTCATTATGCCATTTGGATTAGATAAAATAATAGAAATAGGGAAAACAAAACCTTTTTTTTTTTTAAGAGAAGAACCAAATCAGCTCACCTTCCACAGTCCTCTCGTACCCTCTTGCTGGTAAATGTTAATGAAGTTGCCTATCATTCCTCCTTGAAGGGTGCTGCTTTGGGCTTGCATCCGTATCTAGAGATTAAAGACTAATGTAAGAAAGAAACTAGCATGTTTCTCCCCAAATTCAAGAAAAAAAAAATTAATCTGCTGTTTAGTAACCATTATAAGAAAAAAACTGTACCATATATATCACTATAAAGCTCGCTTAAGTTTATATGGATTGGTTCGTAGGCACTTTGGAATCATCAAAAAGCATCAAGGAAAGTCCAGAGTATTGCAGGTAGTAGCTCATTAAGTGTCAAAACAAAATTATTATTATTATTAATAGTCTTTTGAAATGGAAAGAAAATGGCATATTTTCCATGTTTTTTTTCTTTACTAAGCAGGAAAGAGAGACTCTGATTGTTAATTCTAAAGACTTCACATAATTAATGAGTATCCAGCGTGCCTGGAGGCATCAAGCATGGGCAAGCACCCTTCTTAAATTAGTTACTCCAAGCCACTATTATTTCCCTCCAGCCAAACCGAAAGGTATGCGGACATGCTGGCCAAAGGACAGCCATGTGACGCCGTCACACTCTCTTACCCTTGAACTTACAAGTGAACTTTACCACAGCCACGGAATTCACATGACCGAGATGCCAACATAAAAATAACGTTTGATGTAGCTCTCTACGTTTTTAAAAATAAAGGACTTTTCACTAAAAACTGGTACCTTATTTTGTCTGAGGGAGCACATGCATTTACCTCTAACTCTAAAGGTGATTGTTACGGCCACGGTAGCATGTGAAAATAAGACCAAATGCAGGCAACTGCCTCTCCTCGCATTTAAGAGGTGAATGAGTATGGAAACTTCTCTAGCAATCTAACCCCAGCACGAGGTAAACTTAGAGCCTGGTAGTTCTTTCTTTGCACCTGTGTAACTGTAGCATCCCTGCCATGTACAACTTTGATGTTATCAGAAGCTCCCATTAGACTAAAGACTGCAGGCGGGGTCCTTGCCTTAGTCATTCTTGGATTCTAAGCACACAGGACACCAACTGGTACAAAGCAGGAGCGCAATAAATGCTGCATGCAGTAACGGGGGAAAAGGAGAGGGAGGGAAGGAAAGGGAGAACTTGAGGCGGTTCAAACAAGGACGTGCACCTGATTTTGAGTTTAATTNAAATGTTAATGAAGTTGCCTATCATTCCTCCTTGAAGGGTGCTGCTTTGGGCTTGCATCCGTATCTAGAGATTAAAGACTAATGTAAGAAAGAAACTAGCATGTTTCTCCCCAAATTCAAGAAAAAAAAAATTAATCTGCTGTTTAGTAACCATTATAAGAAAAAAACTGTACCATATATATCACTATAAAGCTCGCTTAAGTTTATATGGATTGGTTCGTAGGCACTTTGGAATCATCAAAAAGCATCAAGGAAAGTCCAGAGTATTGCAGGTAGTAGCTCATTAAGTGTCAAAACAAAATTATTATTATTATTAATAGTCTTTTGAAATGGAAAGAAAATGGCATATTTTCCATGTTTTTTTTCTTTACTAAGCAGGAAAGAGAGACTCTGATTGTTAATTCTAAAGACTTCACATAATTAATGAGTATCCAGCGTGCCTGGAGGCATCAAGCATGGGCAAGCACCCTTCTTAAATTAGTTACTCCAAGCCACTATTATTTCCCTCCAGCCAAACCGAAAGGTATGCAGACATGCTGGCCAAAGGACAGCCATGTGACGCCGTCACACTCTCTTACCCTTGAACTTACAAGTGAACTTTACCACAGCCACGGAATTCACATGACCGAGATGCCAACATAAAAATAACGTTTGATGTAGCTCTCTACGTTTTTAAAAATAAAGGACTTTTCACTAAAAACTGGTACCTTATTTTGTCTGAGGGAGCACATGCATTTACCTCTAACTCTAAAGGTGATTGTTACGGCCACGGTAGCATGTGAAAATAAGACCAAATGCAGGCAACTGCCTCTCCTCGCATTTAAGAGGTGAATGAGTATGGAAACTTCTCTAGCAATCTAACCCCAGCACGAGGTAAACTTAGAGCCTGGTAGTTCTTTCTTTGCACCTGTGTAACTGTAGCATCCCTGCCATGTACAACTTTGATGTTATCAGAAGCTCCCATTAGACTAAAGACTGCAGGCGGGGTCCTTGCCTTAGTCATTCTTGGATTCTAAGCACACAGGACACCAACTGGTACAAAGCAGGAGCGCAATAAATGCTGCATGCAGTAACGGGGGAAAAGGAGAGGGAGGGAAGGAAAGGGAGAACTTGAGGCGGTTCAAACAAGGACGTGCACCTGATTTTGAGTTTAATTCATTAGTCCCAAGGGATTTAAGAAGGCTGTATCCTGGTACTGTCAGCAAGGTCATCTAATAAGATATGTCTACTTGTGGTTAAGTAAATATTTTATTATTTCCTGGAGTCAGATTAATGGCTAACGTAACGCCTTCAGAAAAGGTCACCAATGTGCAGCCTCGACTGGTGTAAAACTTGCAGTCCACCAATTTTCATGAACCAATAAAACACAGATTTTTCAATGACAAATGAAATGCATCCAGGCCTAAACGTTTTTCTCTGGTTAGTCACCAAAACCTTCCAGATCACCACAGTCTCCAAGAAGAGGCTCTACTTGTGAGCTCACCTGTATCAGTGGGAAACCCCCTAGTGTGTGTTTCTAAGTTAGAGGCTTCCCGGCACTAAAACTGTAAATAGACTCGCACGTGCATCGTGATCTGAGTGTTGATCTCATTAAGAAAATGCAGAGTGTGCCTATAAGATACAAGGCTGTGGTGGTGGTTTAAGTCGTGTCCGACTCTGCGACCCTGTGGACTGTAGCCCGCCAGGCTCCTCTGTCCGTGGGATTCTCCAGGCAAGAATACTGGAGTGGGTTGCCATACCCTTCTCTAGGGGATCTTCCCGACCCAGGAATGGAACCCAGGTCTCCTGCATTACAGGCGGGTTCTTTACCAACTGAGCTATGAGGGAAGCCCAAGATATAGGGCTGCCTACCTTCAAAACATCCGTTGGATTAGCAATGCTTGAGGATATGACTCCAGAGAGAATCCCACAGACCACATTTATCAGAAGGGTTTCATCTGTAAAGACATATTATTTGACTTTTCACATATACAGATCTCTTCATGTGCATAATGCATATACAAATGAGATTCACTTACATACCACTTGTTTACTTAGGAGAATAAAGAAATATATGCTGAATAAAGAAATATATGCTTAACAAAGTAAGTGATTTTAAAAGAATTTGGGATTTTGTTGGCAGAAGAGATTTTTCTCAGGAAAAACTTGATTATTTTTTTTAATTATTCTGGGTTTTGTTTTTTTGTTTTTTTGGCTGTACCACTTGGCTTACAGGATCCTACTTGTCCAACTAGGGACTAAACCCAAGTCCTGTGAGTGAAAGTCATAACTACTGGACCTCCAGGGAAGTCCCATAGCAAAATTTCTTGATACCTAAGAAGGAATGTGAATTATCATGCAAGAGTAACCATCCATCAATTCACTCGTGTGTGTAAATGGAACTATCATAAATGAGGTAATATACCATGGTAAGAGAATAGAAGATACCCTATGAGATAACGTGGAGATAAAACTTTCAAGCACACCATACTTATTTGGAATACACTGAAGCACTTTTAAAGCGTCTTTGCTCCTGCTCACTGCTCTCACCCAACAGAGACTGGTGCTCATTCCTTTGTAAAAACAGATAGGAACTTCTATGGATTAAAGCAAAGTCAAAGAATCAACCAGCAATAAAATAAAATCAGAGTTCTTAACACTAAGAAATATAGCCTGCTTTCCTGAAAAATAGGTGATAATTCCTAGGATTTTAGAGAATTTTAAGTAGGCTAGAACTATAATGACATACTCCCTAGTCTGGATGTTGAGGAAATTACTCATTAAGAAGCTTGTAAATTGCTCTTTTTAACTGTTACCCTCCTAAATTCAGCTAACAGCTGACATGCTTTAGGCAGAATTTATTTAGACTTTATGCCCAAAGTTCTCCTCTGTTTGTAAACCACTTGAGTAAAAAGACAAACAACCCACCTCCTGTCCATAAGTGGAAAAAGGATTCGCCACTCACCTTCTGGACGCTCAACAAATAACCGCTTCAAGCTCTGGTAGGTGCCTATCTTGATGGTGCCATAGGAAGCCTGGCGTAACATCGCTGGGGCGATCCTGCCAAACCAAGGGACAAAGGGACAGAGAAATTCTTAAGAGTCATTGAAACTCCTCTAGAGGATGCACGCAAGGGACACAATCATGTTATCTGCCCTCTTTGCAAACTACACTACGATGGATTTTTCTTAAAAGATCAAAATCCAGCAAAAACACAGGCGGGTTCAGTCAAATGTGTGCAAGTTATTAGTTCTCCAAATGACAGCTCAGCACACTGTATTTATCCTCAGGAAAATGTACACAAATACGTGAACACAGAGTTCTGTTTTCCTGATCGTGGAGGGCTCTCCTTTCTCGGGACAGAGTCCCAGATGAAATCCGGCCTCTGTCAGCATCTCCAGGGTTTCTCTGAAGTTCAGTACCCACCTCCCTGGGAGCCCTATTCCAGTGATTCCCTCTTCTTCCAGGGACCCTCCCCAATCTCAGAACCACCTGGCATTCACACTCTCAGGCTTTCCTGCCACACTTACCACTTCCTTCTTAGGCTGCAATTGGGCTTCCCTCCAACCTCTCCATCAATACCCACCCCCACCAAAATGGGCCCAGGGGACATCTCAATTACTAAATCAAATGATGGTTTTCAATCAGCATCTTATGAAGCCTCTTTGCCTTTGTGGTATCTGCTATAGTCCACCCTTGGCCCTGCTTGCAATCATCTCCTCCCTAACCCTCTTCCACTCCTCTTCTTTCTCTGCACAGCCTACCTCTCTCCTCTGGGGGGCTGGGGATTCTGTCCTTCCTCTCTCCTGGCCCCACACACTCGCCAGATGGGCTCATCTACACTGCCCAAAGACTGCGGACTCCTGAACTCATGTTTTCAACCCCGATTCTAGGATGCATTTCCACCTGCTTCCCAGATTTCTCAACTCACACGCCCTACACCTACCACCAGAGCAAGAGTTCACACTGAGCTAATTACCCCCTTCCAAACGATCGCCCCCCTCTTCTGGGTCCTAGACCAAGGAACGGAACCTCCGTCTGCATACTGGCCAGAACCGGAAGAGACATCAGCCCGTCTACTCCTTTCCCACCACCTCCATGGATGAGGTCACACACTACATGGATGCTCTGCCCTAAACAGTTCCTTCAGGGCAGGAGCTGCTGCTGGACTACTGCCCGGCTCCCTTGCTAGCTGATTCCAGGAGGATTCAGCAGGTAGAAGGTGGGAGGGAGGGCAGGAGGGACAGGAGGAAGCAGAGGATTTCCTCCTCTCCCTGGGCACTAGCAGAGCATCCCTCCACTGCTCCTACAGTCTCCTTCAAGGCTTCAGCTCTGGGAGGCTCTGCCAACACTGTTCTTTTGTCCTTGCTCCTTTGGTCCTAGCCTGGGTAACAATTCCTCATTTTGCCAGTTTCTAGGTAACCCTTCAATTGTTCCCTTAACTCTTAAGCAGCTCTNGACCACTCCTACAGTCTCCTTCAAGGCTTCAGCTCTGGGAGGCTCTGCCAACACTGTTCTTTTGTCCTTGCTCCTTTGGTCCTAGCCTGGGTAACAATTCCTCATTTTGCCAGTTTCTAGGTAACCCTTCAATTGTTCCCTTAACTCTTAAGCAGCTCTTTTATAAAGTGAAAGTGTCAGTCACCCAGTCGTGTCCAACTCTTTGTGACCCCATGAACTGTAGCCCACCAGGCTCCTCTGTCCGTGGGATTCTCCAGGCAAGAATACTGCAGCGGGTAGCCAATCCCTTCTCTGGGAGATCTTCCCGACTCAGGAATCAAACCCAAGTCTCCTTCACTGCAGGCAGGTTCTCTGCCACTGTGCCACCAGGGAAGCCCCTTTCATCAAATCTCCCTTCGTTTAAATCATCCAAATGAATGATCTCCTGCAGGGCCTCTGATAGAGGCAGGGTCCCTTCTTAATCACTTTCCTATCCAGTGCCTACAGCAAAATGTTCACTAAATGCTGGACTAAAGAAAAGCTGTTCACTGCAATTCTTGTCCACGGAGAATACATCATTTTTGTTATGGTAAAAAGCCCGGTAATAACCAAGGGGAAGAGGAAAAAAATAAACTACAGAATGTTTCAAAACAAACATAATTTTTGTACCATTATCTGTATTTGACTATAGTAAAAAGTTTTACCACAACATTCACTATACAAAACACGTAGAAAACAAAGTTGAAATGAGAAAAATCAACCATTGCTACTTGCTCTTTTCAAATACACCCCGAACTTGGACTTTTTCTCTGTGAAGTCTCAGTGTGAAGTGTGTCCGTTTGAAACGTCTACTTACCCCGAATACAGCGCTTTCAGGCCTTCCTCTCTGCCTATCCTCACTAACGCGTGCAACATTCCTCGATACCTGATTTCTTTAAAGTTGGCATCATTCTTCTGGCCTTGAATCTGGAGCCGTGTCTTGGTTAAATCAATCGGAAAGGTACCTTAAATTTTTTCAGAAGGAAATGTTTCACTTAATAGAAATTCCACTAAATAAAGGATAAACAGTGACTTATTACTGAGGAAATATTCAGACTAAGAAGCAGAATTAAGAATTTGATACTTTTCAGTCTTCTACTTATTAAAAAAAAAATTAAGAATCAAAAGATTTTTTTTACACATGTAACTATTTTCTTTTCCATATATTTGTATTTATGCCCCATCTTTTTCTACATAGGATGTGAAGAGGCTGCACTGCTGTCTAAAGTAGGTACTTGGAATGCATCATACAAACAGGATATCCATTTTAAAATCTAATTACTGGGAATTCCCTGGCAGTCCAGCGGTTAGGACTCAGTGCTTTCACTGCTATATCCCAGGTTCAGTTCCTTGTCGGGGAACTAAGACCCCACGAGCTGTGCAGCATGGCCAAAAAATAATTATAATAAAAAGATAAAAATAAAAGTTACTATTTTTCCCACATGAGAAGGCTAATACTGTGTTCAGTATGAATGGAGTTTCTCACTGTGTGTTACAGCCTGAAAGTGACTCTTGCTGCCGCCGCCGCGTCACTACAGTCCTGTCCGGCCCTCCCCCATGGACATGGCCCGCCAGGCTCCTCCATCCATGGGGTTCCCCAGGCAAGAACACTGGAGTGGGCTGCCATTTCCTCCTCTAATGATAAAGTAAGAAGTGAGTGAAGTGAGTGACGTGAAGTCGCTCAGCCATGTCTGACTCTTTGTGACGCCATGGACTGTAGCCTACCAGGCTCCTCCATCCATGGGATTCTCCAGGCAAGAGGGCTGGTGTGGGGTGCCATTTCCTTTTCCAAAAGTGACTCTTAATAAAGGATAAAATGTTTAATGTAGTACCTAAGAGAGAGTCCATCCAAATATACACACCCAAACACCGTAACCGTGAGTCACTGTGTCAATGAGTCCACAGAGGAAACCTAAGGCAGGGGTGGGTGGGTCAGTGGTTACAGTGTACCAACCCATCGGCTCCAGTCCCTGAGGCCACCTCAAGGGCAGCCCCTATCCCAGGTCAGCAGTGACTCACCTAGCACCTGGCACACAGCAGCATCTCAGTCAACGTGGATTGCATTTTGTTTTGTTTTCCTTTTGGTCACAGCAGGAGGCTTGTGGAATCTTAGTTCCCTGACCAGGGACCAACCTAGGTCCCGCAGACAGTGAAAGCAGGAAGCCCTAACCACTGGACCGCCAGGGAATTCTCACCAATCACCAACACGTGTTGAATGAATGATTCAAGGAATACACAAAAGAACAAACAGGATGTGACAGGAGACAGAGTTGAAGAAGTCATCAGCAGGACATGGAAAACGAGCATGATGGGAACATGACGCCGCGATGACGGTCACTCACTTCTGGCTTAGGAATATCGTGGGGCTCTGTAAACTTCTTTATAGTCAAATGTGTTCACAGGGACAGAGTGGGAAGGACGACAAGGAGAATGGGGACAGATGTCAGCCAACAATGATTCATGAGGCTTCCGTTAGGGCAACTGGTTCAACCTTCTCCCCACTGAACTTTGAACCCTAAACTGCTAATAAGCAGTCAGAGTCATTGTTTACCTTTTTTTTTTTTAATATTTATTTATTTGGCTATATCAGGTCTTATGACAGTTGCGTCATGCAGGATCTTTCCTTGTGACAAGCAAGCTTAGCTGCCCCATGGCGAATAGGATCTTCATCCCCACACCAAGGATTGAACTGATGTCCCCTGCACTGGAAAGTGGATTCTCAACCAATGGACCATCCAGAAAGTCCCTATTTTGTCTTAAAAGAGTCCTAAGAAGAGAAAGAAATTTTGAATTCTAAGACGAAGTGTTTCAAAACTTCACATTCTGTGTTTGAACTACATTCACACCAGAAGTCTGTCAATATCCAATTATCATCACCAGAAGTCTAAGCCTCGTGGTATGCAGCAGGCAGCTGGCCAGCCTCCACTCTGGGCTCCTTACTTACCGCACTCCGCCGTGATGGAGGCCAGGCCTCCGTACACGAAGGGTTTCCAGTTCAGGGCCGACATGCTCTCCGCTGTCTGTCGTTCACAAAAGCATAGCCTCCAACAGGGTTTTTCCTGGACACAAAAGTAAGACGTTTTAATGGAATTTCTCACAAAGGCTGTTTCTTTTTTAAACTTGTGTTTCACTTGGAGATAGGCTTCCCTGGTAGCTCAGATGGTAAAAAAAAAAAAAATCTCCCTGAAATGCAGAAGACCAACGTTCAACCCCTGGGTTGTGAAGGTCCCCTGGAGGAGGTCACAGAAACCCACTCCAGTATCCCTGCCTGGAGAATCCCATCGGCAGAGGAGCCTGGCGGCTACAGTCCATGGGGTCGCAAAGAGTCAGATAAGGGTGCCACCAGACGCTACCATGGAAACCCCCCCCCCAATTCCCAAGCCTCACCTTATAAAGCAAAGCATCATATCTTCTAAACCCCAAATCACTATAAGTGGCCTTAATTCTCACCGAGGCCATAAATATTCCAATAAAATAATACCTTGAAATGCGTGTATGTGTATAGTGTGGTATAATGAAGGCGATTTTCTGGGTGGCCCGTGTTATCTTCAACCTGTTTTTCAACACTTAATAAATAATTGCTATTAGCTTGCCACTGTCTTAGTGAGTCCCTCCTGGGAGGCAATGAAATCCTTCAGATTCACCGAAGTAGGGAAATGCTGCAACCCAGTGAGTGTCACAAGCTAAAATAATAATTATTGACCTAACATGGCCACAGTATACTTCCAGTTTATAAAGTTACCTCTCTTCCCTTACCCACACTATGTTACTAGCTGTGGGGAGGTCTGGGATGAAGAAACAAGGCCGACTATGGGGTGAGAGCCTCATCACTTCCTTCCTCATTCATAAAGCTCCAGTTATCAACCTCAAGGTTTTTCAATTCTCCATCCTCTTCATCGTCGAAACATCCAACGCCACCAGTCAGGGGTAGAACCCATACCTTTAGTCACTAAGCAAAATAAAATGCCCAGCTTTTAGGCCTATTGTGAAAATTAAGTATATTTTTAAAAAATAACACAAACACAAACACCTGTGGCTGATTCATGTCAATGTGTGGCAAAACCAATACAGTACTGTAACGCAGAATAAAGTAAAAAAAAAAAAAAAAAAACTAACAAAAAACACACTCACAAAGGCTGCCTTCCATCCTCCTCTGAGGCTGCGTGCCCTCACTCTCTGTGACACACATGCCCGCACCTGCCACAGCCAGGCCCCCATATTCATTATATGTTCTGCAGCTTCACGGGATTTCAGCTGGCAAAGCTGGGCTTGCGCCCATTAAAAGGAGACACAAGGAAACTACCCCACTTCTGTGTATATGCTATCAACTTTAATTCTTGTCAGTTTAAAGTAAAATTGCATTCAGTTGACCAAAAAGTTTGTTGGGGTTTCTCGTAAGATATTGGAAAACTAGAATGACCTTTCTGGCCAGTAATTTACTATAGTCGTTGGCAGGCAATCTGCCCAGGGTTTTTACTTTGTAGGTCTGGGGAGTTTTTCCAGGTCTGTACTTCCCAGGAGACCTAACACAAGTCACTACTAACGTCAGTTTACAAGACGGGCAATCGGCTTGCTTAAACCAAGAGAAAACACAGGAACTCAAAGGGGACCCTGGTAGACTGATAAACTGATATCTATTCCTCATTTATGGACATTAGCTAAATTCAGAGTAGCTACAGATAGGTAAAGTAGAAGGCTCCCTAAGCATGGAACTTAAAAATCATCATGTTTTTAAAAAAAACAAAACAAAACATGTTTTATGTATTTTTCTAACAAAGAACAAGCACTGCTCCCAAAAATTCATCTAATATCCTAAAGTTTAATATTTGTACTTAACTAATTCTTAGCCTTACTGAAGTCATAAGCAAGATAATGATTAACACTATAAGTTACAAACTGTAAAACACATTAATAATAAATCCAACAATCCATGTACTGTCCTCAACCCATTCTTGAATTTNAAAAAAAAAAAAAAAAACTAACAAAAAACACACTCACAAAGGCTGCCTTCCATCCTCCTCTGAGGCTGCGTGCCCTCACTCTCTGTGACACACATGCCCACACCTGCCACAGCCAGGCCCCCATATTCATTATATGTTCTGCAGCTTCACGGGATTTCAGCTGGCAAAGCTGGGCTTGCGCCCATTAAAAGGAGACACAAGGAAACTACCCCACTTCTGTGTATATGCTATCAACTTTAATTCTTGTCAGTTTAAAGTAAAATTGCATTCAGTTGACCAAAAAGTTTGTTGGGGTTTCTCGTAAGATATTGGAAAACTAGAATGACCTTTCTGGCCAGTAATTTACTATAGTCGTTGGCAGGCAATCTGCCCAGGGTTTTTACTTTGTAGGTCTGGGGAGTTTTTCCAGGTCTGTACTTCCCAGGAGACCTAACACAAGTCACTACTAACGTCAGTTTACAAGACGGGCAATCGGCTTGCTTAAACCAAGAGAAAACACAGGAACTCAAAGGGGACCCTGGTAGACTGATAAACTGATATCTATTCCTCATTTATGGACATTAGCTAAATTCAGAGTAGCTACAGATAGGTAAAGTAGAAGGCTCCCTAAGCATGGAACTTAAAAATCATCATGTTTTTAAAAAAAACAAAACAAAACATGTTTTATGTATTTTTCTAACAAAGAACAAGCACTGCTCCCAAAAATTCATCTAATATCCTAAAGTTTAATATTTGTACTTAACTAATTCTTAGCCTTACTGAAGTCATAAGCAAGATAATGATTAACACTATAAGTTACAAACTGTAAAACACATTAATAATAAATCCAACAATCCATGTACTGTCCTCAACCCATTCTTGAATTTTGCTGACTTCAAGTTAAAAAACAAAACAATAACCACGTAACAGTGATATGCAGAAGTATTGTAGGTTGCCATTACAAAAGTGCTCAGTATAAATGATTTCAGTGGATCCCCCCACAAGAAGTTTCGGATAGGACAGAAAAACAGACCAGGAGAGCCAGTTCAGGAATGTTCTTTGTCCAAAGCCACATGGCCAAGGGGGCAGAAATGGACCTACAACCCCCAAACTTAATCCCAAGTTTCATGTTCTTTCTGCTACTACCTGAGGTTGTACATGATCAAAAGGAATGATGGTGTTTTAATTAAGGAGAAAATACTACTAAGCAGCTGTGAGTACTACTGATAAGACACATCATAGAAACAATAAAACTGTGCTTAATTTAAGAGAAAAGTCTTAGAAATATATATACGCAAGTGAAAGTGAAGCTGCTCAGACTTGTCCGACTCTTTGAGACCCCATGGACTGTAGCCTACAAGGCTCCTCCACCCACGGAATTTTCTAGGCAAGAGTACTGGAGTGGGTTGCTATTTCCTTCTCCAGGGGATCTTCCCGACCCAGGGATTGAATCTGGGTCTCCTGTACTGCAAGCAGACGCTTTTACCATCTGAGCCACCAGGGAAGCTCCTAGTAATACTCAGAAGTTAGTCAATGTGAAACAGTTCAGTCACTCAGTCGTGTGCAACTCTTTGCAACCCCCATGGACTGTAGTACACCAGGCTTCCCTGTCCATCACCAACCCCTGGAGCTTGCTCAAACTCATGTCCATTGAGTCAGTGATGCCATCCAACCATCTCATCCTCTGTCGTCCCCTTCTCCTCCCAATCTTTCCCAGCATCAGGGTCTTTTCCAGTGAGTCAGTTCTTTGCATCAGGTGACCAAAGTATTGGAGTTTCAGCTTCAGCATCGGTCTTCCAATGAATATTCAGGACCAATTTTCCTTTAGGATTGACTGGTTTGATTTCCTTGCAGTCCAAGGGACTCTTAAGAGTATTCTCCAGCACCACTGTTCAAAAGCATCAATTCTTCAGTGCTCAGCTTTCTTTATGGTCCAACTCTCACATCCACACACGACTACTGGAAAAAACCATAACTTTGACTAGACAGACCTATCAGCAAAGTAATGTCTCTGCTTTTTAATATGCTGTCTAGGTTGGTCATAGCTTTTCTTCCAAGGAGCAAGCGTCTTTTAATTTCATGGCTGCAGTCACCATCTGCAGAGATTTTGGAGGCCAGAAAAATAAAGTCTGTCACAGTTTCCATTGTTTCCCCATCTATTTGCCATGAAGTGATGGGACCAGATGCCATGATCTTAGTTTTCCGAATGTTGAGCTTTAAGCTTTTTCACTCTCCACTTTCACTTTCACCAAGAGGCTCTTCAGTTCCTCTTCACTTCCTGCCGTAAGGGTGGTGTCATCTGCATATCTGAGGTTATTGATATTTCTCAATCAATCTGAATAGGGATAATTTTTCCAATATACAGCATACAGATGGTATTATTTTTTCCAGAGCTTTTTTTACTGAGGCAAAGTTCACATACTACAAACAAAGCATCAGAGCAAACAACTCAGTACTCAGAGCACTCAGTACTCAGAGCACTCAGTACCTTCAGTGTTGCGCCACCAGCGCCTCTATCTAGTTCCAAAATATTACATCACCCTGTGGCCAGTGAATTGGAGGTTCTTTCCTCATAACGAAAGAATTCAGAGATGAAGCAGAGAAATTAAGAAAGTAAAGTATAAGTTTTTTTAAGCAAAGAGGGAGAATAGGTTTAGAGCTGCCATGCACAATTTCTTTGGCAAGCTGGTTGCGAGGAGCATACAAATAAAGGAGCAGAATATTTACTGGAGAAGGATGAGCCTGGGGTTATATTCCCTGATTTTCATCCCAGCCCCATTTTCCTGAGAAGAAGGATTTCTGTCTTAGGGATTTAGCTCAGATCAGAAGTGTCGTGGCAGCAGTGCAATATGGGTAAATCTGTAAGAACTTTGCTGCTGTTGAGCTGCTCAGTGGTGTCTGACTCTTTGGGACCCGATGGACTGTAGCCTTCCAGGCTCCTCTGTCCATGAAATTCTCCAGGCAGAATACTGGAGTGGGTTGCCACTTCCTTCTCCGGGGGATCTTCCCCACCTGGGATCGAACCTGCATCTCTGGCATTGGCAGGCGGATTCTTTACTACTGAGCTGTAGGGAAGCCCTATTGTAAAGAGAGCACAGTGAGCAAAGGATTACATTTGGATGCAGGTGATTCCCATCTTTCCCACCTTTCTTTGTCTGCTTTTCAGACCCTTATCACCCAAAATGGTGTCGTTTCCTGTCAGTCTGAAGGTGCCTGTTTTTCTTTATCTGTATACGGGGACTCTCGCTGTTTACAAGATGCTTGATTTCCTGCCACCTGGCCCCTGCCCCCATTTCTCTACTCAGACCTAACTACCGCCTGCTGTAACTAACTCCAAAAGGAAATCATTAACCATTCCCCACCCCTCATGGCCTCTATGATTCTTATTTTCTTGGCTGAGACACTATATGTGCTGAGTGGAACACAGGACTTCTTTTTAGCAGCTCCTAAGCTGTCTGAGGTCAGCAATACGTGAACCGTGAACTTCCAGATGTTCAAGCTGGTTTTACAAAAAGCAAGAGAGTTCCAGAAAAACATTTATTTCTGCTTTATTGACTATGCCAAAGCCTTGGACTGTGTGGATCATAACAAACTATGGAAAATTCTGAAAGAGACTGAAATACCAGACCACCTGACCCGCCTCTTGAGAAACCTGTATGCAGGTCAGGAAGCAACAGTTAGAACTGGACATGGAACAATAGACTGGTTCCAAATAGGAAAAGGAGTCCGTCAAGGCTGTATATTGTCACCCTGCTTATTTAACTTCTATGCAGAGTACATCATGAGAAATGCTGGGCTGGAGGAAGCACAAGCTAGAAATAAGATTGCCAGGAGAAATACCAATAACCTCAGATATGCAGATGACACCACCCTTATGGCAGAAAGTGAAGAAGAACTAAAGAGCCTCTTGATGAATGTGAGAGGAGAGTGAAAAGGTTGGCTTAAAGCTCAACATTCAAAAAACTAAGATTATGGCATCCAGTCCCATCACTTCAGGGCAGATAGGTGGGGAAAACAGTGGAAACAGTGGCTGACTTTATCTTTCTGGGCACCAAAATCACTGCAGATGGTGATTGCACCAATGAAATTAAAAGACGCTTATTCCTTGGAAGGAAAGTCTGACCAACATAGACAGCATATTCAAAAGCAGAGACATTACTTTGCCAACAAAAGTCCATCTAGTCAAGGCTATGCTTTTTCCAGTGGTCATGTATGGATGTGAGAGTTGGACTGTGAAGAAGGCTGAGCACTGAAGAATTGATGCTTTTCACCTGTGGTGTTGGAGAAGACTTTGGAGAGTCCCTTGGACTGCAAGGAGAGCCAACCAGTCCATCCTAAAGGAGATCAGTCCTGGGTGTTCCCTGGAAGGACTGATGTTGAAGCTGAAACTCCAATACTTTGGCCACCTGATGCAAAGAGCTGACTCATTTGAAAAGACCTTGATGCTGGGAAAGATTTGAGAGCAGGAGGAGAAGGGGAGGACAGAGGATGAAATGATTGGATGGCATCATCGACTCGATGTGCATGGGTTTGGGTGAATTCCGGGAGTTGGTGATGGACAGGGAGGCCTGGTGTGCTGCGGTTCATGGCGTCGCAAAGAGTCGGATACGACTGAGTGTCGGATACGACAGAACTGAACCTGTCTGAGGAGCGTCTTAGAAGTACAGATAATACGGCCCCACCCACTGAATGAGGACCTCAGGAGCATCCTCAAGCATTAATGAGTCAAATAGTGATGGCAAACAACGTCTTGGAATACTTATCACTTAAATAACTTAGGTAGTTGATCAGGCAGTGATGACACTACAGACAGTTCTTTTGATTCATCTTATTTAGCAGTGATTTTTAGCAGTGTTTGTAGAAATGGATGCATACAAAATATACACACACACAGAAGTACAAAAGATATCCTCTAAAACGTCAGCAAAAATGTATGGGAAATGGATTTTACCTTCTGGTCTCTAATTTAAAATGCTTTTAAAAAACTGTATTGTATATGACTTCACGCCATCTCACCCATTAAGTCTTCTGGTTTCCTGTCAATACTTTTGTTTTGCTAGTTTAATGAGACTTGGCTCTTTTTTGTCGGCTTTAATATTAGGTTTTTAGTTATAATGTTAAAACCCTGGGTTATACTCATGCAAACACTCAACTAGGGTGCCACACTGCAGCAGAGCTGCCTCCCAGTTTTGAATCACACACCCGTGAGTTACCATTCAGATGCACCCTCACAATACCTTATCTTCCACACACCAGAGTCCCGCTGGTATTCCTGGTTAAACTGTACGAAAGTACTTTCTATTCAACTCTTAATGAGATGTTTAAAAGTTAACTAAATGTAGGGTAAAAATGACTTTGGAGCTCTTCTCTTTTCCTTCCCCAAAGCTAGGAGTACATGCCTGAGCAGTTAAGACTACCGTGCCTTCCCAGGTTATTGTCTGCAGAGTCAAAGAAAGAATAACTCAGCTTAAATAACAACCCCAAAGCATCAGTAATTGGGCAAGCATCCAAACAAGAAGAGGTTCTGGTTAATACTGGAATAGAGGGGTCCGTAGGTCCAGTAAGCATACTGGCCAAGGCTAGCTGTAACAGGGCTTCAGTTATCTGGGGCTGAAACCTCTGTTCGGCATTTCAACCATTTCTTTGTTTTAGAGCTCTCTTTGGAGGGGTTCTCCTCACACACATTCCTTAACTTGCTAGTTCAATTTTTGGCGAAATCCCAACTCTACTCAAGTGCCAAGACTGAAGGCCAACACAGTCAAGGAGACAGAAGTGTCCCTTAGCAATCACTACTAGTGTTTGAGCAGTAGTTCAGCCTGAGATTCAGGGAGGGACTTAACTTGCAAAAAACTCCAGCGTCCTGCATGGGGTGTGGCTGTTGATCACTTATCACTATGCTTTCTTCTTCCGGCCCCGCCTCCTAGCTAAACTAAAACCCAGAGACCACTTCTCCCAAGCTGTGAACACAGTACTAACAATGGCTGTCATTATTAACACATGACATGTATTAACGTCAGGCACTGCTATGTTTTCCACATAAAAGGTTTTGGTTAATCTCCAGGACCTTATGCAATAGGTATCATCATCACAACTGAGGACAGCCAGCCTCAGAGAGGGAAAGTGACTTTGCCAAGTCACACAGCAATGAAGGACTCAAACTGAGCTCTCCCTGAGGGAAAGCTGATCTTCCTCTATGTACTACAAAGCCAAACAGTATCTTCCAAAGGCTGTTTAAAAAAACATTGGCGCAAATAATAAGAATATATTAAAAAATGGGGGTGGGGGTGAGAGGGTAGGAAATCAACATATTAAAAATAAATATATGATTTTCCTGAGGGGGGTATATAAACATTTCTTAACTATTAATAAACACAAAAGTGTTTCCTGAGCGGAAATGTCTATATAAATCAAGAATTCCAAAGCATTCTCTCTAAACTTAAGATAGGTTACATAACCTATTACATTTTCTATAACTTTAGTATTTATCTTCCCCTTACAGCATCTATACAGCTGCAAAGAGAGGTAATGAAATACAGCAACTGCTGCCAGAACTTCTGAAAGCTTTCCAAGTTTCTCTTACATAATTAACTCTGGGTAAGTTCTTTCAGTATTACAGTGCTCCCTTTTCAGTTCCCAATCTTAAACCGCAATCCAGACTCTAAACTTTGGTGCGCTCATAAATCTTTGTTCCCCGAAGGGCTGTCTTCCATGGATTTTTCCTATATCCCATTCTTTTTAAAGGTACAGGACGAAAAATAAGCCCATCAGACTCATGAAACGTGGTATTTCAAGAGTCTTAGGAATCTATATTATCTCATATGAATTAACTGAGTCACAGAGCTTGGCAGCAGCAAAATCAAGAGCAAAATTTACGCCTTTCAACTTTTCTCGCAACAGGAGGAGCGCGAAACTAGACTCTCGCAGGGCTACGACACGTTTAGCAATTCTCGCGCAGGAACAATGTCATTGCAACCGCTGTACACAAAATCAATCACACCTAGAACTATGCTAAAACCCTTAGCAACATTAACTTTCCAAGCAAATGAATTCCACCGATCCATGAAAACGTGAGCCAACCTGGCGTGTTCCAGAAGCAACTCAAAGAGAGGGCCCTTTCCCAGAGCACGCAGCTCGCCCGGCCCGGGTTGCACGCTCTTGAATGAATCGCAGGTGTGAGCAATGTAGAGGCAGGTGAAACGCACCGCGGCTGCAAGGACGCACACGCCGGGATGCAAGACGGGCGTCACACCTGATCTCGGTGACACTGGCGGAGAAATCACCCCCCACGCCGCCGAGTGATGATCATGAGCCAGGAACCGGCCCTCCTGCAGCATCGGCCGGACCGCAGGCAGAGGCAGCACCCAGAGGGGGGCGCACCCCGGAACCTCACGCCCCACCAAGCTGGGCCCAGCACGCGAGCCGGAGAGCAAAAGCAGCCCCGGGAAGGCCCCACCCATGCCGGGGCTCTCCGGGACCCGGCCCCGATCCCCAGCCCCTGGCCGCGGCCGACCAGGCAGCGCCGCCGCGTAGGGGCCCGGGAGTCCGGCGCCGGTGATTCTGGGCGCCGTTGGGTACTGGGGGGACGGGCTGGAGGAGGGGCGACCGGCGCGGTCGCGGCCGGAAGGCCAGACACTTACCGGCCGGCGGCCGCCCTGCGCCTGCTCCGTCCCGGGGTGTGCAGCAGACTGAAACGGCGGCCGCGCGGGAGTTGGAAAAGAGGCAGCAGAGAGGCGGGGGCGACCCAGGGGCCTGCGCGCGGCCCCGCCCGCCGGCTGGGCTCCTATTAGCCGCTCCCGGCACAGGCCACGCCCAGGCCGCGTCCCAGGCAGCAGGGGGCCACCAGGCTTTAGACCGACCGGACCCCGGGCCTCGTCTCTGGCGGGGGTGGGAGCTGCCCCAGTCGCGGTGACGCCTCCTACGGCCTCGAGATCGACGCCGCAGTGAAACAGAAACTTAACAGCCCTTNGCAGCAGGGGGCCACCAGGCTTTAGACCGACCGGACCCCGGGCCTCGTCTCTGGCGGGGGTGGGAGCTGCCCCAGTCGCGGTGACGCCTCCTACGGCCTCGAGATCGACGCCGCAGTGAAACAGAAACTTAACAGCCCTTTGCAATGAGAAGTAAACTTGCTCCCTTTTTATTTAAAACCCGGCTTTTTAAAGTAAAATTTATAAACCAACTGAAGACTTGTACAGTAGACTCTGCACTAAATTTAATGCTAACATTTCACAATATTTGTGTTCTCTTTCACTGTATAGGGTTTGTTTTTCACCCTGAATTGTTGGAATGTTGCAAACAACACTGCTGCACCCCCTAAATACTTCACCATTAGGACAAGCAAGAAATTTAATACCGTTTCAGTCAAACCCAATATACTGTCCATATTTAAATTTCTTTTGTTGTCCCTAAAGGTCGCTTACTCCTTGTTAGAAAAGTTGTGACCAACCTAG
>SJYW01053834.1:0-10518 GCA_006410735.1 Raphicerus campestris
CTCTCTCCTTCATGTCTTTCCCGTAGAGGTTGTATTTGGTGGCAATGTAGTTGAGAATGGCTCTGGTCTGCACCAGCTTCATCCCATCAATTTCAACCATTGGCACTTGCTGGAACATCAAACTCCCATCTTTTGAAAGAAAAAAAGAAGGGTGGAGTGTTGGATATGTTGCACCCTTTTAAGATGAACAAATGTTTGCTGAAATAACCGAAGCTATAAAGTGAAACACTAAAAGGACCTGGTAGGCTTAAGCAGGATGGCATTTTGTTTGCCTTTTACTTTCTAACCTATTATTTCATTTATCTTATTTCCCATTCAGACATATGGGGAATCCCTTGTAAATCTGGGCTGGTTTGTCTTCATGTATGTTTTAGAAAGAAGCTGGAAGAGGCTGCAACAAGTGTGTCAACGCGTTGCCATTTAATGGAAGTTCCAGAGAAAATCTCAGAACACATAAGACGTGTTTTGAGAGAGTTTGCCCTTTCTCTGCTCACTGAGTCTACATTGTTGCTACAATGTTACTTTGCCAAACCCGGACTCAACAACATCTTCTGGGCCCATTTCTCCCCTCTTTTCTCAGATCTTCCCCTTTTCCTGACCTTAGGTGGGAGCACTGTGTGGTCACTCACGGTGCAGAAAGGCAGAGAAGCCCAGAGAGAGCACTCACAGGCACTGGGGCTGGCTCCTTTAACAAACACTTGAGTTCCAGCCCTTCCTAGTTCCGAGTGAGTTGCAAGACGTTTTCAGGGAGACCTGCCTCTTACCTTTAACCGTATTTCTCCTGCTCTTCTAACCCCACACCCACTACATACACACAGCACTTTGGTGGTGTTGAAACCTCAACTAGACTTCTACTGGTTACTCCCATCAGAGGAATTTAGTTCCTGGGCTTACCATTTTTTAACTTATCCAAGTCTTCTGGTTTTTCTATAAATTTCTCTTCAAACTGAAAAGCAGAAAAAGTCGGTAAGTTTTTGATATTTCATTCCACAGCATTGCTGAACTTGCATGGCCTCTCTCCGGTGCCCACTGTGGAGACTGTAGGATTTCCAAGTTCAGCAGAGTGCACAGAAGACAAGGCCATTTGGAGATTTAGATTAGAGCCACCGAGATAAGAGCGTGGGTTGCAGCAAGTAACTGCTTATGTTGCAGGTTAATTCACCTCTACCCTGTCCCCACCCTTGCCAGTGATTAGGTAATGATTTGGGGGGAGGGGAATATCACTGGAGGGAAGGGACTGGGAAGTTCTAGTTATGGAGTTTTAATGTCTGAAAAGCCTTTCTCTCCCTGTGAGATCAGGACAGGATTTTGGGATATCCCCTAGCATGGGGTATCCATGGGGCCACTGAGTCCCTTAGAGGCTGCCACTGGGGTCCTCTGCTGTATATTACCCCCTTCCATTCAACTTTTTATTGTAAAAAGGGCCTTGATTGTGAAAAGTTTGAGAATTGGGGATTTCTAACTACTCAGTGGCGTAGTTTATTGTGGATCTAAATGATCCCATAGGACGAGACTATACAGATAGTGAGTGTGTGGGCAACAATTTATAAAGCACCCAGTTCACGACAACCCTGAGAGGCGATGGATGGGTAGTCATTGTGAGAAGGGGCTGGCTGGTCAGCTGTTTCTTGTGAAACTGATGGAGATGAACCGAGTTGTGAGGATCAGGCTCTGGGCCCAGAGAACCCAGAATTCCAATGTTCTTGGGTCAGTCGAGCCCCACACCCTCCTCCTTCAGGCTTGGCTGGACAAGAGGAAGCCTGGATGGTCTCATCGTCTCCCCTTCTTCACCGTCCTGTGCTGAACTCATCCCGCCCAGGGACTCTGAACACATCCTTGAACCCCAAGGCTGAACCAGAGGGAAAAATGTTGGTTGTTGATTTATAGAAATGAAACCACCTGGAGTGGCAATGTTTGAATTTTCTATGTACTTGTTTCTTTACGCACTTGAAAATGGACCAAGCTAATGTGCCCTGCATTCCTGAAGCAATCAAGAGAATATAATCTGAGGCTTAGATAAACATGTTTTTAGGAAACTAAGGGAGCACACTAGAGGTTCCCTTTGCAGGACGCCACCTCACCTGAAGCCCTCCTTTACTGGTCTCCGCTGAGGGACCAGATCTCTGAATTTTGTCCATGACCCCCCTGGAAACTTTCACAGAGTTGCTGGCTCCCCCTGACCTGTGCTGAGAAGTGCTTTTCTGAGTGACACCTCTAGAGGGCAGCACTCAACAGAGTCCCACAGAAGCCTATCAATTTACTGCTGAGACTACGGAGTTTTTACACTCAAGCCTTCGATGTCCTCCTAGGTGCTCCCACTCCTCTTCTAATCACCCACATACGTGTCTGCATCCTCACTAGAGTGCAAGTGGCCTGAGGGTAGGGACCGTCTCTGTCTTAATGATTCATGTATCTCTAGGACCTGGCACGAAACCTGGCACTTCAGGGTGCCCTACAAATTCATTGCTGAGGGAGTGCACTGAATCCAACAGGCAGTTTGCTACAGTCTGCACTGCTCTATATTTATGGTTTATGTATTAACTTTAATTACATTTCTCTTCTAATATGTATATTTTTATCTCTTATTATGGAAATTTGTAGCATGCACAAAATAAAAAATACAGTGATGCTCCTTGTAAACTTCCACCAGCTTCAGTAATTATTGGCTCAACCCAATCCCAAGACATCTATGTGCCTACACTCCTCTTCCTGGTAGTAATTTGAAACAAATCCCAGATATTATATATTTCATCTTTAAATACTTCATGGTATATTACTAGTTCATTAAACTTATTTTAAAACTGACCACAATACATTAAAATGCCTGATGTATTAACAATAATTATTAACATCAATTGATATTTAATATTCATATTCATGCATGAATGTAATACATATTTTACAGTTTTAAAAATCAAAATTCAGGAAATTTTCTGACAGTTCAGTGGTTAAGACATGGGCTTTCACTGTTGTGGGCCTGCTTTTGATCTCTGGTCAGAGAATTAAAATCCTGCAAGCCTCTCAGCCAAAAACAAATAAAACCACAAATTTATTTTCTATTGTTTTCTATTGTCCTTGAGAAGAAGAAATATCAATAAAAATCTCTTAATTTAACACCTAATAAATAGTTTTAATGCAAAATTCTTAGCAGATCATTTAATAAGGAAAATCTCCTCTATGAGAAGAGTAGTTTGATACAGTCAATTTCCCTGGAGTAGGAAATGGAAACCCACTCCAGTATTCTTGTCTGAAGAATCTCAGGGACAGAGGAGCCTGGCAGGCTACGGCCTATGGGAGCGAAACGAGTTGGACACGACTGAGTGACTGAGTAGGCATCCACAGTCAATTTAGATCCAACTGAAGATGAAACCTACCTCCACTCCAGCTGCAGCCAGGAGCCACCGAATGCACTCCATTCTGCCACGTCCATTGAAATAGTGAAGAACGGGCTTCCCTGCCATGGGAGCAGTCTCTCCGTTTCTCTAGCCCTTAATGAACCAACAAGTGAATCAATGTATGAACAAAGAATAAAAGCATAGAAGCTAACGCCTTTATGATACGTGGCTGAACAGCACCAATTATGCGGAAAAGTCGGCCTCCCTCAGGGCAATGACAAGAGTCCCTGGAACGTCTTACTTAGCCCCAATTTCCACTCTCAGTAGCCACCTGTGGGAAATTCCACCAAACCATTGTCCAGTCTACACTGGGTAAAATCTGATTTTCTTGGCAGGCTAAGAGGTGAGTCTGTGGTATGGATGCATGGGTGGGTGTCAGGGAGGGGAAAGATTAGAGAACTAGTATTTATTGCAAAACTCCTAATATTCCTGCCCCAATGCTACCTGTCTCCTGAGAAATCTGTATACAGGTTAGAACTGCATGTTAGAACTGAACATGGAAAAACAGACTGGTTCCAAATCGTCAAGCCTGCATATTGTCACCCTGCTTATTTAATTTATATAAACAGTACCTCATGTGAAATCCTAGGCTGGATGAAGCACAAGCTGGAATAAGAGTGCCGGGAAAAATATCAGTAACCTCAGCTATGCAGATGACACCACCCTTATGACTGAAAGCCAAAAAGAACTAAAGAGCCTCTTGATGAAAGTGAAAGAGAAGAGTGAAAAAGTTGGCTTAACGCTCAACTAATATCATGAAACTTAGTTTTCATTAACTAAGCTCATGAAAACTAATATCATGGCATCCGGTCCCACTTCATGGCCAATAGGTGGGGAAACAATGGAAACAGTGAGAGACTTTATTTTTGGGTCTCCGAAGTCACTGCAGATGGTGATTGCAGCCATGAAATTAAAAGACGTTTGCTCCTTGGAAGAAAAGCTATGACCAACCTAAATGGCATATTAAAAAGCAGAGACATTTCTTTACCAACAGTGGTCATGTACGGATGTGAGCGAGATGTGTATAAGAGACAGGTAATATACCATGAAGTATTTAAAGATGAAATATATAATATCTGGGATTTGTTTCAAATTACTACCAGGAAGAGGAGTGTAGGCACATAGATGTCTTGGGATTGGGTTGAGCCAATAATTACTGAAGCTGGTGGAAGTTTACAAGGAGCATCACTGTATTTTTTATTTTGTGCATGCTACAAATTTCCATAATAAGAGATAAAAATATACATATTAGAAGAGAAATGTAATTAAAGTTAATACATAAACCATAAATATAGAGCAGTGCAGACTGTAGCAAACTGCCTGTTGGATTCAGTGCACTCCCTCAGCAATGAATTTGTAGGGCACCCTGAAGTGCCAGGTTTCGTGCCAGGTCCTAGAGATACATGAATCATTAAGACAGAGACGGTCCCTACCCTCAGGCCACTTGCACTCTAGTGAGGATGCAGACACGTATGTGGGTGATTAGAAGAGGAGTGGGAGCACCTAGGAGGACATCGAAGGCTTGAGTGTAAAAACTCCGTAGTCTCAGCAGTAAATTGATAGGCTTCTGTGGGACTCTGTTGAGTGCTGCCCTCTAGAGGTGTCACTCAGAAAAGCACTTCTCAGCACAGGTCAGGGGGAGCCAGCAACTCTGTGAAAGTTTCCAGGGGGGTCATGGACAAAATTCAGAGATCTGGTCCCTCAGCGGAGACCAGTAAAGGAGGGCTTCAGGTGAGGTGGCGTCCTGCAAAGGGAACCTCTAGTGTGCTCCCTTAGTTTCCTAAAAACATGTTTATCTAAGCCTCAGATTATATTCTCTTGATTGCTTCAGGAATGCAGGGCACATTAGCTTGGTCCATTTTCAAGTGCGTAAAGAAACAAGTACATAGAAAATTCAAACATTGCCACTCCAGGTGGTTTCATTTCTATAAATCAACAACCAACATTTTTCCCTCTGGTTCAGCCTTGGGGTTCAAGGATGTGTTCAGAGTCCCTGGGCGGGATGAGTTCAGCACAGGACGGTGAAGAAGGGGAGACGATGAGACCATCCAGGCTTCCTCTTGTCCAGCCAAGCCTGAAGGAGGAGGGTGTGGGGCTCGACTGACCCAAGAACATTGGAATTCTGGGTTCTCTGGGCCCAGAGCCTGATCCTCACAACTCGGTTCATCTCCATCAGTTTCACAAGAAACAGCTGACCAGCCAGCCCCTTCTCACAATGACTACCCATCCATCGCCTCTCAGGGTTGTCGTGAACTGGGTGCTTTATAAATTGTTGCCCACACACTCACTATCTGTATAGTCTCGTCCTATGGGATCATTTAGATCCACAATAAACTACGCCACTGAGTAGTTAGAAATCCCCAATTCTCAAACTTTTCACAATCAAGGCCCTTTTTACAATAAAAAGTTGAATGGAAGGGGGTAATATACAGCAGAGGACCCCAGTGGCAGCCTCTAAGGGACTCAGTGGCCCCATGGATACCCCATGCTAGGGGATATCCCAAAATCCTGTCCTGATCTCACAGGGAGAGAAAGGCTTTTCAGACATTAAAACTCCATAACTAGAACTTCCCAGTCCCTTCCCTCCAGTGATATTCCCCTCCCCCCAAATCATTACCTAATCACTGGCAAGGGTGGGGACAGGGTAGAGGTGAATTAACCTGCAACATAAGCAGTTACTTGCTGCAACCCACGCTCTTATCTCGGTGGCTCTAATCTAAATCTCCAAATGGCCTTGTCTTCTGTGCACTCTGCTGAACTTGGAAATCCTACAGTCTCCACAGTGGGCACCGGAGAGAGGCCATGCAAGTTCAGCAATGCTGTGGAATGAAATATCAAAAACTTACCGACTTTTTCTGCTTTTCAGTTTGAAGAGAAATTTATAGAAAAACCAGAAGACTTGGATAAGTTAAAAAATGGTAAGCCCAGGAACTAAATTCCTCTGATGGGAGTAACCAGTAGAAGTCTAGTTGAGGTTTCAACACCACCAAAGTGCTGTGTGTATGTAGTGGGTGTGGGGTTAGAAGAGCAGGAGAAATACGGTTAAAGGTAAGAGGCAGGTCTCCCTGAAAACGTCTTGCAACTCACTCGGAACTAGGAAGGGCTGGAACTCAAGTGTTTGTTAAAGGAGCCAGCCCCAGTGCCTGTGAGTGCTCTCTCTGGGCTTCTCTGCCTTTCTGCACCGTGAGTGACCACACAGTGCTCCCACCTAAGGTCAGGAAAAGGGGAAGATCTGAGAAAAGAGGGGAGAAATGGGCCCAGAAGATGTTGTTGAGTCCGGGTTTGGCAAAGTAACATTGTAGCAACAATGTAGACTCAGTGAGCAGAGAAAGGGCAAACTCTCTCAAAACACGTCTTATGTGTTCTGAGATTTTCTCTGGAACTTCCATTAAATGGCAACGCGTTGACACACTTGTTGCAGCCTCTTCCAGCTTCTTTCTAAAACATACATGAAGACAAACCAGCCCAGATTTACAAGGGATTCCCCATATGTCTGAATGGGAAATAAGATAAATGAAATAATAGGTTAGAAAGTAAAAGGCAAACAAAATGCCATCCTGCTTAAGCCTACCAGGTCCTTTTAGTGTTTCACTTTATAGCTTCGGTTATTTCAGCAAACATTTGTTCATCTTAAAAGGGTGCAACATATCCAACACTCCACCCTTCTTTTTTTCTTTCAAAAGATGGGAGTTTGATGTTCCAGCAAGTGCCAATGGTTGAAATTGATGGGATGAAGCTGGTGCAGACCAGAGCCATTCTCAACTACATTGCCACCAAATACAACCTCTACGGGAAAGACATGAAGGAGAGAGCCCTGTACGGTAGTTTTTAGTTTTATCGTCACAACTAACAGTAACAACTTAGGTCCTTCCCTACTGAGCAGGATCAAGGCAAGGCATCATGACCAACATGATGGTATAAGCCTTGTGGGGCATCACTGAGTCCAGTACGGCAAAGACCTATGAGTATGAGGGAAGAGTAAGTAAACTTGAAGTGAAATCAACTGCCTGTGGAAGAGGATACCATCCACAGATATAGCACAGTGACAAGATTTCCAAACATGCATGGTCTGTGAAGTGAAGAGGATGGTAGAACCAAGACTCCAGGGGTTCAGGCTCGTTTGAACTGGACACCCACCAACAGCCAGAGACAAGGGACAAAGCATCTGAGTGTCTAGAAGATAAAGCTTAGAAAGGGCAGGCTCTAAAGAAGTTGGTTCCTGAATTCCAAAAATTCTAAGAATGATGACCAGGAAGTTAATTTATTAACCCTTTACAGGGACTGGCCACTAGACACGGATTAGCAGAGGTTGAGCTCAACATGGTAAGGTTACATCAAGCATTTTGGTATCGTTTTAGTCAGCTAGATTTTTCAGTACAACTATATCCTGGGGTGAGGGGTATTCTCTCTGTTGTGATGGGACTACATGCTGCTGCTGTTGCTGCTATGTCGCTTCAGTCGTGTCCGACTCTGTGTGACCCCATAGACGGCAGCCCACCAGGCTCCCCTGTCCCTGGGATTCTCCAGGCAAGAACACTGGAGTGGGTTGCCATTTCCTTCTCCAATGCATGAAACTGAAAAGTGAAAGTGAAGTCGCTCAGTTGCGTCCAACTCTTTGCGACCCCATGGACTGCAGCCCACCAGGCTCCTCCATCCATGGGATTTTCCAGGCAAGAGTACTGGAGTGGGTTGCCATTGCCTTCTCCGGGGACTACATGATTGAAATTAAAATCTTATAAGGAACTTCCCAGGTGGCGCTATCATTAAAGAACTTGCTAGCAATGCAGGAGACATAAGAAACCTGGGTTTGATCCCTAGGTCAGGAAGATCCCCTGGAGGAGGGCATGGAACCCATGCTAGTATTCTTGCCTGGAGAATAATCCCATGGACAGAGGAGCCTGGTGGGCTATAGTCCGCCGAGTCACAAAGAGTCAGTCATATCTGAAGCGACTTAGCACTCAAGGAACTACCGCACTTAACTCTAAAAGTTAAACATAGAGTTACCATATGACTCAGCAATTCCTTTCAAGAGGATTAAAAACAACCCCGCATTATAAATTATACTCAGAATTTCATAGCAGTGTTGTTCATAATCAATAATTGGAATCCACAAAAATGTCCATTAACTGATGAATAAAAGAACAAAAGTTGGTATATCCATACAGTAGGATATTATATGGACATGAAAAAGAATGAAAGGTACAATCTTGAGAAATTCAAACAAAACCAGAGTCTGGCAATAGTATGTGGAGAGTGTTATGGAACCAGGTTCTATGGGAAATGACTGGAGAAAGTGCTGGTGTTGGGACTCTAAACGGGCCTGGTGTTCTAACAGGATGACAGAGGAAGAGGGATGTGACTGGGACTGAGGTGCCAGGACTCTATCTGGACATGACTGAGGTGGTACTAATGCATCACACCAACCATGCTCAGACCATGGCACAGCAGAGATGGCACACCCAGGTGTGGTCCCGTGGTTACCTGTGCTGATTCCACCTGATTCTCTCATGCCTGTGACTATGGACGGGTCACTGATGTGCTCTGTCCCTATATTTTGGTCATGTGTATAACAAAAAGATTACACATATGTTTACCTTGATGGCTTGTTCTAGAAGGCTAAAATTAATTTTAAAAAACAAAGCTAAATCACTGGTGTAGAAAAATGCACCCAACGGAGGAGAATTACTTTGCTACCTCTCGATGTCTCATTCTTACCCATTTCAAAAATCTAAGGCAGAGACATTTGACAATTTGGTTAATTTATCTTTTCAGGATTGATATGTATTCAGAGGGTGTGGCAGATTTGGGTGAAATGATCATGCATTTCCCACTGTGCCCACCTGCTGAAAAAGATGCCAAGCTGACCCTAATCCGAGAAAAGACAACAAAACGTTATCTCCCTGCGTTTGAAAATGTAAGTGGACTTTTGAGCATTGTTGGCAGTGAGGTCAGAGGACAAAGAAAAATAGTGCCTGGCACAGCCGGAGCATTAACCTTCACCTCTGTAAACCTTTCTAAATACTAATGTAGTACTCTGAGTCTCAGGGCACTTTATAAAAATTGAATGTGTAGAAGAATTGTACTAGCTTTACCCAAGTTATAATTTTTCAGCCAAATTTGTATTTACTGAAACCCAATCTGGAATTCTCTACTCAATGGAATTTCATGGTTATACTTAGAGCTTGGGCTATGGAAGCTCTGAGAGCCACACTGGAGCCTGGAGTAGGTGGATCCTCAGAACACGGTGCAAGGGCTTTGACCCAAGAGAAGCATGATGTCAGCAATACATCAGAAAATATTCTGGTGTCCTGTGTAGGGAGACATGAGACCAGCTGCCCGTCAGGAGAATGTGGTAGTGTTTTGGGGATGATTGGCATGTACTTAGATAGATATGGGGGCAGTGGGGTGGAGAGAAAGAGACAGGAAAAATTGTTCAGGAAAAAGTAATCTAGATATTTTGGGAATGACTCTTAGACTTTTGAAGAAAGTGAAATAAAATCAGTGAAGTACTGTTCCATCATTATGCCTAGTATGTATTTTAGTTTTTTCTNGTGATTCAACAGAATTCTGAGAAGGGTGTCGCTGTGAAGTGGAAGTTTCAGATCCTCCTCACACTAAACTCCATTATCCAGTGACCAAGGATCACATTACGAAGGAAAATGAAGTTTTAAGTTACATCATACTTTATCATATCTTTCTTATAAGTAATTTTCTTCACCTTTTGAAGGCTAGCGGAAACTTAATATAAACTTCCTGGCTCCCAGAAAACGAGAACGAGAGATTCAGTGACTTGCCATCAGTCACACACGTGTGTTCCCGATTCACACTCAATATCTAGCAAGTGTGTCCACCTTCAGGACAACCCCAGAAATGGCTTCTAGCATCCTATTGTTGGGAAGAGGAAATTCAAATTCAAAGAGCTCTGTGAGCAATGGAGTCCTTTGGAGGCATCTTCTGAATTCTGGTCTGGGGCTCCCCCCGCAACCAGGTAATGCTTATGTTCCCCTCTGCTGCTCTCTGAGACCCTCGATATTAGTTTGTTCCCCATTCAGAATCCTTTGGCCCATTAACAGTTCAATGGGAGAGAAGGAAACGTTAATTCTGTTAGCTGATTCTTAGGGGC
>SJYW01053835.1:0-17729 GCA_006410735.1 Raphicerus campestris
GTAATGTCTCCTAAAAGGAAACTGAAATCGCTAGCACATTTTGCAGAGTGAGTACCCAGAGCACACTTGTGTGGCTGAAGCAAAATGTGTTCCATCCAAATTCCATTCCAAATGTTCCATCTTCTTCAGTTAGGCCAGCAGAGTGTTGAACACAACCTCATAGGAAATCCATGATATGGCCTTTGACTCTAAGAAGACCTAAGGTTCTTGACCTTTTTGATCACAAATCCTTTGAAAGTCTGGTGAGTGATGGCCTAGTTTTGGTATAGTTTTATCTGCTCTGTGGGCTTTCCCTTCTCCCTTCTTCTTGCACCTAGGGAGGGACCCCTCCCCCACTCTACGTGGGTCCCTATCAAGATGGGGGCACAGGGTGCAAAAGTGACCCAGGTGGATCAACCAGAGGGGCTCAATGCCCTAAAACCCAGCAAATGGTGAAGGTATGTCCATATGACCCCGATAGGGGCCTGAGGGTCACTCTCTGCCTACCAGGTGGTGCTAAGCTGGGAGGTGTAAGTATAGCATTGTTGGTGGCCTTTCAATAAAAATGGACTTCCCTGGTGGCTCAGATGGTAGTGTCTGCCTACAATGTGGGAGATCTGGGCTCAATCCTTGGGTCAGGAAGATTTCCTAGAGAAGGAAATGGCAACCCACTTCAGTATTCTTGCCTGGGAAAAACCCATGGACAGAGGAGCCTGGTAGGCTACAGTCCATGGGGTCAAAAAGAGTCAGACAGGACTGAGCCACTTCACTTTCTTTTCAATAAAAAGTAATAAAGAGAGCTTCTTTTTCATTTTTTTTTTTAAATTTTTGGCCACACCACATGCCTTGCAGGATGCAGGTTCCACAACCAGGGATTGAACCCGTGCCGCCAGCAGTGGAAGCGTGGAGTCTTAACCACAGACTGCCAAGGAAGTCCCATTGGTGGCCTTTCTGTTTACCAAGCACAAAGAACCTTGAGCTGGAATAAAGTGAGAGGCAAGCTGAGTGGAGAAGTGGAGAAAGTCGAGAAACAGAACAACCAGAGTCAGCCATTCTGGAAGCTATTAGTATCCTGGGTATGAGCCCATGGAAAATAAGCCAATAAATTACCTTTATGCTCAACACTTCTCTTTTATCCAGCTAAGAGAGTCCAGGATAAATGGATCCTCTGCCTAAAGAAAATGCACAAACCTATAGCCCGTGCATAAAATAATTCATATGATATCAGAGGCTGAAGTCCTTCCATAGACCCTAAGTAAAGGGGCTCTGCCTATTCTGTTTTGTAGATGGTCTTACAGAAGAGCTGACTCTACAGTCAAAACCGTCTTCTTCCTGCGCATCAGTGTTCTGTTACACGTTAAAATGTTAAACTCTGGAAAGGTAAATACCACAAGCCATTACCAGTCAGCGACAACCACTAGCAAACAGTCTGAGGGTAATGACTGTGATTCAGAACGACCTGCATGGACTTATTTGGCCACAGATGATGAACAAGTGACATTTTCTCTTAGGATTTGAGTTCCAGCTACTCATTTTCCCCATTTGTGCAGCTTCCCTGTTTGTATAATGGAAAGTTTGGACATTTGTCCAGAGGTCCTTTCATGACCGGATCTGTTAAATTAACTGCAAGTGCTTCTTCCAGTTTCAATTCTAATGCCATTTAAAGCCAAGTCAAAAAAGGAACTGTTTCTTCGATGAGCACACACTTTGCCTTCCCCCGTCTGTAAGTCCCGATATTACACCGACTAGCGTTGGTTTCCTCTCCACCAGGGTTGTTTCTTAGAAAAGAATGCATAGGAGACTAAATGTTAATAACGGCATCCCGTTATCCTTTAATGACTGTGGTTTTAGTTATTCCAGAAAGACTCCAAATTTGATTAAATATTCTAGGTTCGTCAATCTCCTTGGGAGGACTGGGGAATGAACGTATTAACAGTGATTTACTGTTGTTGTTTAGTCACTCAGCGTGTCTCTTTTGTGATCCCATGAACTGCAGTTCACCAGGCTCCGCTGTCCATGGGATTCTCCAGGCAAGAATACTGAACTGGCTTGCCATTTCCTTCTTCAGGGGATCTTCTTGATCCAGGTATCAAACCTGCGTCTCCTACAATGGCAAGCTGATTCTTTACCAGTAAGCCACTAGGGCAATCCCATCAAAAGTTATATTTATTCATATATATTTCAAAGCAGCTATAATATAATTTATATATCATAGTTGCTGCTGCTGCTAAGTCGCTTCAGTCATGTCCGACTCTGTGTGACCCCATAGACGGCAGCCCACCAGGCTCCCCTGTCCCTGGGATTCTATTTATTTAATCAAATAAATAACAAATATATAATTTATATTGTTTATATATAATATATATTTAATTATAATACATAAATTATACATTATAGCTGCTTTAAGATATAGGGCTTCCCTGATAGCTCAGTTGGTAAAGGATCCACCTGCAATGCAGGAGACCCTAGTTCAATTCCTGGGTTGGGAAGATCCCCTGAGAAGGGATAGGCTACCCACTCCAGTATTCTTGGGCTTCCCTTTGGCTCAGCTGGTAAAGAACCCACGTACAATGCAGGAGACCTGGGTTCAATCCCTGGGTTGGGAAGATCCCCTGGAGAAAGGAAAGGTTACCTGCTCCTGTATTCTGACCTAGAGTTGTACATGACTGAGTGACTTTTACTTTCACTTTATATATGAAAGTAAGTCACTCAGTCATGACTTCTAAGTCATGATCTTCCCAATATAAATAAATAAATATCTATTTTAAAATAAGTTCATATATATACATATATGAACAGAGTAAAATATTTTACGATTAAAATTCCCAAAAAGATGGGAATATTCTGAATGGAGAGAGGAAGTGTAGATCTTGCAATTTGAAACACGGAGATACTGTTGTGCTAGGGAATGAATAACTATAGCCAAAACACAGTGTTTCTCTCTTCAAAATGATGTAATGGGATCCCAGTGTGAGCCTCATCTGTGCCTACCCTGAGGTTTATTCACAGCTGGCAAGGGGAACCCTAGTGAGACTTATTTTCATAAGGGAGAGTGAGAAGAGTACCCTGGCAGGGAACATGTCATGAGTTCTTTACATGAGTTTGACCAGAGGCAATGTGCCTGCATCCGTGATGGGGCTGGGTACAGCTCACATTGTTCATCAGACAGCCCTGAGGTCCTGTACACAGCATCTGAGTCTGACTTGTGATCAGGGGCTGTCATACGAAAGCAAATACAAGTCAGAAGAATGGGACATGCTAAGTGTAAGGTGCCCACAGCCGTGAAGCCAGCAGCTGAGGCATCACTTGGTCAAGGTGGGCCTGAGGCCAGTTTCATCAGCCGGCACTGGCAGGCACCACCATCCCTCGTGAAAAGCTTTGACAAGCCAAGCCCAGAAACCATATTGCTGTCGAGATCAAGACTGGGAGAGGAATGAGGTGAAAGCCACACAACTCCAAAAGGGCAAGTTCTTATAGGATAGAAGATGGACCGCCTTCTTGGGATTCTCAGAACCCTGTGGAAGGCTTTGAGGGTACCTGGAGGCTGGAGTTTCTCCCCACACCACTCCCACCCTGCCTTTAACCCCTGCAATGAGACTGAGCTTCTTCTCTATTCTTTTATGTTCCATAGCATTCTGTACAGAGAGCCACCCTGTTTCTCCAAGATGATATGGCTTGGGCAGCAAAACTGCCAACGAGGTAGGCTAGATGGCTCTTTTCCCTACAGTGGTCAGAAGATAATTAGAACATGGACATCCTGGGTTCTACCATTTCAGGCCCTCTGCCCAAGTCGACATTATAGATTCAAAGTGGACCAACAGCCAAATTTCCAATTCTTCCTTCCGTAGATTCTCTCTTTCTAAAACAATGCAACACCACTAGCATGAGTGCCTTTGAATGGAAATATCCAGTGATTGTCAATGTGATGAAATGAGACTGGAATATCCTAGAAACAAATCTATAAGAATGATGCTTGAAAAATCTTGCACCTGAAATGAGAGAAGGATGTGCAGACCTGTTTACCAAGGACTGACTCTAAATACCACAGTTCACTGGTCCTTGGTTTGTTATCCAAAAATCTGTACAGCTCAACAACGGAATCTAAACAACCTCGTTTAAAAGGAGACAAAGGATATGAATTGATATTTCCCCCAAAGAAGACACACAAATGGCCAATTAACCCATGAAAAGATGCTTAACATCACTGATCATTAGGAAAATGAACATCGAAACCACAGTGGGATAGGATACCATTTCATGGCAGATGGATGGGTAAACAAAATCGGGTATATCAATGGACTATCATTTGACCAGAAAAAGGAATGAAACTCTGACACATATTATAACAGAGATGAACCTTGAAGACACTGCATGTGTGCTAAGACGCTTCAGTCATGTCCAACTCTGTGCGACTCTATGGACCATAGCCCACCAGGCTTCTCCGTCCATGAAATTCTTCAGACAAGAATATTAGAGTGGATTGCCAAGCTCTCCTCCAGGGGATCTTCCTGACCCAGGGATCAAACCCATGTCTTTCACATCTCCTGCACTGGCAGACAGGTCCTTTACCACTAGCACAACCTGGGAAGCCCACTTGAAGACACTGTGTTGCATGAAATGTCAGATACCAAAGGACAAATGGTGCGTGACTCCACTTTAACAAGACCCTGAGAGTGGTCAGCGTCACAGAAACAGGAGGAGAACGGTGGTTGCCAAAGGCTGAGGCGGGGCAGGGAAACAGAGAGCTCTTGATTTTGGTTTTGTTTTTTGCTTGCTTACCTGCTTTTTTAAACATTTATTTTTAATTGAAGGATAATTGTTTTACAATATTGTGTTGGTTTCTGCCATTCAACAATGTAAATCAGCCGTAAGTATACATACGTCCCCTCACTCTTGAACCTCCCTCCCACCCCCTACCCTTCTAAGTTATCATACAGCACAGGGTCAAGCTCCCTGTGCTAAACAGCAATTTCCCACTATCTATTTTTACCCCTGGAGAAGGAAATGGCAAAGAGTGACATAAGGAAGGACTGACATTGAAGCTGAAACTCCAATACTTTGGCCACCTAATGTGAAGAGCTGACTCACTGGAAAAGCCCTGATCCTGGGAAAGATTGAAGGCGGGAGGAGACGGGGATAACAGAGGATGAGCGGGTTGGATGGCATCGCCGACTCAGTGGACATGGGTTTGGGTGGACTCCGGTAGCTGGTGATGGACAGGGAGGCCTGGCGTGCTGCAGCCCATGGCTGCAAAGAGCTGGACACGACTGAGTGACTGAGCTGAGCTGAGCTGAGCTGAAGGTATATGCTTCCATACTGCTCTCTCAAGGTGCCCCGCCCTTTCCTTCCCCTCTGTCCATAAGGCTGTTTCCTATGTCTGTGTCTCTACTCCTGCCCTGCAAACAGGTTCATCAGGACCATCTTTCTAGATTCCATATACATGTGATAATATGTGACATTTGTTTTTCCCCTTCTGACTTCACTCTGTATAGCAGGCTCTACCTCTCGCTCACTTCTAGAAAGGAGAACTATGGCTTAATGGGAACAGAGTTTCCTTTCTGGAAGCTAGGAAAGTTCTGAAGATGGATGGTTGTGATAGCTGAGAAACACTATCAATAGCCTCTTTGCCACTTAAAAATGATTAGCACAGTCAACTTTACATTGTGGATGTTTCACCATAATTTTTAAAAGAGCAAATCTGTCCTCGCCACACTCTTCAATGTCTTTGAGTAAAGATCACACGCTCAGGTTAAGTATCTCTGGCTCTCACTGGCCCCACACCATATGCTAAGATGGATGCCCTGTCACCAGGAAGTGGCTTCAATCACTGTGCTGAACAAATCAGACACATACTGAAGGCCCCCACTGCTGACGTATCTAAGTGGATTCATGAGATCCTGGGGACATGCATTTGAGTGGATTCTGGGAGTTGGTGATGGACAGGGAGGCCTGGCGTCCTGCAGTTCATGGGGTCGCAAAGGGTCGGACACAATTGAGCAACTGAACTGAACTGAGTGACCCAGGCTACCCTTGAGCGGCAGAGGACAGGAAGGGACAAAGACAAATTGGACATCAGGGTCTGAATGGTAGACTCATGGTGTCTCAAATGGCTGGGGGAGCCCTAAGAGGCGCAGAGCCCATGGCAGGGGCCCGTGTGTCCTCAGCCCCCTCCCGGGAAGGCTGGCTTCGTTTCTGTAGCACATGTGGTTTACAGAAGGAGAAACAGCAGCACCCAAACCACACCACTCCATATGCATGTGAAGCCCTTGTTTAGGGAGGCTCAAAAGGGAAGTTCTCAGTCTATAATATTTCTTCCCTGCAAATTCCTTCCGGGCCTCCTGCGGCCTCAGCACTATATAGAGATGTCAAGTGTTTATCCAAGCGGCCTCCTGCTTTCTGTGGCTCAGCCTATCTTTCTGAATGTGGCTTCTCCCTTCCCTGCCCCCTCTGAATGCTCTGGCCTCCCCTGGACGCCCAGAGCTGATTTTCTAGCTTTTGTCTCTCACTCGTTCTTCTGGTTTTCAAATCGATCCTTACTTCACCTGCTTGCCCAAAGAAAACATCTGTTGCTCCTACTTAAGTCACATCTGACTCTCTGTGACTCTATGGGCTGTAGCCCGCCAGGCTCCTCTGTCCATGGGATTCTGCAGGCAAGGATATACTGAAGTGGGTTGCCATGTCCTCCTCCAGGGGATCTTTCTGACCCAGGGATCGAACCCGAGTCTCTTGCATTAGCAGGTGGATTCTTTACCACTGAGCCACCAGGGAAGCTCCTACATATAGGCATAAAGGTTGTATGACACAATCAGGACTGAGGAAGAAAGGGAGAAAGAAAATACGCTGTGCAAGTTAACACAGCCACTGTAGCTGAGCTTCAGAGAGAGAGATGCATTGTTACACCAGTTCTTGGTGCCAAGACGAAGATGCCTAGAAGTTTCTAAGGGAAAGAGTGCTTTTGAGGATAGTCAATTCTGAAGTGTCTTACTTTATGAAAGGGGCACAGAGGGAATTCTCTGGGAGTCTAGTGTTAGGACTCCGCACTCTCACTGCCAAGGGCCCAGGTTCAATCCCTGGTCAGGGAACTAAAATCACACAAGCCACAAGGTCAAGGAAAAGGGACATCGACTTAGTGAGAAATGGTCAGCACTCTCCTGGGATATGAAAATTTTCATTTGGCTTTGTTGTGTTGCCATGCTTACTACTTCTCTATTGGTAAGGAGAACAGAGGCCATTTTCTCTTGGCTTCTCTTCTGTTTGCAGGAACCATGTTGGAGATCAAGAGTTCTTCCAGGGGACTTCTCTGATGGTCGGGTGGCTAAGGCTCTGGGCTCCCAGTGCAGGGGCTGGAGTTCAATCCCTGGTCAGGGAACTAGATCCCACATGCCACAATTAGGACTCAGCATGGCCAAACTAATTAATTTAAAAAAGAATCCTTCCACACATTTGAGTCAGTGCTAATGAAGTGGATGGACCTAGCATTTATTACAGAGTGAAGTAAGTCAGAAAGAGGAAAATAAATAATGTATATTAACACACACACATATATATAGAATCTAGAATTCTACCATCTAAAATCTAGATGGTACTGCTGAAACTTTACAGGGCAACAATGGAGAGGCACCCCACTCCAGTACCCTTGCCTGGAAAATTCCATGGATGGAGGAGCCTGGCAGGCAACAGTTCATGGGGCTGCAGAGTCAGACACGACTTCACTGGAAATGGAGAGGCAGACACAGAGAACAGACTTATGGACACAGGGGAAGGGGGAGGAGAGGGCGGGATGAATGGAAAGGGAAGAATAGCTTGGAAACATATACATTACCATATGCAAAATAGATATCCAGCGGGAATTTGCTGTAGGATACAGGGAACTCAAACCGGGGTTTTGTGGCAACCTATAGAGGGGTGGGTGGAGAAGGCAATGGCACCCCACTCCAGTACTCCTGCCTGGAAAATCCATGGACAGAGGAGCCTGGTGGGCTGCAGTCCTTGGGATCACTAAGAGTCTGGCACGACTGAGCAACTTCACTTTCACTTTTCACTTTTATGCACTGGAGAAGAAAATGGCAACCCACTCCAGTGTTCTTGCCTGGAGACCCCGGTGGGCTGCCGTCTATGGGGTCACACAGAGTCAGACACGAGTGAAGCGACTTAGCAGCAGCAGCAGCAGCAGCAGCAGCAGAGGGGTGGGATGGGGTGGGAGGTGCAGGGAGGTTCAAGAGGAGCCTGTGGCTGATTCGTGTGGATGGATGGCAGAAACCAGCACAATATGGCGAAGCGATCCTCCTTCGATTAAAGGCAAATAAATTTCTAAAAATAAAGTACTTCACAAAAGCCCCCCAGAAAAGGAGTCCTTCCAGTTACAAAGTTTTGCATGCCATGTTTCCTATTATGGGGGAAAACTCAGGTCCCATGGCAGAGCCAATGAGGGGCTATGGTGTCAGCTGCACCATGAAGCCCCTCCTCCCCTAAGGTAACTCCACTCTCTAAGTCATTGTATTTGACCTTCAGATGCCTTTGGCTACCTGCCTCCCTACCCACTGTGTCCTCCCATTATGGTAAAGACTCTAGCTGCAATGCAGGAGACCCAGGTTTGATCCCTGGGTCAGAAAGATCCCCTGGAGAAGCAAATAGCAACCTGCTCCAGTATTCTTGCCTGACACCATAGCTCCNAGGCAGACACTTTACTATCTGAGCCATCAGGGAAATCCCAAACTGAAAACTAGCTATAAAGAGTGAATGAATGAGTGAAAGTTGCTCAGTTGTGAGCGACCCCATGGACTATACAGTCCATGGAATTTTCCAGGGCAGAATACTGGAGTGGGTAGCCATTCCTTTCTCCAGGGGATCTTCCCAACTCAGGGATTAAACCCTGGTCTCCTGCATTGCAGGTGGATTCTTTACCAGCTGAGCCACCAGGGAAGCCCATAAAAGAAGTGCTCTTTTAGGCCATTTTACAGAGGGGAGTTAACCTCTCCCTAGCCTGATAGAAAACACTTCCCCAGGAGAATGGAAATTAGACAATGTTCTGTGTAGATGTTACCCTCAAGGAGAAGGGAATGAGTTTCCATTGGTCTCAGTTAGGGGATCTGTTTTAATGCTCCATTGAACTGCTTTCTGATGGCCCATCAGAGTCCATGAGAGGGATATCAAGTGCCATGGCTTTCTGTGTGGATGTCCAGTGGGATGGCATGGGCTGATGGAGCTACAAAGAGGAGGGGAAAAGGAAAGAGAGAACCAGAATGCCCTGTGTCTTGGCTTTGGTGCTGATCTACTCCCCTGTCTAAGAAGGAACAGTGTTGGGTCAGTGGACTGCCAGTTCCCACAGGGAGCTAAGTGCTATCACTGGGAGAATTCTACCTGCTGCCTTCCCTCAGGGCAACTGAAAGGCTCAGGAGACCTAGGAGACCAAAGTGCTACTTGAGATGCTAAACTAAGCCTCTGGAAGTGCTTAAATGGGTGGTCGGGGGAGGAGAGAGGGATACCTCTATTGCACAAATTGCATTTATTAGTTGAAAATCACAGTGAGTTGACAGAACAGGAGAGTCAATGAAGGCACCACTCTCATCCATCTAGAGTAAAGACATCCTGCTCCTCTGCAAATCACAGAGGCTGGAGCCTGAGAATGACATTTCCCAGAATTTCTTGCAGCAAAGTTTCAGATTGGACTGCGTCAAAGACCACAGGCGTTAAGGTGTGATTCACCAGGTGCACAGAGGCCAAATCAATGTTATTGCTTCTCTGGTGGTGGTGGGTACATGCGTAGGTTTTGGCAAATGGGATGCTTTGGGATGACCCCAGACGTTATCCTTGGATAACCTGTCTCTTTGCTGCCCATGATTATCAGCAGTGGTTGTTCTGTGACTCCACCTTTCTAATCCTCTAAAAACTCGTGGTCAATCTAAGAGCTGGTGGGAGCTCTAACTTTCTCTTCTACAGCTCTTCCGATGGTTTTGTTAGAACCTATTTTCCTTCCAGTTTGAAATACCTACAGTGTATTTTTTTCTAACTAATTCTTAATGGCTATTCATTGTTGTTCAGTTGCTAAGCTGTGTTGGGTTGTTTGACACCCCATGGACTGCAGCATGCCAGGCTCCTCTGTCCTCCACTATCTCCCGAAGTTTGTTCAAGTTCATGTCCGTTGAGTTGGTGGTGCTATCTAATCATCTCATCGTCTGCTGCCACTTTTCCTTTTGCCTTCAATCTTTCCCAGCATCAGGGTCTTTTACAATGAGTCGGCTCTTTGTATCAGGTGGCCAAAGTACTGGAACTTCAGCTTCAGCATCAGTCCTTGCAATGAATATTCAGGGTTGATTTTCCTTAGGACCACTGGTTTGATCTTGCTGTCCAAGGGACTCTCAAGAGTCTTCTCCAGTACCATAATTTAAAAGCATCAGTTCTTCGGCACTCAGCCTTCTTTATGGTCCAACTCTCACATCTGTACACGATTACTGGAAAAACCATAGCTTTGACTATAAGGACCTTTGTTGGCAAAGTGATGTCTCTGCTTTTTAATATGCTATCTAATAAGTATGGACAGAACTATTCAAATCCAAGTTTGGTGAGAGTGGAGGCCACTCCAGTGTTAAAATACACCTCAGCTCCACATTCTTGTGTGTGTAGGGGGGTGGGTCAAGACAGTCACTCTCATTTCAAAGATGCTTTCTTAATCCCTATATGCAGTGTACTCAGTGGTAAAAGTCCTACACTGGCCACTCATACAGTCAGGAAATGTTTTAAAATCAAAGAATGTAGTTTTTCAGGATGTGAGCTCTGTCAGTATGAGGCCAAGATGGCAAGGGATGAGGGACAAGGAGGAAATACCAAATGCAAAGGAGTAGCAGTTTTCGCTTTGCCAGATTCACATAAGCATTACATCAACTTTTCTTCACTTAATTGTCTTTACAAGCTTTGTCTATTGCTCACTTACTTATTCAACAAATATTTCTTGAATATCCACCAAATGACACAACTTGTATAAGTAGCTGTGCCATATCCATGAGTAGAACAAAACGAACGTGTCCTCCTTTGTGGTCTTATGCTAGCATGTGTAGGCACAGAGGGAGAAGACGCAATATGCATAGTAAATACGTAACTTTAAAGTTGTGTTTAAGATGATACTGTGGGAAACAGGTTAAAGGGAATCAGACCTCCTCCAGGTGATGTGGGGGTAAGTTATTATTTTAAATATATTCATCAGGGTAGGACTTATTGAGAAGATGACAGATGAGCAAAGACTTAAAAAAGGTGAAGGAGGTGATGACTGGAGTATCTGAGAGAACAGCATTCTAGGTGGAGGGACCAGCCAGTGCAAATGCCCCGCCGCAGGTGAGTGTCTAGAATCTTTAAGCAACATCAAAGAGGGTGATGTAGGTGGAGAGAATTGACAATGGGAAGAGCCAAAGATAAAGTCAGAGAAATAACAGAATGCAGTGCAGACTGTGGGAGGGAGTGTGGTTTATGCAGAAATGTTGAGGCCACTGAAAGTTTTTTGACTTTTACTTTGAATGGAAAGAAGAGTCATCAGAAGATTGTGAGTTAAAGAGTGACATGATTTGACCCATGCTATTTTTGGAGGCAAATTTACCTACAATAAAATGCATAGATTTGAAGAGTATCATCCGATAAATTTGGAAAACTGTGAAATCCATGAAACTGTCACCCAAGTCAAGATAAGGAATATTTTTCTCACTCTTGAAATTTCCATCATCATTCTTATTATTTATTATGTTTATTATTTCTTCTTCCCTATTTTAATGGGTCTCATTCTTCTTTTTTGAGTTTCTAAAGGTGGTAGCTTAGATCTGAAGTTGGCAAACATTTTGTGTCAAGTGCTAGATGGTAAATACTTTAGGTTTTGGAGAACATATACTCTTTGTTGCAATTACTCACCACTGCCATTGTAACACAAAACAGTCATAGGCCATTTGTAACAAAATAAGCATGGCTGCCTTCCGATAAAACCATTAATAAAAATAGGAAACTGAATTTGGCTTGAAGGCTGCTGTTTGCTGAGCCCTGGATTAGATCATTGATTTTGAATTCTTCCTTTTTCTTCTTGCTATTGTATTTTTTCAGTACTAAAATTTCCATTTGGTTCTTATTTCTTTGCTGAGATTAGTTTTTCATTTGTTTTAAAAGTGAAAGTGAAAGTCGCTCAGTCCTGTCCAACTCTTTGCAACCCCATGGACTGAATACTCCAGGACAGAATACTGGAATAGGTAGCCTTTCCCTTCTCCAGGGGATCTTCCCAACCCAGGGATCGAACCCAGGTCTCCTGCATTGCAGGCAGATTCTTTACCAGCTGAGCCACAAGAGAAGTCCAAGAAAACTCAAGTGGGTAGCCTATCCTTCTCCAGGGGACCTTCCCAACCCAGGAATTGAACGGGAGTCTCCTGCATTGCAGGTGAACTCTTCACCCGCTGAGCTGTCAAGGACGCCCATCTGTGTAAGGCTGTCTGTAACGGCACACTGAAGCATCCTTGCAATGCTGCTGCTTAGTCTCTCAGTAGTACCTGACGTTTTTTGACCCCGTGGACTGCGGCCCATCAGGCTCCTCTGTCCACGCAATTTTCCAGGCAAGAATACGGGAGCAGGTTGCCGTTTCCTACTCTGGGGGGTCTTCCCTACCCAAGGATGAAACCTGCATCCTTGCATCTCCTGCATTGCAGTCAGAGTCCAGCCGCGACCGCCACCTGGGAAGCCCATTCTTGCAATGGCTGCATTAAGCTCTAGGGCACAGAAGTCTATCATCTGTATCATCTGGTGTGGAATCTGTCGACCGTCTTTCTCACTTCAGTTGAGATTCTCCTGGTTCTTGAGGGAAAAGGTGATTGTTTTGATGGAAACCCGGACAACTTGAGAGTTACTTTAGGAGTAGTTGGATCTTCTTTTAATTTTCTGTTGTCATCTGCCTCCACTGAAGCCGCTCTGGTGGGAGAGAAGGGTTCTGCCTCTGGGTCCCAGGTGGGTATGGAAGTCCGAATCTTCCACTCTGCCGCTGCTGATACCATCCTGGCTGAGACAGGCAGGGTGCTTAACATTTCCTGCTCATCAGGGAGCCTCCACCGACACTGCGGAGTGGCTGTGTTATCGCTGGATGGTGGTGAAGGCTTGGCTCTCTGTGAGGTCTCGTCTGATTCCCAGCAGCAGGGCTGGGGAGGGGCTCTTTACTCCCAGCTAGGGGTGGGACTTTGGTCTCCTCTAGCGCATTCCTGCCCAGCAGACATGAACGTCCCTCCCTCTTCTCTAAGCTGCCTTCTCTGATACCATCCAGGTGGAGGAGGTGAGTGTCTTATGACTGAGTGGTGAGGGTGGAAATCTAGGCTCCCCTCCTGGACTTCACGGTGATGGTAGGAGTGGAGTACAGGTTTGTCTGTCTANCTAACTCTGAATCTGTGCATTTTCTCTTTAATGGATTGTAGCCTCTGAGAGTGAGTGTGGTCTTCTTTATGGCACCATGGGGCCTGGAAGAATGAGGGGCATACAACCAGGGCATTCATTATTGATTGAGTCCGTAAGTTGCATACACATTTCTAGAACATACACTACCTTGCACAATCTGCATTGCTTTCTCCACCATGTAGAGAATACAGTGCAAATTCCTGAGCATGGAATTTTGGTTTTAGGGAAAAACAAAACACTATACTTCTAGCCTCTAAAAAAGCATTATCACCGCTTCTATGATTCTCTCAGCCAAGAATACCATTTCTGGATTGTCTGTCCCTGGAAAATTTTCCTAGACTTCAGCTGTCACCTGTGTGGAGCTCTTCTTGATCTTCCGGGACACAGCTAAGACAGTTTTTCTTTAGAGCATCTGTACTATGTCGCTTTAGCTCCACTTGGCCTGTGTTTCATTTGACCCTGTCCTCTATTTCATTGTTTACGCTGACTCTGGATTGCACACTGCTTAAGCAGCAGAAGGGTGTTGATTCACTTCTACACCCAGTTAATGCCCCACGTAGGATAAGCAGCCTTTCATTAAGTCTGCCTCTGGTTGGTGTAGCCCCTACTTAGTAGGAAACAGCAGTAGCTCTAGCGGCTTGCTTATAGAGGAGCTGAAAGGGGAGGGCTAGGAGGAAATGTACCTGACCTTTCCTTCTTTCCACTGTCTTCCCTGGTGGCAGAGACAGGGTTCTTGGGTCTCGTTTCTGGACGCTTAACTGGCTGTCCTTAGCAACCTCTGTTTCCTGGAGAGGAAATAGAAATCAGTGCAGATTCAGGTACACACATCGCATCAGAGGCAGGCCAGGGCCTCTGTGTCTTATGAGTCAGCAGGCATTAAACCAAGCTCATCTCTTCCCTTACCTCTAAAAGCCACAAAGCAGCAAACTCATTAGCTCTGCACAGGGAATCACGAGCATTAGGCCAAGGTCAGAGCAACCTGGATTGTTGCAAGGATTGCTTTTTTTTTCAGGGTTGGCGCGGTGAGCCAGTTTCCTTCAATTGCTCACTGCCAGTGAACCAGAGATTTCCTCTTGACATCATTAGTTGGGTGAGCCAGATGTCAGCCACTAGCTGTTTCTAACTTTCCCAGCTTGCTGAGCTCATTTGGTCATTTATGATTTAGTAAAAAATGTCTCAAATTTTTTTTGAGACAGTAAGTAGCAGTAAGTAGCTCAGATACTTTCCCAGTAGCTCTGAAAATTCTTTGCGGCAGCACAAACAGAAGGAGCCTGTGTTCCCGCTGCCCCTTCTCTCTGTTTCCTCTGCTTTCTTGTCTCCACTCTGCTTTCTGCCTTCTGTATGCCCTGTTCCTTTTGCATTTACTGCCTACTTACTGGACTGCTTACAAAGCCTCAGCGCCCAGAGGGCCACTGTTCCTGGCTGTGGGTGCTGCAGAGTTTACCAAAGATTTGGGCAATGGAGTGTATGCCTGTGTATGCGTGTGTGTGTGTGTGTGTTTCCTAGGGCTGTTGTTACAAAGTAATATAAACTGAGTGGCTTACACAACAAAAATTTATTGTCCCACAGTTCTAAAAGCTAAAACTCTGAAATCCAGATGGCAGTGGGACTCTGTATCGGCTCAGAAGATACTAGGGAAGGATAACTGCGGGCCTCTCTCCCAGTTTCCGACGCTTCGTTAGGTCGTAGCTGTGTAACTCCAGTCTTCACGTGGTGTTTTCCCTGTATCTGGATTTTCTCTTTCTATAAGGACACTAGTCCCACTGGTTCAGGGGCCCACCCTTCTCCAATATGACCTCATCTTAATTACATCTGCAAGTCCTGTTTCCAAAGTCACATTCTGAGGTACAGGGTGTGGGGGTGTTAGGACTCCAACATTTACATTTTGGGAGGCTATAATTCAACCCATAACAGAGAGGAGTGTGTGTGTATGTGTGTGTACATGCATATTATATATATTAGGGTTAGGAGTATTACCTTACAGAATATAAGGGCAAAACACTGCAAATGAATACTTAACCTCCTTAGTTTTTTAAAGTTCCTAAGCCATTGTGTACTTTGGGGAAATTCCTGTGGTCCTCTCTTTCCCTTGGCCTCCTGCCATGTTGCTGAACCCCATCTTACCCTCTTCTTGGACTTGTCTTTGCTTCAACAACAACTCCAAAAATGTGTGTTTCTGATGTAAAACAGTTTAACTATTTTCCTCTCTCTGCAAACCATATAGATGTGGTCAAGACGGCCATCCTAATAACCAAAAAATCCATTTTAAGTTGTTTTTAACAAAGATAGTTCTCTGCCTAAGGAAAAATTCTGTAATCAACTCTGACAGAAACCTTTTTTCCCCTTCCATCAGTACATAAAATAAAATTATTTGTTGTTCTAAGTATTTTAGCAAATTAGCTTTTTAAAATTTATTTTATTTCTGGGTGCATTGAAAAAATGATGCCTCTTGCACAAAAAGAGAAGGAAAAAAACAAACAAACCCAGAAATGATAGGGAGAATAGGTTGTGTATCTTAGGCCGGGGAGGGCAGCTCATTACCCTTCTACTGAAAGACATACTGATAAACATGGCATTCTTTTCTGCTGAGCAAGGACATGGCTTCGGAGTCCTCTACAAAGTTGACTCAGGCTGCATTATTAAGTCCATTAGAGTAGCTGGGGGTGATGAAACCAGTTTGCCACCACTGGGAGGCAATATGAAGGGAGTTGTATTTTCTGGTAATTACTTCTCTTTCTGTTCACTAACAGTTGCTGGTTTGGGGAAATGAGTAGAGTGTGGAGAATGTAATTTCTGTAAGAGTCAGTATAAACTGTGATAATAAATGACCCCCCAAACTTGGTATTTCTTGCTCACGTGACTCATTTTTTCAGAATTAGTTGAGGATCTGCTCTGTGTTACGTTTATCTAGGAAGTCAGGCTGACAGAGCAGCCTCTCTCTGGAACATTGCTAGTCTTGTGGCAGTAGAAAACAGACCATGGTGAATCACTCACTGACTCTTAAAATTTCTGCTTATAAGTAACTCATGTCACTTCTGTTCCCATTTCATTGGCCAAGCCTAATGTCAGTGAAGTGGGCAAGTGTACCCTCCCTTAGGGCTGGGCAGCAAACACATTAATTCAGCTTACATCAAATATTTACACTTTATTGTTCTTAAATAAAGGTAGTCAAAGAAAAGAGACTTTTCTATTTATCAGTTTCAATGGCTGTTCCTCATTTTTCTTTCTGTATATAGTAGAAATCTTATTTTGAGGTTTAAAGACTAGAAATACACATTTGATGTGATTAACCTCAGGACTTCTATTACTCAATGTCTTTTCTTCAGCTGGGATATAATTAGTTTTAACACAAGGCTGTTTAATGGTCAAAATGAGGTGTAGTATTAATGCAGACTAAGATAATCTTCGTGGTTAAATTTGGCTCTAATTATCTGACACAATAGTGCTGTCTTTNCTCAATGTCTTTTCTTCAGCTGGGATATAATAAGTTTTAACACAAGGCTGTTTAATGGTCAAAATGAGGTGTAGTATTAACGCAGACTAAGATAATCTTCGTGGTTAAATTTGGCTCTAATTATCTGACACAATAGTGCTGTCTTTTAATCACCTTCATAGCAGAATAAAGATAAACTGAACAGTATTAACCTCANTCAAAATGAGGTGTAGTATTAATGCAGACTAAGATAATCTTCGTGGTTAAATTTGGCTCTAATTATCTGACACAATAGTGCTGTCTTTTAATCACCTCCATAGCAGAATAAAGATAAACTGAACAGTATTAACCTCATGAACCATACCCTGCTCAACTTTCTGAAAATATACTGTACTCTTATACATACTTTTACTAGGAAAATAATCTTTTCATATTGAAATACATTAAGACAGATAAAACTATGGTCATATGCTGTGATAATATTCACTTCATCCCATTTAATGTAGAAGTTTCAACATGTGACATACAAAGCAGAATTGCTAACATGTTTGGAAGAACACTGGTTTAGAATGTGTTGGTAGATGTTACATTCAAAGAGGTTTAGTAATTGAAGGGTTCAGGAGTGCTTGGTTAAACACAGTAAATCTGTTATGCAAAATGTCTGAGAACCTTCATGATACATTATGAGTGCATGAGCCACTTAAATGGTAATATTCTTCAGAGCACACTTTAGAAAATGCTGACTCACAGCTTTCAGCCAGTCCATTACAACCTTTTTTCAACCTCTCTGGAAAGTCAGTCCTTCAAGCCTTCTGTTTGTTTCTGATTAATCAGCCCTCTGCTTTCTTTGCTTCCCATGTTAGACTGAATGATTCATCATTTTAGTAACATGCTTGGCCAATTATCTAAGCCC
>SJYW01053836.1:0-15155 GCA_006410735.1 Raphicerus campestris
GATGGCATCACAGACTCAATGGACGTGAGTCTGAGTGAACTCTGGGAGATGGTGATGAATAGGGAGGCCTGGCGTGCTGTGATTCATGTTGTCGCAAAGAGTCGGACATGACTGAGCGACTGAACTGAACTGAACTGATTCAGATCTATTTACTTTCTTCTACTGTCTTAGATCTTAAGTTTTAATGTCAGTTTTGTTTATTGAGGAGCTTCTAAAAGAATAAATATATTAGTGGCTGGAAAAGAATCTGCCTGCAATCTGGAAGACCTGAGTTTGATCCCTGGGTTGGGAAGACCCAGGAGAAGGAAAAGGCTACCCACTTCAGTACTCTGNCGATTCATGTTGTCGCAAAGAGTCGGACATGACTGAGCGACTGAACTGAACTGAACTGATTCAGATCTCTTTACTTTCTTCTACTGTCTTAGATCTTAAGTTTAATGTCAGTTTTGTTTATTGAGGAGCTTCTAAAAGAATAAATATATTAGTGGCTGGAAAAGAATCTGCCTGCAATGTGGAAAACCTGAGTTTGATCCCTGGGTTGGGAAGACCCAGGAGAAGGAAAAGGCTACCCACTTCAGTACTCTGGCCTTGAGAATTCAATGGATTGTATAGTCCATGGGGTTGCAAAGAGATGGACACAACTGAATGACTTTCACTTTCATCTCTAATTTTGCCTAAAAATGTTAAAAGCACTTGAGTGCACTAACAATTTTATAAGACTCATTCACATAATTTAAATTTGGCATCACTAGCTTCATCAAATTCATATTTAGTGTTACTATTTAAATATAGCTAATAATTGCTAAGCATTTTCCTTTGAGTGAACACTTTTTGTACCCTGAATTAGATAATCCTAAATAATCATGAGTAGTGAGTGTGACGATTACTTCTGCTTTAGAGATGAAAAGACTAAACCTTAAAAGCGTTAAATAGACCATAAAGGTCAGATAACTTCTGAGGGCCATCTGTAGTTTGAGTCCAGATCTTTGTTATACATTATGTCATATAAGATAATAAATTCTAATTCATGAATTGTCTACTGATAGAAGGTTTCTTAGATTAATTGAATAGAATCTCTGGCTTAAAATATGAAGTACAATTTTTAAAATTGTATTTCATTATAGTTTTGTTTTTCAAGGGTTTTAGTTGCAGCACACAAGATGTTTCATTGCAGCAGATGGGCTTTCTGGTTGTGGCATGAAGGCTTAGTTCCTCTACAGCATGTGAGATCTTCATTCGCTGATCAGGGATCAAACCTGTGTCTTCTACATTGCACTGTGGGTTGTGAACCACTGGATCATCAGGAAGATCCTTGAAGGACCATATTTAAACATCTGAACCTAAATTCCTTACCCATTGATTTGACTAAAGAAATAATTTTTAAATCCTACTTTGTAGTAAGAATGACATCTGTTCTTTTGCTACAGTAGTCTTAGATCTCCCCAATTATTTTTTTAAACCCTACTTTAATTGAATAATTGTAGTCAGATATTATCATATGCAAGATAATGGTGATTGCAGCAATGAAATTAAAAGATGCTTACTCCTTGGAAGGAAAGTTATGACCAACCTAGATAGCATATTAAAAAGCAGAGACATTACTTTGCTAACAAAGGTCCATCTAGTCAAGGCTATGGTTTTTCCAGTGGTCATATATGGATGTGAGAGTTGGATTGTAAAGAAAGCTGAGCGCTGAAGAATTGATGCTTTTGAACTGTGGTGGTGGAGAAGACTCTTGAGAGTCCTTTGGACTGCAAGGAGATCCAACCAGTCCATCCTAAAGGAAATCAGTTCTGAATATTCGTTGGAAGGACTGATGTTAAAGCTGAAACTGCAATATTTTGGCCACCTGGTGCAAAGAGCTGACTCATTGGAAAAGACCCTGATGCTAGGAAAGATTGAAGGTGGGAGGAGAAGGGGACGACAGAGGATGAGATGGTTGGATGGCATCACCGACTCAATGGACATGTATGGGTGGACTCCGGGAGTTGGTGATGGACAGGGAGGCCTAGCATGCTGCAGTTCATGAGGCTGCAAAGAGTCGGACACGACTGAGTGACTGAACTTAACTGAATATAAACATATTTAATGTTACTTATGTTCTACATTCAGCATGGACTAGAATAGAGCAGTTATACAGCAAGATGAGTTAAAACAGAGAAGTCATGTGAGATTTTTCTTCTATGACAGAGTTATAGACTGACATTAGGCTAATTGATTTAGGTTACCATGTCACTTGACTATGTAACCACAACTTTAGGCACATACATTAATGGTAGTTTATAATACCATCCAATAGAAGAAGATTGCATAACAGCTATTGTCATTTTTAATTTCATATTTTTTATAACTTCCCAACCCACTCCAGTATTCTTGCCTGGTAAATCCCTTGGATGGAGGAGCCTGGCAAGCTACAGTTCATGGGGTTGCAAAAAATTGGACATGACTGAGAGACTTCATAGTGTTCTAATGGATTGTATCAAGAGCAAGTTAATCTATTCTTTTTTCTCCTGAAAAGTTACTGTTATTATTTTTATGCTGCTTATTAACTTTTTATTGTTTCTGCTTTTGATTCTGTTTCATTGTTACTTGTACATCTCAGTTGTAGCCTGTAGTCCCTTATGAAATCTATAACTAAGTATATAAGTAAAATCTATTTATTTTCTACATTTATTGGATTGGCCTAAGGATGACTTGGGCCTCCNTATTAAGTTTCTGCTTTTGATTCTGTTTCATTGTTACTTGTACATCTCAGTTGTAGCCTGTAGTCCCTTATGAAATCTATAACTAAGTATATAAGTAAAATCTATTTATTTTCTACATTTATTGGATTGGCCTAAGGATGACTTGGGCCTCCTAGGTGGTGCTAGTGGTGAAGAACCTGCCTGCCAATGCAAGAGATGTGGGTTCATTCCCTAGGTCCGGAAGAGCCCTGGGAGGCGGGCATGGCAACTCACTCCAGTATTTTTGCCTGCAGAATCTCATGGACAGAGGAACTTGCAGACTACAGTCTATAGGGTCACAAAGAGTCAGACACAACATAAGGATGATCTAGGGCTTCCCAGGTGGTGCTAATGGTAAAGAATCTGCCTACCAGTGTAGGAGATGCAAGAGATGTGGGTTCTATGCTTGGGTCAGGAAGATCCCTAAAGTAGGAAATTGCAACCCACTCTAGTACTCTTGCCTGGAAAATTCCATAGACAGAAGAGCCTGGCAGGCTGTAGTCCATGCAGTCTCAAAGAGTCAGACATGACTGAGCAACTGGGCACACGGATGACTAGAAATTAAGCAATTGGAAGGTTTAAAGTCAGTATCCAGACAGAACAAAACAAAGTCCACAATTTTAGGTATGGATCCTCTTTGTAGAATTAGTCATCTTTGTCTTATGTGTAGTGTTTCATTATTTCCTAATTTAAAATTAAACTGTGTATTAAAACTTATCTTAATGTTTCTCTGCCAATTTAAAAAATGAATTAGAATTTAAACAACTCAACAATGCATATTTAAAATTTAGCAAATTTGATTTATGGTATATAACAGAAAAAATATTTGGAATATATCTAAATCATCCTGTAAGATAGTTTGTAATGAAGAAATTGGCATGTGCAAGGGGACTTCTGAGACTGCTTAGGCATAGTCCTATTAAAACTGTAACACTTTTTGGTTGTAAAAGGTTTATGGTCTTTTTATTACTTACAAACTTCTCATTTTCTTTGTTTCATGTATTTTGAAGTCACATTGTGTCACATAACAGGGGATGGTTTTATTTATTTATTTAACAGGAGAAAATAAAATAGATAACACTGGAGAGACCCAGAAGAACTGAGTAACTCCAGGAACAATTTTCTTGCAGTGTTTGTTAGTACCACTTAATGAATGAAGTTCTCAGTGGGTATGTCCAGTTGATTTACGATGCTTTCTTTCTCCCCTTTTTTTAAATTTAAGCAATCATGGAACAAAGTCCAGGGAGCTTCCTCTCATTATTTGCAAACATGAGCTTCCTTAAAATGTGTTGGAAAGAGCAAATAACTAGAACTCAAAAGACAGGCTCTAGACTTTATATCACTATATCCTAGTCATTTGACTGCCTCTCCAAGACTCAGCTTCCATTTTGTGAAACAAGATTAACAGTGCCTGGCCTGTTCTCTTAAGCTCAAATGGAAAAGTTCTTTGTAAATCTTAAAATATTTTATTACCAGAACTTCAAATTAAGGGCAACACATTTTTCATGCTTCTCTGACCAAGATAAATGTACACAATAATTTCACATTCCTGATGAAAGTTACAATTTGTCACCCTACATATTTACAAGAATTTCCCGGGAGTTGTTGACTCTGAACCACTTGAGAAATTTTGCCATCATATCCATCATGGAAGCATCACAGTGTTAGATCAAATTTTGCAAGCAGCAATGCCTGTTTCAAATCCTGGCTTCACTACTTAGGTATAAGACCTTGGGCAAATTTCTTAATCTTGTTAAGCCTCAGTTTCCTTTGGAAAGGGGATAGTAGTACCTACTTGAAATATTTGTTGTGAGAATTAAGTGAAGTCTGTTTTTAAAAGCACCCAGAGCACAGGAGACTTCAATGAATGGTGACTGTTTGATGATAATGATGATGAGATGATGATGTTGATAAAGAAGCATAATAAGAGGAAGGTGACTATGACACATGACCCAGGCCATCTAGCTATTAATGCAGCCCATTTGCTTCAGTTGTGTCTGACTCTGTGACCCTATGGACTGTAGCCTGCCAGGTTTCTCTGTCCCTGGGATTCTCCAGGCAAGAGTATTGGAGTGGGTTGCCCTGCCCTTCTCCAGGGGATCTTCCCGACCTGGGGATTGAAACCACATCTCTTGTGTCTCTTGCACTAGAGGTGGATTCTTTACCCGAAGAGCCACCTGGGAACTTCCCCTGGTTATTAATATTAAGCTTATATGAACAACTCACTGGGATAGAGTGGAGATTGGGAAGGTCTTAGTAATGGGCAATTAACTATGTTATGAGTTATTAAAAATTTTCCATACTAGTTAGATTTTCCATGCCAAATGCATGTACATCATCCCTTTGTTAGCAAGGACAGCTTTTGATCATGAACAGACTCTTTTTCTAACTTCTTTAAAAATTATTTTGAAAATGCTTAAGCTGAAACTCCAATACTTTGGCCACCTCATGCGAAGAGTTGACTCATTGGAAAAGACTCTGATGCTGGGAGGGATTGGGGGCAGGAGGAGAAGGGGACGACAGAGGATGAGATGGCTGGATGGCATCTCATGGACATGAGTCTGGCTCGATGGACATGAGTCTGAGTGAACTCCGAGAGATGGTAATGAACAGGGAGGCCTAGCATGCTGCAATTCATGGGGTCCCAAAGAGTCAGACACGACTGAGCGACTGAACTGAACTGATCTGAAACAAGTGAATCTAAACAGATTTTATACTTGATATCACAACATATGATGCTTGAAACATGTTTCATTCACAGATCAATACATTTGTGGTTGTTCCTAAAGAAAATCAACCTGGAGAGGAAGGTGTTAATCTTTAAAAATTGCAATAACTGCCTGGTGACATCACGAACAAAGTATCTCATTTTTATGGTCAAAGGTTATCTTTTTCTTTCCTCTGGAGATTGTCATAATGCTCAAACATTTATAAGCTAAGCCAATATAACTTTTCTCAAATATGGGCAATATTTGCTCATTTGGGAATTTACAGTCCTCTGGCTCTTGTCTTGGTTTTCTTATTTGCCTGTCTTTGGGGGTATTTTAACAGTTATTAGTGTGACAGTGACAGAGTAGGGAGGAAACGCAAGGGATCAAAATTAAAATCAATATGACACTTTCACACATCACCCTTATGATGTAAATCATCACAAGACTTTTCTTAAGACATGCTAAAGCCCCAAAACTTTTCTGAAAAGTCCTGCAACTAATTCTAGCTATGAAAATGATATTTTGCAGAGTATGTGTTGGGAGAAAAAAATGGATGAGAAGGTGACCTATGAAATTGTGGGGGAGATTTTTCAAATGACATTGTATCTCTCTGGAAAACTGAGAAGCTCAGGGCCAGAAAGAAAAACAGAGGAACAGAGAGGGCAAGAAGAGAGAGGCAGGCTGATTTCAGGCTTGTTGAATGTTCTGGGGACATGACCTTTCTGCAGGTATCTGCTCATGAACTCAGTTTTTTCCAGACTAAGCCATAGGATTTCTTGGAGTAGAGGAGAAACAAGCATAACCGCAGTAAGATGGGGTATGCAAAAGCACTCCGGAAGAATAAATATGGGAAAGCAGGAGAAAATCTACAGTGTAGCACAACTCACAAAGCCAGCCAAGTATGCTTCATAAATATGTGTTGAAGGTGTCAAGGGAATGATTTTGCAATATCAAGGAGAGCAGATAGGATAGGGGGAGAGAGAGAGACCACAGAAGAGGAACTAAGTTTAGAAGAAAGAGGAACACAGGGATGGTAGACATAAAGGTTTAATAATGCAAGATTATTGGAAAGCAGGGAGAATCCATAAATCTCTGGGGAACCATATGCATACCCGTGAGCATGGAAGAAAGAAAAGGCAAGCTGGTGGAAATGGAGAGGACGAGGGACAGATTGAGACTCAGATTTGCCTTCCTAGTTCCTGAGTGTGCTGTGGTAGGAGGTGTCATTGCTCATAATTTAGGTCACAATTGCTAGAAGGCTAGATTTATAGGTGAGCAGGTATTTCAGGTGTACAGCAAAGTGATTCAGATACACACACACACACACACACACACACACACACACCATTTTTCAGGTTGCTTCCATTATACATTATTACAAGATATTGAATATAGTTTCCTGTGCTGTACAGTAGGTTGTTTATTTACTATATAGCAATGTGTATCCATTAGTAAGGGGTTTCCCAGGTGGCTCAGTGGTAAAAAAAATAATCCATCTGCCAGTATAGGAGCTGCAGGAGACTTGGGTTTCATCCCTGGGTTGGGAAGATCCTCTGGAGAAGGAAATGGCAATCCACTCCAGTATTCTTGCCTGGGAAATCTCATGGACAGAGGAGCCTGGCAGGCTACAGTTTATGGGGTTGCAAAAGAGTCGGATATGACTTAGCGACTGAACAACAACAATCTGTTAGTAAGACATAATTTAAATGTTTCATGAATTCATATATTGTTATTTCCATGATCTGGAATTAAGTAATAACAAGTAAGTCCTTTTTCTTAGTTTAAATTCTAGTCTAAGAAAAAAAAAAGTTAACAATGATATCAATAAAGAGGAAGGCAGCAGAGTATCCATTTTACTGGTCTTTGGACCTACTTTCTGTTACAGTTTTTTTTTTTTTTAATGTAAGGTGTTAAGGTTTGTTGAACTGAGCTAAACGGAGAGACAGCTGAACTTTTTCTACCTTTGGCATCTATGTAACTTTTCACTGTATTCTCAGATGCTGACTTGCTCACTCGGCATTGGGGTCAGCTGGGTCAGTGTGGGAAGTTGCATAGTTTGGAGCCCTGGAATGTGTTGTTTATGCTAATAAGCACACAGCTATCTTCTCCCCCACAGTGAGACTGCCACTCAGTATCATTTAGTGTGCTTACCAGGCATGCTCTTTATGCATTTACAGTCTCAGGATACATCCTGGACTCTACTTCTGAGGCCTGGTGAGTTCTAAATAAGAGTCAGCTATTTTGTTTTGTTTTAAATCATATTCTGCTTATCTGAGGGCAAGCATAATGTTTTCTTTATTCCCTATCGCTTAGATAGGGTTCACCTGCTTGCCAGCAGTAAGTCATCAGAGCCCAGTAAACAATATCCCTATTTAGCTTCCTCTCATTAGCTTGTCTGTTTTCTATCAAAGAGTTGTCACATTGTAGACAGATCAACATTGCTGAAAAGCTCATTTACCTTTGATTACTAAAGGATATTGTAGAGAATGTGATTTTAAAATGATTTTCCATGTTCAGTTCAGTTCAGTTCATTTAAGTCTCTCAGTCATGTCTGACTCTTTGCGACCCCATGCCTGCAGCACACCAGGCTTCTCTGTCCATCACCAGCTCCTGGAGTCCACCCAAACCCATGTCCATTGAGCCGGTGATACCATCCAACCATCTCATCCTCTGTCATCCCCTTCTCCTCCCGTCCTCAATCTGCATGTCCGAGGTTGTTGATATTTCTCCCAGAAATCCTGATTCCAGCTTGTGATTCATCCAGCCCAGCATTTTGCATGATGTACTCTGCATATAAGTTAAATAAACAGAATGACAATATATAGCCTTGGCATACTCCTTTCCCAATTTTGAACCAGTCCATTGTTCCATGTCTGGTTCTGTTACTTCTTGACCTGCATACAGGTTTCTCAGGGACAGGTAAGGTAGTCTGGTATTCCTATGTCTTTAAGAATTTTCCATGAGAAAAAGAGATCAGGAGTAGGTGTGAGTACATTACATGAAAGCAGTCAGAAGGTACAAACTTCTAATTATAAGATGAAGAAATATTCTGGTGACATGATGTACAAAATGAAAACAATAAACCCTGCTGTATGTTATATATGAAAGTTGCTAGGAGAGTGAATCCTAAGAGTTTTCATCACAATGAAAAAAATGTTTTTCTATTTCTCTAACTTTGTCTCTATATGAGATGTTGAGTGTTCACTAAACTTATTGTGGCAATCATTTCATCATGTATATAAGTCAAATCATTATGTTGTACACAGAGTTACAGCATGCAGTATGCCAATTATATCTCAATAAAACTGGCTGAATAAATTAATATAAAATTACTTACATGAGTAATTTTAAAGCATTTTAAGAATCTGCTAACAAAGGCTGTGAATTGAACTAGTTGAATATTCAAAGTGTTTAGATATTAGACATGGGTCTTTCCTTCTGTGCTCTTCCAAGTAGAGTGAGATTATTTTTGTTATATTCACACTAGAAACATATATATTAAGTCGCCACCATACATTGAGTTTTGGGCTAAGAAGTAGAGATTAATAAAATGAAAAGGCAAATTTGAAAGATATCTTCCATATGCTCCTACAACCAAGTGAAAGAATCTATCTACATTTTATGTGAATATTCTGCTTCTCTTCCAATTGCAATGAATAAATCATATGTGATTCTAAGGTTCTCTGAATTCATTTCTGTTTCTGTACTTTGCTGTTGCTGTTACACTCTTTTCTGGCATCAGACATTTCCCTCTTTATTGCATCAAGTCTATTAGCAAATAAATATGCTGAAATATATCTCACTTTTAGAAAACATTCTATACTGCTTGTCTTGTATTATTGTTTGTTGTTCAATTGCTTAGTCGTATCCAGCTCTTTGCACCCCTTGGACTGCAGCACTCCAGGCTTCCCTGTCTTTCACCATCTCCTGAAGCTTGCTCAAATTCATGTCCATTGAATCGATGATGCCATCCAACCATCTCATCCTCTGTCATCTCCTTCTCCTCCTGCCTTCAATGTTTCCCAGCATCAGGGTCTTTTTCAATGAGTCAGCTCTTTGCATCAGGTGGCCAAAGTATTGGAACTTCATTCAGCATTGGTATTAGTCCTTCCAGTGAATATTCAAGGTTGATTTCCTTTAGGATTGACTCTCTTTGCTATCCGAGGGACTCTCAAGAATTTTCTCCAGCAGCACAGTTTGAAAGTATCAATTTAACCACTTTTTAAAAGATAATTTTCAAAAATAAAAAGTAAAAACAGGGACTTTCCTTGTGGCCCAGTGTCTAAGATTCCACACTCACAATGCAGGGGGCTTGGGTTCGAGTCCCTAGTTAGGAAACCAGATCCCATTTTCCACAGCTAAAAGATCCCACATGTCACAACTAAAGATCTTATGTGTGGCAACTAAGACCCAGCTTAGCCAAAAGAAAAAATTTGAAAAAAATAAAAACATTGTTCTCCTACAAAGTGAGCAAACATTATATTTTTAACTTATTATTTAGAAGAGGATCAGTAAGATACTACAGGCAGTCAGATAAGATTCTAGCTACTTGGCCACTTTGCATTCATTAGGATGATGGACTACCGGGAAAACAAACAAACAAACACACACCCAAAGCTCAGATAATAATAAGTATTGGTGAGGATGTGGGGAAATGGGAATCATTGTATACTGTTAGTGCAGATGTAAAATGGTGCAGCTGCTATAGAAAACAACATGGTCATTCTTCAAGAAATTAAAGATATAATCACTGTATGATTCAGCAATCCCACTTCTGGGTCTCTTCCCAGAAGAATTGAAAGCAGAGTCTTGAGGAGATGGTTGTACTCCTATGTTCACAGTAGCATTGTTCATGGATGTGTGGAAGTAACTCAGATATCCCTTGATGGATGAATAAATAAGCAAAATGTGTATATACATACAATGAAGTATTATTCAGCCTGAAAAAAGGAAGAAATTCTGACACACGCTACACTGTGGATGAACCTTCAGGATATTATGCTAGGTGGAATACTTGTGCTTAATCGCTCAGTTGTGTCTGACTATTTGCTACCCTGTGAACTGTAGCCTGCCTAACTCCTCTGTCCACGGAATTTTTGGGGAAGATTACTGGAACAGGTTGCCATTTCCTTTTCCAGGGAATCTTCCCAACCCAGGCCTCAAACCAACGTCGTCTTCTTGCCAGACAGTTTCTTTACCACTGAACCACCTGGGAATCCCAGTTATCATATTGTATCAATGCATTAATTCTGCATAAATTGTTTATTTTATAACTGGAAGTCTGTACCTTTTGACCACTTTTATCAGTTTCACCCACCCGCTACTTCTTTAACTCTAGCAACCACCAATCTGTTCTCTGTATGTAGGAGTTTGTATTTTGTTTGTTTTCAAACCTCACAAATAAGTGAGATCATATAGTACTTGCCTTTCTCTGTCCTTTTCATTTAGCAAAATGCCTTCCAGGTTTATCCATGGTGGTACAAGGCACATGATTTCATTCTTTTTTATAGTTGAATAATATTCCATGTGTGTGTGTATGTGTGTGTGTGTGTGTGCATACACACATGCATGTGTATAAAAGAAATGTGATTTCTTTTATCCACTTATCTACTGATGCACACTTAGATAGCTTCCATGACCTATTATTGTAAAAAATGCTTCAGTGACCATGGGTGCATTTATCTTTTTATAGTGTTTCTAGTTTCTTTAGACAAATACTTAGAAGTGGAATTACTGGATCACATGGTAGTTCTATTTGAGGAGCCTTCGTAATATTTTCCATAGTTCAGTTCAGTTCATTCGCTCAGTTGTGTCCAGCTCTTTGCGACCCCATGAACTGCAGCACACCAGGCCTCCCTGNGATTCATCCAGCCCAGCATTTTGCATGATGTACTCTGCATATAAGTTAAATAAACAGAATGACAATATATAGCCTTGGCATACTCCTTTCCCAATTTTGAACCAGTCCATTGTTCCATGTCTGGTTCTGTTACTTCTTGACCTGCATACAGGTTTCTCAGGGACAGGTAAGGTAGTCTGGTATTCCTATGTCTTTAAGAATTTTCCATGAGAAAAAGAGATCAGGAGTAGGTGTGAGTACATTACATGAAAGCAGTCAGAAGGTACAAACTTCTAATTATAAGATGAAGAAATATTCTGGTGACATGATGTACAAAATGAAAACAATAAACCCTGCTGTATGTTATATATGAAAGTTGCTAGGAGAGTGAATCCTAAGAGTTTTCATCACAATGAAAAAAATGTTTTTCTATTTCTCTAACTTTGTCTCTATATGAGATGTTGAGTGTTCACTAAACTTATTGTGGCAATCATTTCATCATGTATATAAGTCAAATCATTATGTTGTACACAGAGTTACAGCATGCAGTATGCCAATTATATCTCAATAAAACTGGCTGAATAAATTAATATAAAATTACTTACATGAGTAATTTTAAAGCATTTTAAGAATCTGCTAACAAAGGCTGTGAATTGAACTAGTTGAATATTCAAAGTGTTTAGATATTAGACATGGGTCTTTCCTTCTGTGCTCTTCCAAGTAGAGTGAGATTATTTTTGTTATATTCACACTAGAAACATATATATTAAGTCGCCACCATACATTGAGTTTTGGGCTAAGAAGTAGAGATTAATAAAATGAAAAGGCAAATTTGAAAGATATCTTCCATATGCTCCTACAACCAAGTGAAAGAATCTATCTACATTTTATGTGAATAATCTGCTTCTCTTCCAATTGCAATGAATAAATCATATGTGATTCTAAGGTTCTCTGAATTCAGTTCTGTTTCTGTACTTTGCTGTTGCTGTTACACTCTTTTCTGGCATCAGACATTTCCCTCTTTATTGCATCAAGTCTATTAGCAAATAAATATGCTGAAATATATCTCACTTTTAGAAAACATTCTATACTGCTTGTCTTGTATTATTGTTTGTTGTTCAATTGCTTAGTCGTATCCAGCTCTTTGCACCCCTTGGACTGCAGCACTCCAGGCTTCCCTGTCTTTCACCATCTCCTGAAGCTTGCTCAAATTCATGTCCATTGAATCGATGATGCCATCCAACCATCTCATCCTCTGTCATCTCCTTCTCCTCCTGCCTTCAATGTTTCCCAGCATCAGGGTCTTTTCCAATGAGTCAGCTCTTTGCATCAGGTGGCCAAAGTATTGGAACTTCATTCAGCATTGGTATTAGTCCTTCCAGTGAATATTCAAGGTTGATTTCCTTTAGGATTGACTCTCTTTGCTATCCGAGGGACTCTCAAGAATTTTCTCCAGCAGCACAGTTTGAAAGTATCAATTTAACCACTTTTTAAAAGATAATTTTCAAAAATAAAAAGTAAAAACAGGGACTTTCCTTGTGGCCCAGTGTCTAAGATTCCACACTCACAATGCAGGGGGCTTGGGTTCGAGTCCCTAGTTAGGAAACCAGATCCCATTTTCCACAGCTAAAAGATCCCACATGTCACAACTAAAGATCTTATGTGTGGCAACTAAGACCCAGCTTAGCCAAAAGAAAAAATTTGAAAAAAATAAAAACATTGTTCTCCTACAAAGTGAGCAAACATTATATTTTTAACTTATTATTTAGAAGAGGATCAGTAAGATACTACAGGCAGTCAGATAAGATTCTAGCTACTTGGCCACTTTGCATTCATTAGGATGATGGACTACCGGGAAAACAAACAAACAAACACACACCCAAAGCTCAGATAATAATAAGTATTGGTGAGGATGTGGGGAAATGGGAATCATTGTATACTGTTAGTGCAGATGTAAAATGGTGCAGCTGCTATAGAAAACAACATGGTCATTCTTCAAGAAATTAAAGATATAATCACTGTATGATTCAGCAATCCCACTTCTGGGTCTCTTCCCAGAAGAATTGAAAGCAGAGTCTTGAGGAGATGGTTGTACTCCTATGTTCACAGTAGCATTGTTCATGGATGTGTGGAAGTAACTCAGATATCCCTTGATGGATGAATAAATAAGCAAAATGTGTATATACATACAATGAAGTATTATTCAGCCTGAAAAAAGGAAGAAATTCTGACACACGCTACACTGTGGATGAACCTTCAGGATATTATGCTAGGTGGAATACTTGTGCTTAATCGCTCAGTTGTGTCTGACTATTTGCTACCCTGTGAACTGTAGCCTGCCTAACTCCTCTGTCCACGGAATTTTTGGGGAAGATTACTGGAACAGGTTGCCATTTCCTTTTCCAGGGAATCTTCCCAACCCAGGCCTCAAACCAACGTCGTCTTCTTGCCAGACAGTTTCTTTACCACTGAACCACCTGGGAATCCCAGTTATCATATTGTATCAATGCATTAATTCTGCATAAATTGTTTATTTTATAACTAGAAGTCTGTACCTTTTGACCACTTTTATCAGTTTCACCCACCCTCTACTTCTTTAACTCTAGCAACCACCAATCTGTTCTCTGTATGTAGGAGTTTGTATTTTGTTTGTTTTCAAACCTCACAAATAAGTGAGATCATATAGTACTTGCCTTTCTCTGTCCTTTTCATTTAGCAAAATGCCTTCCAGGTTTATCCATGGTGGTACAAGGCACATGATTTCATTCTTTTTTATAGTTGAATAATATTCCATGTGTGTGTGTANAATAAGTGAGATCATACAGTACTTGCCTTTCTCTGTCCTTTTCATTTAGCAAAATGCCTTCCAGGTTTATCCATGGTGGTACAAGGCACATGGTTTCATTCTTTTTTATAGTTGAATAATATTCCATGTGTGTGTGTATGTGTGTGTGTGTGTGTGTGCATACACACATGCATGTGTATAAAAGAAATGTGATTTCTTTTATCCACTTATCTACTGATGCACACTTAGATAGCTTCCATGACCTATTATTGTAAAAAATGCTTCAGTGACCATGGGTGCATTTATCTTTTTATAGTGTTTCTAGTTTCTTTAGACAAATACTTAGAAGTGGAATTACTGGATCACATGGTAGTTCTATTTGAGGAGCCTTCGTAATATTTTCCATAGTTCAGTTCAGTTCATTCGCTCAGTTGTGTCCAGCTCTTTGCGACCCCATGAACTGCAGCACACCAGGCCTCCCTGTTCATTACCATCTCTCAGAGTTCACTGAGACTCACATCCATCGAGTCAGTGATGTCATCCAGCCATCTCATCCTTGGTCGTCCCCTTCTCCTCCTGCCCCCAATCCCTCCCAGCATCAGAGTCTTTTCCAGTGAGTCAGCTCTTCTCATGAGGTGGCCAAAGTACTGGAGTTTCAGCTTTAGCATCATTCCTTCCAAAGAAATCCCAGGGCTGATCTCCTTCAGAATGGACTCCATAGTAGCTGCACCAATTTATATTTCCACCAACAGTGAAAAAGGGTAAGGATATATGATTTGCAAATATTTCCTTCCATTCGATAGATTGCCTTTTCATTCTGTTGATGGTTTCCACTCTTGTTNATAGTAGCTGCACCAATTTATATTTCCACCAACAGTGAAAAAGGGTAAGGATATATGATTTGCAAATATTTCCTTCCATTCGATAGATTGCCTTTTCATTCTGTTGATGGTTTCCACTCTTGTTGGGAAGATTTTTAGTTTGATGTTCAGTTCAGTTCAGTTCAATCGCTCAGTCATGTCTGACTCTTTGCAACCCCATGAATCGCAACACGCCAGGCCTCCCTGTCCATCACCAACTCCCGGAGTTCACTCAGA
>SJYW01053838.1:4911-24972 GCA_006410735.1 Raphicerus campestris
TGTAGTAAGATGACAAGTGTTTTTCCTATTTCCCTCTGTCCCCCTCCCCCACCAAAAAAATTAGGTCCTAATATTTCACAGCTGTAAATGTTAATTTATTTGGAAAAAGTATTTTGTAGATATGACTAAATGAATGATTTTGTGATGAGATTATCTGGGTGGGCCCTAATGCCATCACAGTTAAAGAGAGATAGAAGGGAAGTTGACATAGCTACAGAGACACATATAGGAGGAAGTTATGTGAAGACAGGTAGAGGATGGAGTGCTGTGGCCGCTAGCCAAGGAATGGTAGCAGTTACCATAAATTGGAAGAGGCAAGGAACAGATTCTTCTCTAGAGCTTCTGGAGAGAGTGTATTCCTGCTGACATCTTGATTTTAGCCTTGTGATTTCAGACTTCTGGCCTCCAGAACTGTGAGATTATAAATTGTCTTAAGTCATCTGTGTGTGCATGCTAAGTCACTTTAGTCATGTCAGACTCTTTGCGGCCCTATGAACTGTATCCCACCAGGCCCCTCTGTCTTGGGATTGAACCCAAGTCTCTTGCATTGGCAGATGGGTTCTTTACCACTAGCATCATCTTAAGCCTTAAGTCACCCAGTTTTTGTTAATCTATTATAGTAGCCACAGAAAACCAATACAGAGTGAAGTTTCTGGGTCATATGGTAACTCTATATTTAACATTTTGAGGAACTACCAAACTTTTCCAGAGTGGTTGTACCATTTTGCATTTCCACCAGCACTATATAAGGGTTCTAACTTCTCCATACCTTTGCTAGCTCTTGTTGCCTCTTTGATTTAGCTATGCTGGTGGTTGTGAAGCAGTACCTCCTTGTGGTTTGTATTTATATTTGCCTGATGAATGACACTTTTTACATGTTTACTGGTCATTCATATATCTTCTTTACAAAAAATGTCTGTTCAAAGCTTTTGGCCATTTTAAATTTATCTTTTCTTTGTAGAATTGTAAGAGTTGTAAACTTCATCCTTTTAGTTCTTACATTTGATCTGTGATTCATTTTAGTTAATTTTTGTAAATGGTGATAGGTATGGGCACAACCACTTTTGCCAAATTCTCCGCCGTGACCTACCACTTCAGACGTTTCTTTTGCGCTTCCCTCTGTCCTCTCCATCCAGTTGTATGGATACTAGATGTTTTGACAGCCTCACCTGTCTCTTATGATCTTTTCTGTTTCTTCCCACTTTTTTTCCCCATTTGTGCTTCAGGTTTGCTATTTCCTATCGCACCGTCTTCAAGTTCATTAATTCTGTCATCTGATGTTTTACTTACCCAGTTTTAATTTGAAGTATTTTGTTTTTTCAGTTATAGAATGTTTGATTCTTTTTTGGTTTTATTATTGTGGTTCTTAAAAGAATTTTCTGTGTATCCATTTTGTGCATCTTTTTTTCTGTATTTTGTTTAACTTGTTTATAGTAGGTACTTTAAAGCCCTTGTAAAAACACTAATATTTTGAGCAGTTTCTGCTTCTCACAGATTTTACTGTTTATTCCATCTTTAATTTAGAACCTGTGGGATTTTGTTTTAAAAATCTAGATTTTATTTTTAGCATGATTTTAGTAACAGCAATGAGGCTTGTTGTAGGAAGAGGACAGGCACTGGCCCTTTTATTCCTGCGTTAAGAAGGAATAATTTGTTTCTCTGGAATTGCTTATATAATATACTGATTACCGAAGAGGCAGGGCTTCCTAGGCATTGCTTGTGGTAAAGGATTTGCCTGCCAGTGCAGGAGTCACAAGAGATGGGAGTTCTGTTCCTGGGTCAGGAAAATCCCCTGGAGAAGGAAATGGCAACCCACTCCAGTATTCCTGCCTGGAGAATTCCATGGACAGAAGACCCTAGAGGGCTACAGTCCATGAGTCACAAAGAGGTGGACACTACTGAACGTACGTACACTCACATGCACACACTCAGAAAACTGTAAGAGCAGTAGCATTAAAGAAAGAAGAGGTCAGTATAATATGTGACTACTTGTTAATTTAAGTGCCATATTTGCTAATTTATCTCGTAAATGTTGTATAGAGATAGATAGGCACTGAGCTAAAATATATTTAGAGAGTGATAATCATCTTGATAGTGTGGTTTACTAAGAATGATTAAGATCTATGCTTTTTAACATAAAATATTTTTCAGTATGGTTTCATAAACCCTGTAAATTATTTCTTGTTTTTTTTTCTTTTGGCAATAATATGTCATTAGCTAAAGGATATCTTATGTACATGAGTTGGTGAGTCACTTAGTTTAGGCCCTTAATAAAAATGTCATTTTCCCTGAATTTATTATTTTTGCAATATAGTAGAAATATTCTTGAGTTTGCTAAATACTTGAGGTTTTTTCTCTTGCAGATGAGTACGTAAAAGCAAATGTTTGTGTTTACTACATTGGTCTGAATGGATTTTCAAAATTGATTATGATCACAATGAAAACTGTAATAGTTTTTGTTATAATAATCCTTGCGTGCGGTGAACTTTTCTTCTTACTTTTGGAATTATTCATTTTTTTTTTTTAAGAACAAGGCTTGATGAACTGAGAATGTTTCTAGAGAATGAGACCTGGGAACTTTGTCCTGTGAAGTCCAATTTCAGCATCTTGCAGCTTCATGTAAGTTTAAGAACAGATAAATCAGTTTTTTATTTAGTAATCTTTAAAAGCAAACCAGATTCATGAAAGCATTTATAAAATAATTAAATTAAGGAAGAGTGCCTTTCCTTTCTTCCTTAGAAGTGATTAATAATAAGCCTTTTTTTTTTTTTTTTACAAAGGTGACACTTTTATGGATGTCACAGTCTGTCACTTTTTACTAATTTCAGTTTATACAGTTTAGAAAAACTCTTTTGCCTGTAAAGAGTCACAATTAAAGTAATTTGTTTTCTTTAGATTTCAGAAGAGGATCCCTGGTTTATTTAAATCTTGCAGAAAAATAATCAGTTATATTTTGATGGTCTTTAGTGAAAATGCTTATAATTGAAGAATATTCATCATTTCTTAAAGGGTCCAGTAGGTTCTTGATTTCTACTGCAACTCATAAATTTGTCTGTAATGAGAAAATGCCACAGGGATAAAAAAAGGCATTTACTGAAAAATATCACTAGTTTTTTATTAGTTAATTGATTCTTTGAATCCTGTAATGTAATCTGTGAAAATATCTTTAATTGATTTGTTTTTTCTCTTGATTGGAACATAGTGTAGATAAATATTTCTTGTGTCTTAGAGAATGTCCTACAAATATCCAGTGTCAGAATATAGTATATAAATTTAGATTCCTTTTTAAAAGGTCTACTGCAGTTTTTGCCTCTGGAAGAAATATCTTTCTAGAAGGAATTTTCTTATTCTGGATAAATGCAAAGAATACATGATTAAAAGGATTTTTTTTAATGGAATAGTGTTTACGCTCATATTGTGTAATAGCTTACTTCTTATCCAGGTTTATCATATTACTTTCCTAAAGTGGTGATATTAAATGTGGTGAAACAGATAGCAAAATTAATATTAATTTTAACATTATTTTAGAGTTATTAAATTAAGATGGTTCCTTATATCACTTCAAATTCCAGCATTGACTTTAGAATCTCTGTGTAAATAATTTTATTTGAATTTGTATTTAGCCATCAATGTGTGTGTGGTACAGGCACACACAAATTCTCAGTCAGTAAAGAATCTGCCAGCAGTACAGGAAACCTGGGTTCGATTCCTGGGTTGGAAAGATCCCCTGGAGAAGGAAATGGCAACCCACTCCAGTATTCTTGCCTGGAGAATCCCGTTGGCAGAGGAGCCTGGGGGGCTACAGTCCATGGGGTCGCAAGAGTGGGACACAACTGAGTGACTAAACCACCACCACCATAACAGAGAAAGATAAATGTTGCATCCTTGGTTTTCATTGTATTCACGTAGAGTATCTTAAATGGTGAAAGCTATTTGATCTGACAACAGTTAGCTTTTATGAATGACTCTGTTGATTAAAACTACCCTTTCAGGACTTTTGCTATTGGGTAAAATTTTTAAAATTATCATTTGAATTGAAGTTATTAAAAATTCTGCGCCATTCCTTAAAGTAAGCCAGAAATAGCTTGCTGCAGATAGCTCTGTTTTAAGTGATGTCGGTTACTGAATTGTCTTTAGGAAAACGTTTGAACATGTGTGTGCAAGTTTGTGCTTTCAGAAAACTTATGAGATTTAAAAATGAACAACGTAAAGAATCAGGATGGTTTCTTCACTGACTCTACATTTGCACTGATGGAATATGTTTATGTTGCTGTTCAGTCACTAAGTTGTGCCCAGTACTTTGCGACCCCATGAACTGCAGCAGGCCAGGCTTCCCTGTCCTTCACTATCTCCTGGAGTTTGGTCAAACTCATGTTTATGTACTTGAATTTTATTGTTGTTGCAAAAAGGAGTCTGGCTAATTTCTTTTCTTAATGTCTAGGAATTTAAATTCATGGAACAGTCTCGTTCCCCATCAGTTTCACCCAGTAAGCAGTCATCTGCAACGTCCTCAAAAACAGTAACCTTGTTTGAGCAGTACTGCAGTGGTGGGAATCCATTTGAAATTCAGGCTGACCACAAAGATGAAGAAACAGAAGATGTCCTGGCTTCTAATGGGGTATGTGGTGTTTTTAAAACCTACTGGGGAATGTAAGTGGAGTTTTCTTATTGAGAGTGTTGTACCCAGTGAGCAAGGTAATTGGCTAGATTTGTTCATATATTTATTACCCTCCTTTCCTACCTATGGGGCTTCCCACGTGATGCAGTGATAAAGAATCCACCTGCCAGTGCAGGAAACACAGGAGACACAGGTTCGATCCTGGGTTGGGAAGATTCCCTAGAGGAGGAAATGGCAACTCACTCCAATATTCTTGCCTGGGAAATCCATGGATAGAGGAGCCTAGAGGGCTACAGTCCATGGGGTCGCAGAGAGTCAGACAAGCTAAGCACACACGCATGCGTTCACATATTTACCACCCACTTTCCTACCTTTATACTTGGGCACCCGTGTTACTGTTTGCACTGGAAATGAATGGCTTTCCAGTACATTTTGTTGACACTGACCTTTTGAATGATGAGCTTTGTCTTTATGTTTACTTTATGTTGTTAATTGCTTTATATTCTTATCAGATTATTGATGAAATACGAGTAGAGTTTCTTCACTGCACAGTTAACATGATTTGTTGGATAGATGGTTGTATGTGAGAATAGATCATCTGCACTTTTCTCTCAACTCTACTCTTGGGCAGTAAGTGAGTCATTTTGTTCCACATCCCCTTTACTGAGAAAGGGTAATGTCTTGTTTGGTTACTGGCTAGGAATATTTTGAGCATTTAGGAGTATGATGGTTTTGTTTTGTAAATTTATTTATTTTTAATTGGTATTTAATTGCTTTATAATGTTGTGTTGGCTTCTGCCATACATCAATGTGAATCAGTCATGACTATGTGTATGTGTATATATATATATATATATATCACCCTCTTTCCTGAATCTCCACCCGACCCTTCTAGGTCATCACAGTGACCCGCTGGGCTCTTTGTGTTATATAGGAGTATTGTTTTAGCAACATTCTGAACAGTTCAGAAAACATAAACCAGAAGTAGTGTGAGTTGATGGCAAGCTCTGCAGGCAGCTGAATGATTATGACTTTTATTGATTAACTCTGTTGCTCTTGGCAAGTTATTGTGACTTTGTGACCCTCAGTTTTCCCTTGTTTACAGTGTGGGAATGCTTGCTTCACCATTACCTACAGGGTGTTTTCTCAGTTTTTAATTTGGATGTGTCCTTCTGTTCTTCAGCATTTCCGGAGGGACTGGGTACGATTTTTATTTTGGATTTGATGAAGATGCAGTGAAAACTGTGCACATTTGACAAAAAGTGTTGAATTTGTCTCCATGTTTTTGGGTTTTGTTATTAANATAGCTTGCTGCAGATAGCTCTGTTTTAAGTGATGTCGGTTACTGAATTGTCTTTAGGAAAACGTTTGAACATGTGTGTGCAAGTTTGTGCTTTCAGAAAACTTATGAGATTTAAAAATGAACAACGTAAAGAATCAGGATGGTTTCTTCACTGACTCTACATTTGCACTGATGGAATATGTTTATGTTGCTGTTCAGTCACTAAGTTGTGCCCAGTACTTTGCGACCCCATGAACTGCAGCAGGCCAGGCTTCCCTGTCCTTCACTATCTCCTGGAGTTTGGTCAAACTCATGTTTATGTACTTGAATTTTATTGTTGTTGCAAAAAGGAGTCTGGCTAATTTCTTTTCTTAATGTCTAGGAATTTAAATTCATGGAACAGTCTCGTTCCCCATCAGTTTCACCCAGTAAGCAGTCATCTGCAACGTCCTCAAAAACAGTAACCTTGTTTGAGCAGTACTGCAGTGGTGGGAATCCATTTGAAATTCAGGCTGACCACAAAGATGAAGAAACAGAAGATGTCCTGGCTTCTAATGGGGTATGTGGTGTTTTTAAAACCTACTGGGGAATGTAAGTGGGGTTTTCTTATTGAGAGTGTTGTACCCAATGAGCAAGGTAATTGGCTAGATTTGTTCATATATTTATTACCCTCCTTTCCTACCTATGGGGCTTCCCACGTGATGCAGTGATAAAGAATCCACCTGCCAGTGCAGGAAACACAGGAGACACAGGTTTGATCCTGGGTTGGGAAGATTCCCTAGAGGAGGAAATGGCAACTCACTCCAATATTCTTGCCTGGGAAATCCATGGATAGAGGAGCCTAGAGGGCTACAGTCCATGGGGTCGCAGAGAGTCAGACAAGCTAAGCACACACGCATGCGTTCACATATTTACCACCCACTTTCCTACCTTTATACTTGGGCACCCGTGTTACTGTTTGCACTGGAAATGAATGGCTTTCCAGTACATTTTGTTGACACTGACCTTTTGAATGATGAGCTTTGTCTTTATGTTTACTTTATGTTGTTAATTGCTTTATATTCTTATCAGATTATTGATGAAATACGAGTAGAGTTTCTTCACTGCACAGTTAACATGATTTGTTGGATAGATGGTTGTATGTGAGAATAGATCATCTGCACTTTTCTCTCAACTCTACTCTTGGGCAGTAAGTGAGTCATTTTGTTCCACATCCCCTTTACTGAGAAAGGGTAATGTCTTGTTTGGTTACTGGCTAGGAATATTTTTGAGCATTTAGGAGTATGATGGTTTTGTTTTGTAAATTTATTTATTTTTAATTGGTATTTAATTGCTTTATAATGTTGTGTTGGCTTCTGCCATACATCAATGTGAATCAGTCATGACTATGTGTATGTGTATATATATATATATATATATCACCCTCTTTCCTGAATCTCCACCCGACCCTTCTAGGTCATCACAGTGACCCGCTGGGCTCTTTGTGTTATATAGGAGTATTGTTTTAGCAACATTCTGAACAGTTCAGAAAACATAAACCAGAAGTAGTGTGAGTTGATGGCAAGCTCTGCAGGCAGCTGAATGATTATGACTTTTATTGATTAACTCTGTTGCTCTTGGCAAGTTATTGTGACTTTGTGACCCTCAGTTTTCCCTTGTTTACAGTGTGGGAATGCTTGCTTCACCATTACCTACAGGGTGTTTTCTCAGTTTTTAATTTGGATGTGTCCTTCTGTTCTTCAGCATTTCCAGAGGGACTGGGTACGATTTTTATTTTGGATTTGATGAAGATGCAGTGAAAACTGTGCACATTTGACAAAAAGTGTTGAATTTGTCTCCATGTTTTTGGGTTTTGTTATTAAGTGAAACTATCTTTTAAAAAATCTTGTCATGAAAATATACCAATATCATGTTTCATCATGAAGTAGAAATTATTTCATAGTAAACCTTATTTAAAATAATAATTTATTTAAAAAAATGATAATTTAGTGATTCTTTGTGACATTTTGTCTCAGTTAATGTAGACTAAACTGAAAGGAATTAAGCCAGTTGAATATTTTTGAAATAATGTATCCCTCTGTACTAGTGATTTGTTCATTTTAATCTCTCATTGCCTTTGATTTTTTCTTTGTGGCAGTTGTATTCTATATAAGGTAACCACGAACACTAAATCTGCAAATAGAAAACTTACTCTTAGGCAACATATGGGATTAAGTATCTGCAAGCCTCTGGTCCCAACATTTTCACCAACTGGTCAGTATACAGCCTTTGTTTTACGTGTGTTTTAATATACAGTGTCGACTTATTAACACTGAGTTCACAGCTGACAGCGCTGTAAGCCATGCCTGAGTGCAGCTTATCTAACACACTTACTCTTACCATACGGCACCTTTCAGTCTTCTTGCCCTTGGAAACACTGGACGACACCAGTCCTGTGCTTGGGGGACATTCTGAAGGGTGAAATCTCCGGTGAAATGCACAGAAACTTTAAGAATGTGGCACTAAGTCACCTGTGAAAAGGGTGTTTGTTTACAGCCGGAATAAGAAGGGAGAGGGTTGGTTGCCTTGTTGCTCTCAGTTGGGAGTATGCAGATGAGGTGACTCAAAAGGGTTTGCCACTCCCTCCACACAGAGCACGCATCCATGCACGACTGTGGGAGTGTTGTGAAGTCTTGATGTTGGGGTTACAAATTTTATCAGGTAGGGAAACTTGCAAACACAGAATCCTTGAGAATGATCTGTGGTGCTGCGCAGCTGACCCTAGTTTATAGAGAAACCTCTCAGAGTGTCAGCAGAATCACGTTGTGTACAAGTAGGGGAGAAGGTCTCTAATGTTCGTTTGTATCCATGAACGTGTGAGCTGACCTTCCCAGGTACAGCATAGGTCCTTGAGGGTCAGAGTCCACGTCTTAGAAACAACCTGTCAGAACGCGTTGTTGTTTGGTCGCTAAGTCGCGTCTGACTCTTTTGGGAGCCTATGGACTGTATAGCCTGCCAGGCTCCTCTGTCCATGGGATTCTCCAGGCAAGAATACTGGAGTGGGTTGCCATTTCCTTCTCCAGGGGATCTTCCTGACCCAGGGGTCAAACCTTGTCTCCAGCTTGGCAGGCAGACTCTTTACCACTGAGCCGTGTGGGAAGCCTGTCATGATGCTTCAGACTCAAAAAGTAGTCGTTGAATTGGAGGACTAATTTCTTCCCATGTTGTCATCATACTGGTCTCCTCACCTGGCATATGGGGATAAAACTCCTTCATAGAATTGTTTTGAAGAGTCAGTAGGGCAGTTTATGAAAGCACTTAGCCCAGTACTTGGTTAAAACGCAATAAATGTTCGCCATTGTTCTGCCATACTAATTTATACTGCTCATCGGCAGTGATGTGGTGATGCTGCCATGCTTCCTTTGTTGCGCGTGGACTCCACTTCCTCTCCCACGCTGGCGCTGGGCCACGATGCCAAAAAGATGATGAAAAGGCACTCTGCCTCTCAAGAGCAAATCTGCCATTTTTGTCCTTGCTCTCAGTAGTCCCTGGACGCTTAGCCTGTTTCTAAGCTGCCCTTGGAATTAAATGATGAATTAGATAGAATATTAGCATGTGTGTTGTATGTGTTTATTATGCTGAATTAATACTTCTAGACTGTCAGGATTTTATCCTTCAGCTTTTTATAATAAATTAGCAAAATGGAAATAAGTATGGTGAAACTACTTGAAGGAAGAGTTTTTTTTAATCAAACATACACTCTCTTTCTCTTCTAGGGTGTGTGTTGTTTTTAATTTTGTTTGTTCATAGGGAAACTTTTTTTTCTTTGGGGCATTTATAAGCTTTTGAAAGTATAATATTTGTATTTTTCTTTTTTCCTTTGAGCTGGTTAAGGTAGCATGATGATAAAGAAAAGGGAAGGTTAACAAGGTTTTGATGGCAAAATCAAAGCTTCTTATAAGTTTGGGTATTATTCATTGTGTTGAAAGACTCCAAGAAAAGTTGGTTCTACATTCACACTGTTGAATATACTGTTTTGTTGGTTTTTTTTCAGTATGAGTCTGATGAACAAGAAAAAAGTGCCTATCAGGAATATGACAGTGACAGTGATGTTCCTGAGGAACTAAAACGAGATTTTGTTGATGAGCAAACAGGCGATGCTCCTGTGAAAAGGTAATTATTCTTAGGTTNTTTTTTTTTCAGTATGAGTCTGATGAACAAGAAAAAAGTGCCTATCAGGAATATGACAGTGACAGTGATGTTCCTGAGGAACTAAAACGAGATTTTGTTGATGAGCAAACAGGCGATGCTCCTGTGAAAAGGTAATTATTCTTAGGTTGTATGGTATTTCACATTTTATGTTGCATGCTTAACATATAGGATTTACTTGCAAGGTTAAGAAAAAACAAACCTCAAAAATTAAATTTTCTTTTGGTTATAATGTCACATGGCACGTTAATATATTTTAAAAATGATTCTTGAAAGGCTGAAAATGTAGTAGTTTTATATATATATATATACATACTATAAAATAATATATGTGTATATATATATATATATACATACTATAAAATATATACTATAAACTACTATATATATAAAACATTATATATATATATATATATATATATATGTAATTTTTAAAAACTTTATTCTGTATTGGGGTATAGCCTATTAACAAATAAAGTTGTGATAGTTTCAGATGAACAGCAAAGGGACTCAGCCACACACATACAAGTATCCATTCTCCCCCAAACTCCCCTCCTACCCAGGCCTGACAGCTTGCTTTAATATTCATGGAGACAATCTCCCTCCAGCAATATGATGGGTTACCTTCTCCACCATTATCAAAGTGGGGTGTGCCTGGAATTCAAACAGACCCCTCCTCTGACGCTCACCAATGCCCATCTATTTCTTGGCCTCTCTCAAGTCATCTGGTTGCAATGATGAAATCGTCCAAGGCTCTGAAGAAGAGTCTATTAATAAATAACCATTCCTGAGATCACACAGTCCAATTAACAGAGGCCTAATATTAAGCAGTGCGGTGGTGGGTGTCAGAGACAGGGCATTCTTTTACATCGTCTTGTTCAGGAGGTGGAGGTGCAAGACTGCAGCAGCCAAGGGCCCTTCTAAGGTTACCGGGACCCTCCTTAGTGTGGAAAAAGCCCCGACACACAAAGGCCCAGAGGAAGGATGGTAACCAAGCTGCTCTGAGAGCCAAGACATTTCCTGGGTTAGTAACAGCTGCCAGTATCTTCTGCACAAGTGCTGTTAGGTGGGTGTCTGGTCGAAGCTGATGTGTGGGTGGTGGAAGAAACAGTCAAATTGACGTGAGTTAAGAACTGAGGGTTATTTTGAATTCTTTCATTTTTAATTTGAGCTTCCTCCTTTTTCTTGGGGGAAAAAAAAAGTTGTTTTTCCATAGGCAGGCCAGGAAAGTGCAGAGAAGAGAGCTGGTGGAGGAGGACAAAAGTGAGAATGAACCTTAGTTCCTTTCCTGGCCTGGTCATTTCCCTGAAATCCTGCCTAGAAACAGGGGCACGGTCAAGGTAACCTTCTGGCGTCCTTTCTCTGGACTGGAAGAATCCTGGCTGGAGGGTTCTAAGAGGCAAGAATGATGCCCATGAGGCTTAAGGGGAGACTCGTAGTCATGGTAACTATGCAATTCAGGCTTTCCCCATGAGGGTAGGTAATCCTAGTCTATGAGAATTGAAATCTGAAGTTCAGGAGACACTCACAGCTGGGCATTAAATGTCCCCAGAACAAGATGGCAACTCATGTTCTTGTTGGGAGGGTAGTTCCCTTTGTCAGATATCCCATGACCCTCCTTTGGGAAAGGAAGGACCAGCAGGGAGGAGGAGCTACTTAGAGACTCCAGCATGCCATGAGGATGAAGGGGAGGAAGGAGATACACATGCTCGGAGTGGACCTAATGGACATTTCCACAGAGATCAAAGGTGGGCAACATCATCGTGGCAGAGAAAATTAGTCAACAGCTGGGCCTATGTAAGCACGGTCTGAGTGTCTTACAGGGCAGAACAAACTTATTGAATATTCTCAGAATTCTTGAGAATCAGATCCCTTTATGTTCAGGTCAGGTGCATGTTGCTGGTCCTTATTCCGCACTATTCCAACCCAGGCTCCCAAGCAACTACCCCATCCACCTCCTCCTAGCTCTCCAAACTGAGAGAGGGTCCCCTAGATGTGCCAAGCCGTGGTGGACACCTGGTCCCCTGTGTCCGGGGCTCAGATGCTCAGATGCTCAGTAGAAATGCCACCATCTCACTTGGCTCAGAGCAAAGCACTCTACTCCTTCAGCAGGCAGATTTTAGCTCAGACAGTGTTTAAGACGCCCAGGAGAAGAGACAAGCTAATGTTTGCGTAAAGGCCCTCCCACTGAACCTCCTCCCTGTCCATCTGTCCCCTGGCTGTCACGCAGCCAAGCCCGCCTTTGTGGGTAAATAAGGGAGTCCCTGGAGAGGCCGGAAGCCCTCCTCCTCTGGGCCGGCAGCTCCCACCGCCCAGCCTGGCCTCCGCTGCCCCCTCCCTGCTCTCGCTCCTGCTCCCCCACCCCGTTTCTCATTCCCTTTATCTCTCTTCCTCTCCCTTCCCATTTCTAGCCCTGGCTGAGCCCTCTATAATGACTTAATCTTGCCGACAGGGTGACAAGCGGATGAATCGAACTCCGAGGCTTTTTTCTCCACTCCAGATTCATTTGAAGATTTCTCCCAGATGCGGCACTAAAACCCTAGATTCAATTTCCCTTTGACATAATAACCGAATTAGTCTCATATTGTCATACATAAATTACTAGCCAGTCAGGGTGCCACCAGAGGGAGAGAGAGCTGGAGAGAAAGCCAGGCACGAGCATCCAAAGGGGTGTGACTCTGACAAGTGGGGACCTGAATAACAATGGGGACAGGAGGGTAAGAGCTAATCATATCTGACAAACGAGGAGCATCCCCAGGCAGCAGCAAAGGTAGAGATTATTTACCTTCCTCCCCATGCCCCTGGCCATTAAAATGTCACCGTGGGGAGCCTCGCACCTTACAAGAGATACACGGATCTAAATATCTTCTCCATTAAGTAATGCTCTGTTTGCAAAGGCTGCTTTCAAAGGGGAAAATGTAATTGTGTGGAACACTGATGCAGCTTCCCAGGCTTCAAGACGGAGCTGAGCCCGGCAGAGGACCTGTCTGAGGCCCAGTTTGGGGCACAGATGCCAATCCTGGGCCCAGGGGGCTCGGCCTGGCTTACTCTGAGCACAGAGGGGGCCTCCCAGCCTTCCCCATGTGGGCCCTGGGGCCATGAGTGAGGCCAGATCGAAGCCAGCTGGAATGAGGCTTCCTCACCTGCCTACCAGCCACTGGGCCCCAGGCCAGGGCCCTGGGGATGCTCCTTAAGCCTTCCCTTCCATTTCCCCTGGCCCATCTGTTCATTCTGCTCAATTCTCCTAAAAGCTCTGACCTCTGGCCTCACTGCTGCATCCCATGTTCACTGGGATTATAACCACAGCCTCCTGATTAGATTGCCCGCCTTCAGTCCTACTTAACAACCCATGCTCCACTTAGCCACCAGAGCGGATCTCTCCAAAGCGCACACGGATGGCAGTGCTTCCCTGAATGAACGCTTTCAGGCAGGGCCCTGAAGAGGACGGTCCAGACCTCTTAGTACAGCCTGAAGAGGAGCATGACTGACCGTTGCCCACTGCTCCAGGTGTATCCCTTGGTTCAGACCCTCACCTGTACCATTGAGCAAGTAACCTCTGTGGTTTTCTGAGCTGTTTCTTTAGCATGGAACATCCTTCTGCTCCTTTACTTTCAACTTAAGCCTCGTCTCCAAATAAAGCATCTCTGGGTCTCCCTAGATCCAGTCAAAGCCACCACTGCTCTTGTTAGTTTCTACCGCTCCCCATCCTACTTCTTGCATGGCACCTGAAGCATGTTATTGCTCTTTATTTAAAATATTGTTATTGGAGAATAGTTGATCTACAATGTTATATTAGTTTCGGTTGTACAGAAAAGTGAATCAGTTATACCTACCCACATTTTTTTCCCAGATCTTCTGCCCAGTTTTCTTCTTCTTCTTCTTAACTTTTTATTTTGTATTGGAGTATAACTGATTCACGATGTTTTGATAATTTCAGGTGGACAGCAAAGGGACTCAGTCATACGTATAACATGCTATTGCTCTTAATGGCTAACTTATCCATCTCTCTTGCTAGATGCCAAGCTCTTTGAAAGCAAGGATTGGATCTTATTCATTGTTATATTCCCCCACACCTAGTATGGAGTAGAAATTGGAGAGCCTGAACATAGACATCCAGGAAAGTGCATGAAGCCAGCCCAGAGCAAGCCGAGGGCTGACTGAGAGCCTGTACATCCCCATCATCCGCTTGGTGTCCATCACATCTGTGCAGTTAAAATTCAGTTCTGACTGCGCATCTGCCATGAGCCCAGTGTGGGCTTGGCGCTTTATAACACTTGTAGCACTTCAGTTCCCCCTGTGGTCAGCCCTGAACTTGGCCCGTGTAGACATTCAGTAAATGTGCAGGAGATTATCCGCTGTGGATTTTGTTCTCAGGGGTTGCCTACTTCAGAGGACACAAAGGAAACAATTATGGAGCAGATATGATCCAATATCCCACTGGACCGTGAGCTTCTAGAGGCAAGTATTGGGTTCATTTCTGCATCTCTGTCCAAGCCCTGCACATCCCGACTAGTGCCTGGAGCAGCCCCTGCTTACTCAAAGTTGTGAGAGCTGTGCAATGCTAGGTGGCAGCCTGGATGGGAGGGGAGTTTGGGGGAGCATGGATATGTGTATATATATATGGCTGAGTCCCTTCGCTATCCTCCTGAAACTCTCACAACATTGTTGTGATATTAAAATTGTTAATCAGCAATGCCCCAACATGAAATAAAATAGTTTTTTAAAAAGCGAAGTTGTGAGATCTGTGGAGTTGAATGTCTATTTGTTCTGCAGTTTGTCTTCAGATATGACCTGAGGTCCGTGCAGTGACCTATCACTTTTCCTTCAACTTTTATTACCACCACCACCTGTTCTGCTTCAAGCTTGTGTTGGAGAACAACCTTCCTTTTATATTTCCACTTGGTCTCTAGTCCTGCAGAATCCCAAAGATGTAAGTGGTTTTCAAGCCAATTTTTTAAATGGCTCAGCTTCGTGGGAGTAAAATCAGGAAATGGTTTTCTCCCCCCTCACTGTCATTCACATCTGCTCTCTCAGACACCCCTTTTTATCCCCCATTCCCACCCCACTCCATAGGGAGAAAATATTATTGTGCATATTTAAGCTCTACAATGTGATTATTTGATAGACACATATGTGGTAGAATTATCAGGATCAAGATAATTTACACATTCGTCACTGCACTACCTCTGTGTACATGTCTCTCTGTGTGTATGTATATGTGTGTGCATGTGTGTGCATGTGTGTCTCTGTGTGTGTATATATATGTGTGTGTGTGTCTGTGTGTTGGGGGAGGAAAATACATGAGATCCACTCTCAACAACATTCAAATATACTCTATTGTATTAAACCGCAGTCTCCAGGCTGTACTTGAGATTCTCAGAAAACAATTTCCCCTTATAATGGAAAATGTGTACCCTTTGACATACATCACTCCGTTATGCCCTCCCCTCAACCCATGGAAGCTGCCATTCTATGTTGTTTCTATGAAACTGAATTTTTGTAAAGTTTCCACATATAAGTGGTACCTCAGAGTATTTGCCTTTCTCTGCCTGGCTTATTTCACAAAGCACAATGCTCTCCAATGTTGTATCAAATGACAAATTTTAGTTCTTCGTTGTGGCTAAATAATGCCTGAATAATATTCCCTGTGTGTNAACTCTTCTAACTCTGACTATAAATTCTAGACAGTAACTCACGATTGTAGGTTCAGTTAGTTCTCTTGGATAAGGAAGAAAGCTAAGTCTCTGGCAATAATCAGCCATATAATAGCTTTTTAGAATCTGCCATTTTTCTGTATCATAAAAATATAAACTTTTTCTTTTCTGCTCAGTTCATTATTACTTTTCCACACTATTTTTCCTAAAGAAAGTGAGAATTCTAAAAAAAACATTTTTCCTTCTTTATCCCATTCATTAATGAAATTGAGAAATTATCTTTGGGAACACAAACTTTTTTTATTAGAGCTAAGAGTAATTAAACCAGGCAACAGGAAATTATAATCTCCATAAACAGAATACAGAGATTTTTATAGAAAATCACTAAGATTCCTGACTGGTATAGATAACTTAATTAACATGAGAAGACATCTCTATAACTTATTTGTCAAACGTACAGACTTATTTTGAGATATAAAGGTTGAGATAGCATATAAAATTCTGAAGTACTGATATTAAAAATCCATATCATCTTCAAACTTAAATATTTCATATGGCATTTCTAGGTTCTTTGCCTCCTACAAAATCATCAATAAAGGTCTTATCTATAATATGAATAACACTTCCCACGGTGTGAACATTTAGGTTGTAGAACTCTTGTGTCTGAAAAATGCCAGAACAATCACTATTTACTCTGCCTATCTGACAAGACTGTGAATATCAGTGAAACAATAAAATACAAAATACTGTATAAATACAAAACTGGTACTACCATTTCATATGGACCTCTAACTCACACAAAGAATTTTTCCACTAGATTTCTATTAATTGGAATATTTTACAAAAAGTGGAAGACACAAATATTAGTAGTTAACTAAAAAAGAAAAACTGACATTAGTATTATACAAAGCACTGACATAAGACAATCTTAAATTCTTCACTGTGGCAGGCACTGGACTGCACAATGAAAATCCATTTGGTAACAAATGGAGACTAATGTAATGGCTATAATAATTGTTTAAAAAAAGGAATAGCTACTTACCAACAAGCCTTATTACATTCAATGTTGTATTTGTTAAGATGGGTGCATTCACTTTATTTAGACTGTAATCTGATTTCTTCCTGCTTTTTAGGGTCTCTCGAGAAACACTTGATATGAGAAAACAAAACAGATTTCAAATTAGGGTTGTCAAGTACTAAGTCAATAAGTTTTTCAGCTTAGGATATAGCCTTCCTTCACTAATTAGCTACTGAAAATCTTACCATGTATCAGCTGGGTATACAGAGATTATCCTCCTGTCCTTACAGAAGGGCAGAGAAATGAGTAAGCCAAGAAATAAAGGACTATAATGTATTTCTTCGGTTCTCACACATTATCAATCACTAAAAGAAGCTGTATCACTGAATCAGAGCAATGTTTTGTCTCCCAGGCCGATAGAAATAAAAGCAAAAATAAACAGATGGGACCTAATCAAACTCACAATGTTGCACAATAAAGGAAACCATAAACAAAATTAAAAGACAACCCATGAATTGGGAGAAAATATTTGCAAATGATGGGACTGACAAGGGCTAACCTTTCAAAATATATTTCAAAATATACAAACAGCACATAGGAATCAATAACAAAAAAACAACACCCCAATCAAAACATAAGCTGCTGCTGCTGCTGCTGCTGCTGCTAAGTCGCTTCAGTCGTGTCCGACTCTGTGCGACCCCGTAGACGGCAGCCCATGAGGCTCCCCCTTCCCTGGGATTCTCCAGGCAAGAACACTGGAGTGGGTTGCCATTTCCTTCTCCAATGCATGAAAGTGAAAAGTGAAAGTGAAGTTGCTCAGTCATGTCTGACTCTTAGCGACCCCATGGACTGCAGCCCACCAGGCTCCTCCATCCATGGGATTTTGCAGGGAAGAGTGCTGGAGTGGGGTGCCGTTGCAAAACGTAAGCAGAAGACCTAAACGGACATTACTCCAAGGAAGACATACAGATGGCCAACAGGCACATGAAACGATGTTCAACACTGCCAATTATTAGAGAAAAGCAGATCAAAACTACAGCGAGGTTGTCACCTCAAACCAGATGGAATGGCCATCATCAAAAGTCTATAAATAATAAATATTGGAGAGAGAGCAAAGAGAAGGGAACCCTCCCACACTGGTGGTGGGAATGTAAATTAGTGCAGCCACTAGAGAGAACTGTATGGGGGTTCCTTAAAAACTAAAAACAGAGTTACATGACCCAGCAACCCTACTCCTAGGCATATATTTAGAAAAGATGCAAGCTCTAACTTGAAAAGATACATGAAGCCCAATTCTCACAGTGGCACTACTTACAAGAGCCAAGATGTGGAAGCAACCAAAGTATCCATCTACAGATGAACAGATAAAGTGTGTGTGTGTGTAAACCCACACGCCCACATATGCACACACACATACACAGACAAACACACCCATACAGTGGAATACAATTCAGCTATTAAAAAAATGAATAATATTATTCGGAGCAACATGGATGAACCTACAGATTATTCCACTAAGTTAAGTAAGTCACACAAAGAAAGACAAATACTACAGGATATCAGTTATATGTGGAATCTAAAAAACAATACAAATGAACTCATTTATGAAACAAAAACAGACTCAGAAACATTGGGAAAAAAACTTATGGTTATCAAAGGGGAAGTGGTGGGGAGTTTTAAGTGGGTATTGGGTTTAACAGATGCACACCACCGCATATAAAATAGGTTAAAAAAAACAAGGATTTATTGTATAGCACAAGGAACTGTATTCAATACCTCATGATAAACAATAATAGAAGAATTTTTGAAAAGAATATATATATACACATATATATGCATAACTGAATCACTTTGCTGTACACTGACAACTAACAAAATTATAAATCAACTATATGTCATTAAATAAATAAAAAACAAAAGAAGATATGTCATTTAAAAAACAAAAAAGTGTTCTAGGGAAATTACACATCAACTGTACCAAGCATCCTGATTTCAGACCTACAAATATGAAAGACACTTTACTTAGAATCAGAAATAGGTATAGAGTATAATGGTAAAGTCTAGGGTTGGGGTGACAGTAGTAAATTCAAAGGAAAAGTAGAAGATATACGGTAAGTACAGAAGAAAAGGGGACAACATGTAACGAGGCCAGAGGTGAGAAAGCAATATACTGAGAGAGGCATAAGGAGCTGACAATGGTAGAGCCTGGAGAATGCATGGGCAGAAGGAAAAGTAAAGGCCAGACCACCGACATCAACGGAACCTCATGATCACAAAGAGCATGAACCTTACCATAATCGCAGTGGTGAGCCATTAAGCATTTTAGCCAGGAAAAAGACACAGTCAGATTTGTATATGAAAGAAAAATCTAAATTTGTATCCAAGAATGGATTAGAAAGGGTTAAGACTAGAGATGGGAAGTCAAGGAAAGGGGATTGATTCAATGATCTTGCACAGACACTTTTCCTTGAACTAGGATGGCAGCAGTGAAATACAAGAAATTTTGATAAATTCAAGAAACACTGAGAAGTTGAAATTGGCANAGTCAAGGAAAGGGGATTGATTCAATGATCTTGCACAGACACTTTTCCTTGAACTAGGATGGCAGCAGTGAAATACAAGAAATTTTGATAAATTCAAGAAACACTGAGAAGTTGAAATTGGCAGTAACTGTCAACTGGTTGGCTGGCTGCAATTAATAGTTTATATTGTGTATATTTCTTAAAAGTTTAAGGAGCTGTAAAACCCAGCAAGAATGGGAGTACATACACATGTAAATGGCAGCTGCTCGTTCAACTTAATTAGAGTTTTCTTTTCAGCAAAAACATACCCAAAACATCTGATGAAGAAGTCCAACAAAACAGTTCTACTCAGTTCAAAATAGATCACAGATGTATATATCATACATCTGTGCAAACCAATGGAAATAAATTTTCCCAATTATATGAGTTGCTCATTTTTGAAGTGAGAGATTATATCAATCAAGGTGTCAAATCAACCAAGTATTAACTAGGTAATTGGAGGGTAAAGGGTAGGAAATAGGGTATGTAAATCTGTCATTAAAAATATATTTGTGGTCATTCAGTGTCTGATAGTCATGACACTACTCACAAATCAGAATCAGGCCCAATTTAAAGAAGGTGACAAAAATTTTTATATGGCTATCATAGTTTTTGAAGACAGTTAATCATAAAACAAAAACTAAAGTACAAAAAAAGGAACATTAATAAAAGGCTCAAATAGCAAATATCAATGACACTGGGAAGATTTTTTCTCTATTTAATAGACTGAGGCAGGAACT
>SJYW01053843.1:6966-26273 GCA_006410735.1 Raphicerus campestris
AACTAATCTCAAAGATATACAAGCAACTTATGCAGCTCAACTCCAGAAAAATAAACGATCCAATCAAAAGTGGGCCAAAGAACTAAACAGGCGTTTCTCAAATATCTTTTAATACTGATTTCTAGCAGTGATAAAAGAACAGACTTTGTAGGATTTCAGTACCTTTAGGCCATGAAATTTTTGCACCTTGTTTCATGTCCCTGAATATGTTCCAGTGTCTCCTAATTTAGACTCCATGGGAGCTTGAATAGAATTTGGATCCTACTGTTGTGTGAAAACTGTGTAAATCTTAATTATGTTGAATTGGTTCACAGTGCTGCTCAGGTTTACTATATCCTTCTACTTCTCTGTGTATTCATTCTACTAATTTTTGAGAGTTTGGTACTGAGTGTGTGTATGTTAGTCACTCAGTTGTGCCTGACTCTTTGTGACCCCCATGGACTGTAGGTAGCTAGGCTCCTCAGTCCATGAAATTCTCCAGGCAAGAATATTGGAATGGGTAGCCATTTCCTTCTCCAGGGGATCTTCCCAACCCAGGAATCGAACCCAGGTCTCCTGCATTGTAGGCGGGTTCTTTACCATCTGAGACACCAGGGAAACCCTTTAATATTGAAACCCCAACTAAGAATCTTAATTTATATACTTTAAAAAATAATTTATATATATATATAATGGAGCTATATGTAACTCTCCTCTATTTTCCAAGTCTTCTGTAAATACCATACTTTCATAATTTATAAAAAGGAAAGAGGAAAAAATTACACACACACACACACACAAAATATATATATATATGGAGTAGGGACTTCCCTGGTGGTCCAGTGGTTAAAAATTCGAGTTCCATTGCAGGGGGTGCAGATGTAATCCCCCGTTGGGTAGCTAAGACCCCACATACCTTGAGGCTAAAAAGCCAACACATAAAACAGAAACAGTATTGTAACAAATTCAGTAAAGACGTTAAAAATGGTCCACATTAAAAAAAATGTTAAAAATATGTGGAATAAATTGACATATTAATACAGTGTTTTCAGTGTCTTTCTTTTTAAGATTATACCAATATTTGCATCTCCACATGCAGGATTATGTGAGGGAAGCATTTAGAGTCTAGTAGGTAGTGTTCATGCCTGGAGAATCCCAGGGACGGGGGAGCCTGGTGGGCTGCCGTCTATGAGGTCGCACAGAGTCGGACACGACTGAAGCGACTCAGCAGCAGCAGCAGCAGCAGATAGTGTTCATGCCCGGAGAATCCCAGGGACAGGGAAGCCTGGTGGGGAGCAGAGTCAGACACGACTGAAGCGACTCAGCAGCAGCAGCAGCAGCAGGTATTAACCTCCCACAGAATAATAATTATCTGTTACGTTTGTGTAGTTACTTTAATGCATTTATTCCTTCAATAAGTATTAATGAAGTGCCTGCGGAGTCAGGCTTTGTGCTGGACCCTAAGGATGAGGTTGTAAACAGAACTGACATTCTCTTTGCCTCCACGTAGCCTAGCGTGCACGGGAAAACAGAAACTACTCATGTGCTGTGACACATGAGTAGAGTTTTGGAAAGGTGACAGTTGAGGTGGGAAGGGGGCTGTGAGAGTGTTCAGTGAGGGTCCCTAACCTTAATTATCTCTTTGATATTAAGCAGCTCTGTGGGGAGGAAGGCTAGGTGCTTGTTACCTCTCAAGTTACAGGAAAATAAAAATCCACATTCTGTGAGAGTCACTTTCTCAGCGATCTCTGAGGAAGGAAGTTGCAAAGAGGAGATGAAAACCAAATTTCCTTCCTNCAGCGTGCACGGGAAAACAGAAACTACTCATGTCCTGTGACACATGAGTAGAGTTTTGGAAAGGTGACAGTTGAGGTGGGAAGGGGCCTGTGAGAGTGTTCAGTGAGGGACCCTAACCTTAATTATCTCTTTGCTATTAAGCAGCTCTGTGGGGAGGAAGGCTAGGTGCTTGTTACCTCTCAAGTGACAGGAAAATAAAAATCCACATTCTGTGAGAGTCACTTTCTCAGCGATCTCTGAGGGAGGAAGTTGCAAAGAGGAGATGAAAACCAAATTTCCTTCCTTAGCCCTCAACCAATTTCCTGACTAGCACCACAGCTGACTCTTCATGCTGAATTGATAGCATTTGTTGAAAGTGGTGTCGCTCTTGTGACGTGAATCTTTTTTTTCGGCCGAGTGATGCAGTTTGTGGTATCTTAGGGCTTCCCTGGTGGCTCAGAGGTTAAAGCGTCTGCCTGTAGTGCGGGAGACCTGGGTTTGATCCCTGGGTCGGGAAGTTGCCCTGGAGAAGGAAATGGCAAGCCACTCCAGTATTCTTGCCTGGAGAATCCCAAGAACGGAGGAGCCTGGTTGGCTACAGTTCACGGGGTCGCAAAGAGTCGGACACGACTGAGCAACTTCACTTTCACTTTCTAGTTGATCTTAGTTCCTTACAGGTGCATGCTCAGTCATATCTGGCTCTTGGCGATCCTATGGACTGTAGCCCGCCAGGCTCCTCTGTCCATGGTATTCTCCAGGCAAGAATACTGGAGTGGGTTGCCATTCCCTTCTCCAGGGGATCTTCCCGACCCAGGGATCAAACCTGAAGCTCCTGCATCTCTTACATTGCAGATAGATTCTTTACCACTGAGCCACCAAGGAAGCCTTAGTTCCTTGACCAGGGATTGAACCTGAGCCCTTGGCAGTGAAAGCTCTGAGTCCTCATGGCTAGACCAGCCGGGAATCCTCTCATGTAAATCCTTTGAGTGATGTAATTGGTGATTAAATGTACAACTCAGTTTTGTAGGAAGGGTCCCCACCGGGAATATCCCAGTCTCATTGCACAAAGCTGGACGTCCTATTTTCACTCACACTTGCACTTGATCAGCAGCCCAGACACCTCTGGATGACACTCAGCCTCATGGTGCATGGGGCAGGAGGAGGGGGACGTGGTGGAGCAGTTGAAATGGCGCTCACATATTGTGAAAGTTTAGAAATGAGGCTTATTCTTGATGTATGTCTTGAAGCAAGGCTCCTTCCTGTCACATAGAGGGGCCTGAGTTATTGTCAGTTCCTTCTGTTTGTTGATATTCAGCTCGTAGATTTCAGATACTCTAGAATTTGAATATAAAGAAGACTGAAGGTTTTGGGACAGCCACATGCTCACTGAGGGGATGGGAGCAGTCATCTTCATTTCATAGCTCAGCTGATTAGATACATTAAGCATTGAATGTTGTTTGACAAACTTAGGGTCTTAAAACTTCTTATAAAAAAAAGTGAAAAGTGAAATTGTCAGTTACTCAGTNCCAGCAGCCCAGACACCTCTGGATGACACTCAGGCTCATGGTGCATGGGGCAGGAGGAGGGGGACGTGGTGGAGCAGTTGAAATGGCGCTCACATATTGTGAGAGTTTAGAAATGAGGCTTATTCTTGATGTATGTCTTGAAGCAAGGCTCCTTCCTGTCACACAGAGGGGCCTGAGTTATTGTCAGTTCCTTCTCTTTGTTGATATTCAGCTCGTAGATTTCAGATACTCTAGAATTTGAATATAAAGAAGACTGAAGGTTTTGGAACAGCCACATGCTCACCGAGGGGATGGGAGCAGTCATCTTCATTTCATAGCTCAGGTGATTAGATACATTAAGCATTGAATGTTGTTTGACAAACTTATGGTCTTAAAACTTCTTATAAAAAAAAGTGAAAAGTGAAATTGTTAGTTACTCAGTCGTGTCTGACTCTGCGACTCCATGGACTGTAGCCCACCAGGCTCCTCTGTTCATGGCATTCTCCAGGCAAGAATACTGGAGTGGGTTTCCATTTCCTCCCCCAGGGGATCTTCCTGACCCAGGGATCAAATCCAGGTCTCTTTCATCGAAGGCGGATTCTTTACTGTCTGAACCACCAAGGAAGGCCTCAGTTTCAGAACCAGTAGGTTACTCAGTTCATGTTAAATTTTGAGACCAGTAGTTGTTGAACATGCGTTAGTAGCTGAGGCGGTTACTTGTCACTGTTTTAAATTTATACAGATAAACAGTGCTGAAATGATTATGGAAAAGAGACAAAACTAAAATCTGTTAATGTCTCCCCTGTTTCTTAGGATTTTCTCTGCTTCCATAAATAGAATATGAGCTTCATATTTTCTGTATTTGGAGTTGAAGAGTTACTTGGTAAAGATATAGCTTTATTGTTTGAATATTTATTAATGATCACTTTAGACTTCATTGTGAATGAATCTTAAATTGCTTGACTCAGTCTTTTCCCTTGGCATTTTGTAGGAGTCCACTAAACAAGGATGTTTTTGCCACCAGAGTAAAAGAGATGAGCAATGATGACAAAGACATCACAGAATTACAAGAACAAATTCAAAAACTTCTCTTACAGGTAAAGTGAGAGATCTTTTTAAAAAACAAACACAAAATTCTCATGGTTGTGTTTAACTTTAACATTCAGTCTTAGTAAAGTCATTTCACAGAAATAAACTGCTAGCCTTACCCTCTCCATTCCAGAAATTTTTGTCTTCTTTTTGTTTTTAAGTTAAATTTGATTAATCTTGTTTTCCTTTATCTGTGTTAAATACACAGGACATTTTTGTAAGAACCTTTTTGAAGACACCATAAGGAGTCACAGAAAGCAATTAGACGAAGAAGTTATTTCTAAACAAGAGAATTCTTGTCTTTCAAATGCTGCCAGTGTTCTAGCTTTGCTGTTCTTTGAAATAATTAATTTTAAAAGTGGGGGGAGGAGTGACGGGTCTCAGTATCTCTAATCATTATGAGGCAAAAGTATGAAAAACAACTACCTGTTAAAAACAAGTACCAAAATGATTTCTCCCAGAGATGCAGTCAGTAACCTTGTTGAGTGTTTACTGATGCTGAAAGAGGAGAGGAGCAGGTTGCCCTCACTGGACTGACTCCATTTTTAAAAGAAAAGGAACTCTGTCTTACAGTCTCGGTGAACTTTTGGATGTATCTAGGAGGCCATGGAGATAAAATACCAGCAGCTGAATAGGCCTCCCGGGTGGATAAAAACCAGAGCAGGCAGACCCCATACCTAGCTCGACCTCCCAGAGCCAGAAGCAATGCAGTGTCCCCTATGTAGTCAATCACCATCTATAATCTTAATAATACCTATTGCTGTTGGCTAAGCTGTATGTCCCGATAGCTTTAGAATGTGAATTTATGGCTGTAACCTGATTGTATCTTTTAATAACATTGTCCAGAGTGGGTCTTAAAGAATTTGGGGATATGGGCTTGAGTACCTACACTTTGGATATAAAAAGTTGTCACAAAAATCAGTCAGAGCCTCTGGGTCAAGAGGAAACTCTGCCTTGGACCTGCCGATGTAATAAACTGCACTCCACTATTCACGCTGTCCTTCTGAGTGAGTTAGCTTCCCGGAGTGTTTGGCTGCAACAGTGGTATCACTAAAACTGTTGGTCAGTAATTTTCAAAAGGTCGTTCATGAAATCTCTATTGTTCAGTTGCTAAGTCCTGTCTGACTCTTTGCAACCCCATGAACTACAGCACACCAGGCTTCCTTGTCCTTCACTGTCTCCCAGACTTTGCTCAACTCATGTCCATTGAGTCAATGAAGCTATCCAGCCATCTCTAGGGTTCATGAAGTATCTATTAGGTTTGGGGGGATAGTATGGTATGTATTGGTATTTTGTTTGTTCTGCCTGTTTTAAACTCAGCATCAAGAGCTAGTTTATTATCATGTTTTGTTAAATTTATTAACCACAGCTTTTTTAAAAAATCGTTGTGCTCTAAATATCCCCCTAGACTAGAAAAGTAAACTCTACCTTTGAGAATTACTGAGATGAGAGAGAAATGTCCTCTATGTCAGCATCACCCTTCACACGCCACCATTAGGATTCCAAAAATTTTTACCTTAACTTAGTGATTACTGCAGGGGAGCACAGAGGCAGGTAACGCGGGTCTCCCCTCCACGGGGCTGCATGGGCCCCCCTCTCTCTCACAGCCTGTTCATGGGAGCATGTCCAGTGGCTGTGGGAGCCTGGGGAGCAGCCGGTCACAGGAGCCTTAGGTCAGCTTCATGTCCTCCAGTGAGTCCAGGGGCACGGCCTGGGTGAGGTGCCAAAGGCACCGGTGAGCAGGCACGCGTGTGCTTCTGAGCACATATCCTTTTCTCCATGTGCTGTTACCCATGACGTGTCTGCGCTGGTTCTGTACCTCAGTGTGTGTGGCTTCTCAGTATATGCTCTTGACTTGAAGACCTGATTTGGTCATAGACCTTCTGATCTACTTCGGTTTGAGGAAAATGTCTGTAAAAAGAAAATACCACCTTTTAGAAGGTGGTATTTGGGCTACTTGTGTGCTTTCTAAAAATTAGCCTGAGGACTTCCCTGGAGGTCCAGTGGTTAAGACTCAGCACTTTCACTGCAGAGGGCATGGGTTCAATCCCTGGTTTGGGAACTAAGGTCCCACATGCCACAGGGTGCAGCCAAAAAAATAAATAAAACAAAGACTAGCATGTTGTGGACAGGCTGATGCAAAGCCTCCTTGGTACCTGTGTGCTGTGGCTCAGCGGAAGACTAAACTAATGCTGTTATGATGATTTCAGTTATTTTATCCTCAGAGAACCAAGTTACATGTATTTGGTTTATGTATCTCTTGATGTACATTGTTACAATCTTTGAAACATTGTTCATCACTCTTTGCCCTAAGTTGACTTTGCAGCAGATCTGTGCCAGTGTGAACAAGATCAAGAATCTAGGTCAGCAGCTCTACATCGAGTCAAGGGCCAAGTCAGCAAACAAGCCAGTGTCGGGAACCGCTCAGGACGGCCTGCGGGTGAGTCATCAGGGCAGTTCCCCGCTCTTGTGAAGCCATGACCCCTGGGTGTTGCTATTCAGGTTCACATACCCAGAGGACAAAAGTAACAGTGATCATAATAATGACAACAGCAGCAGCACATACTACCCTGAGAGCTAAATGGTGTTAGAATGTAGTCACAGAATGCTTCTCCTAAAGAACTGACTTTTCTGCTAGTTCCAGCTGATTTGTTGATTTCCTCTATATGTTGTTCAGTCTCTGAATCACATCCGACTCTTTGTGACCTCATGGACTGCACTCTGGTGATGCCACCCAACTATCTTGTCCCCTTCTTCCCCTGCCATCAATCTTTGCCAGTATCAGGGTCTTTTCCAGTTAGTTGTCTCGTTACACCAGGTGTCCAAAGTATTGGAGCTTCAGCTTCAACATCATTCCTTACAGTGAACACTCAGAGTTGATTTCCTTTAAGATTAACTGGTTTGATCTCCTTGAATCCAAGGGACTCTCCAGCACCACAGTTCCTCTGTATGAGCAATATATAAACCAAACTTGTTAATTTTAGAATGGATTACAGATAATCAAATATTATTAAAATGATAATCCCTTCCTATCATTTCAAACAAATGGAGAATGTCAGTGGCCTAAATTGAATGAAAAACTTGGTCTTTTTCTTGCTTACATGCTTTTCTTTTCTCAATACGAGGTAAGGAGCATTTCAGAAGAATTGGATCAATCATGACAGTTGACATTATTTTGAGAAGTTAGTCTGTATGCATTATAGGTCCACTGGAGGAGGGAATGGCAAACCACTTCAGTATTCTTGCCTTAAGAACCTCATGAGTAGTATGAAAAGGCAAAAAGATAGGACACTGAAAGATGAACTCCCCAGATCCGTAGATGCCCAGTATGCTACTGGAGATCAGTGGAGATATAACTCCAGAAAGAATGAAGAGATGGAGCTAGAGCAAAAACAACACCCAGTTGTGCATGTGACTGGTGATAGACGCAAGGTCCAATGCTGTAAAGAGCAATATTGCATAGGAACCTGGAATGTTAGGTCCATGAATCACGGCAAACTGGAAGTGGTCAAACAGGAGATGGCAAGAGTGAATGTTGACTTTCTAGGAATCAGAGAATTAAAATGGACCGAAATGGGTGAATTTAACTCAGATGACCATTATATGTACTACTGTGGGCAGGAATCCCTTAGAAGAAATGGAGTAGCCATCATGGTCAACAGAAGAGCCCGAAATGCAGTATTTGGATGCAATCTCAAAAACAACAGAATGATCTCTGTTCATTTCCAAGGCAAACCATTCAACATCACAGTAATCCAAGCCTATGCCCCAACCAGTAATGCTGGAAAAGCTGAAGTTGAACATTTCTATGAAGACCTACAAGACCTTCTAGAACTAACACCCAAAAAAGATGTCCTTTTCATTATAGGGGACTGGAATGCAAAAGTAAGAAGTCAAGAAACATCTGGGGTAACAGGCAAATTTGGCCTTGGAATACGGAATGAAGCAGGGCAAAGGTTGATAGAGTCTTGCCGAGAAAACGCACTGGTCATAGCAAACATCCTCTTCCAACAGCACAAGAGAAGACTCTACACATGGACATCATCAGATGGCCAACACCGAAATCAGATTGATTATATTCTTTGCAGCCAAAGATGGAGAGGTTCTATACAGTCAGCAAAAACAAGACCAGGAGCTGACTGTGGCTCAGATCATAAACTCTTTATTTGCCAAATTCAGACTTAAATTGAAGACAGTGGAGAAAACCACTAGACCATTTAGGTATGACCTAAATCAAATCCCTTATGATTATACAGTGGAAGTGAGAAATAGATTTAAGGGACTAGATCTGATAGAGTGCCTGATGAACTATGGACGGAGGTTCGTGACATTGTACAGGAGACAGGGATCAAGATCATCCCCAAGAAAAAGAAATGCAAAAAGGCAAAGTCGGTTTCAGTGGAAGGTTTTGACCTTAAAAACTGAATATGCTGTTTCAGAACTTTAAGACAAGGTGTTGATAACTCATTTTTTCAAATGAGAAATAGTTACTTTTTGCTGATTTCACTTATTTTCCACTTAATACATTAACTACAATGGTGACTTAGACAAAAAGATAAATTAGGATCATAGACTTATTTATGTGACACCTAAATAGTTGGCATAGATCTGACATAGATCTGACATTTTCTGCCTCAACGTTACAGTTTAATTGGAAATGTTTTTAAGTTGTATTAAAGCCTGTTTGTGCTAAAAGTTTGATCTAGAAAACTAATGATATCAATAAGTATATTCAGTTTAACTGTTAATTTTAATGATGAATCAGTCTGCAGGTCTTATCTTGTACATTCTTTATATAATTACAAAATCAGTGTCAAGTTTATCAAAAAGCTCATAGTGTTTTAATATTTTATTACCATGGACACTTAAAAGTTTTTTAATCTTTAGAACTTAAGTTGCTCAAGGAGAATTTTAAATATTCTCTGTATATAATTATAACATTATTGTCACACAGATTTTGCACATTTTATGTGCCAGAAGCCTTAAAATTCTTCCTTTGAAAATGTTGATATATTGTGACAGTTATTTCAAATTCGATATGTAGAGAAAAATAGGGGTCAGTTTATGTCCATATTAAAAAACTTTGAAAGATTACTTAGAGGTTTCAGAAATCCTGGTTTTAATTATAGTGATAAAGTACTCTAAATAATATATATTTACATTAAAGTTAAAATTGTTAAGCAAAAACAATGGCCTCCATTAAAAATTTGGATAGCCTAACCCAGTACGTAGCTTTCGAGGAGATGGGCAAATTGGCTCAATAATTCCTGTTTGTTGTTTACCTAATCCTTTTGATGGATCATACATAGCCCATCTGTAGCATTTGAGAGGTCAATTTATGCTATATGGAAAAGTGAATATGACGATTTTGCTCGTAGGCAAGCCTATGATAATTGGCAAACGGGATGTCTAAACTATATTACTGAAGCTGTGCTAGCTGGAAAAGATGATTATCCTTCGCTTAATGAGCAGATGACACTAGATAGACATACTATACAACAGGTAAATGGCTGCGCTCTAGATGCTTGGCGCTCATTGCCCAATGGAAAAGAACCAGGCTCTGCTCTATCTAATACTAAACAAAAACCAGAGGAACCATATGAAGACTTTGTCTCACGCCTTTCAGAAGCTGTCCAGAGAATAATTTCTGATTCTGATACGGCTGAAATATTAACAAAGCAACTGGCATTTGAAAATGCTAACTCCACTTGCCAAGCCATTTTACGTCCCATAAGGAGATCTGGAACCCTGGTTGATTATATGAGGCAATGTGCAGACGTAGGACCATCAGTGCTGCAAGGGGTTGCCATAGCTGCAGCGATGAAAGGGAATTCTTATCAGCAGCCAGTCCATTCCTCTTCACAAACCAAAACAACTCAGCGCAAAGTAACCCCAGCAACCAAGCCAGAAATAGTTTGTCCAGAACTTGTTTTTCTTGTGGCCAAGAGGGACATATTTCCCGTACCTGCCCTCAAAAATCAGCTGGTTCTCATCCACCTAATTCTGCCCCACCTGCGGTGTCTGCTCCGCAGAATTCTTCTGCCCCGCCCTTACCTGCTAATTTGCCTAGGTCTCCCTGACCTCGTTGTCAGAAAGGATATCACTGGGCAAAAGAATGCAGGTCACAATTCCATACAAGCGGAGCTTTGTTGGGCCCTAACCCGCAGTCCAGTCGGGAAACGGATTGAGGGGTCAGCCCCACTGAGCCCATTCATTCCCTTCGTCCCATCTCAGAACTCATCAGAGCAACCCCAGGCAGTGCAGGACTGGACTTCAGTTCCACCACCTCAACAATATTAACACCAGATAGCCCCACTATAAAAATCCCTACAGGAGTTAAAGGCCCGTTACAGACAGGTTTAGTAGGAATTATACTAGGCAGAAGTTCTTTAGCTATGCAAGGCCTTACAATTATCCCTGGAGTGATTGACTCAGATTATACAGGAGAAATTCAGATAATGATTTCACCCCCAACTAAAACTTTCCAAATACATCAGGGACAGAGAATAGCCCAACTTTTGCTCTTGCCTTACCACACTGCAATGGGGCACACAGCTACTCAGAATGAAAGGCAGGATAAAGGATTTGGGTCTAGTGATATGGTTTTGGGGATAACAGAAATTACTCAGAAACACCCTATGAAAACTATTCTGGTCAGTGGCAAGTCTATNAACATAGATCTGACATTTTCTGCCTCAACGTTACAGTTTAATTGGAAATGTTTTTAAGTTGTATTAAAGCCTGTTTGTGCTAAAAGTTTGATCTAGAAAACTAATGATATCAATAAGTATATTCAGTTTAACTGTTAATTTTAATGATGAATCAGTCTGCAGGTCTTATCTTGTACATTCTTTATATAATTACAAAATCAGTGTCAAGTTTATCAAAAAGCTCATAGTGTTTTAATATTTTATTACCATGGACACTTAAAAGTTTTTAATCTTTAGAACTTAAGTTGCTCAAGGAGAATTTTAAATATTCTCTGTATATAATTATAACATTATTGTCACACAGATTTTGCACATTTTATGTGCCAGAAGCCTTAAAATTCTTCCTTTGAAAATGTTGATATATTGTGACAGTTATTTCAAATTCGATATGTAGAGAAAAATAGGGGTCAGTTTATGTCCATATTAAAAAACTTTGAAAGATTACTTAGAGGTTTCAGAAATCCTGGTTTTAATTATAGTGATAAAGTACTCTAAATAATATATATTTACATTAAAGTTAAAATTGTTAAGCAAAAACAATGGCCTCCATTAAAAATTTGGATAGCCTAACCCAGTACGTAGCTTTCGAGGAGATGGGCAAATTGGCTCAATAATTCCTGTTTGTTGTTTACCTAATCCTTTTGATGGATCATACATAGCCCATCTGTAGCATTTGAGAGGTCAATTTATGCTATATGGAAAAGTGAATATGACGATTTTGCTCGTAGGCAAGCCTATGATAATTGGCAAACGGGATGTCTAAACTATATTACTGAAGCTGTGCTAGCTGGAAAAGATGATTATCCTTCGCTTAATGAGCAGATGACACTAGATAGACATACTATACAACAGGTAAATGGCTGCGCTCTAGGTGCTTGGCGCTCATTGCCCAATGGAAAAGAACCAGGCTCTGCTCTATCTAATACTAAACAAAAACCAGAGGAACCATATGAAGACTTTGTCTCACGCCTTTCAGAAGCTGTCCAGAGAATAATTTCTGATTCTGATACGGCTGAANATTGCCCAATGGAAAAGAACCAGGCTCTGCTCTATCTAATACTAAACAAAAACCAGAGGAACCATATGAAGACTTTGTCTCACGCCTTTCAGAAGCTGTCCAGAGAATAATTTCTGATTCTGATACGGCTGAAATATTAACAAAGCAACTGGCATTTGAAAATGCTAACTCCACTTGCCAAGCCATTTTACGTCCCATAAGGAGATCTGGAACCCTGGTTGATTATATGAGGCAATGTGCAGACGTAGGACCATCAGTGCTGCAAGGGGTTGCCATAGCTGCAGCGATGAAAGGGAATTCTTAGCAGCAGCCAGTCCATTCCTCTTCACAAACCAAAACAACTCAGCGCAAAGTAACCCCAGCAACCAAGCCAGAAATAGTTTGTCCAGAACTTGTTTTTCTTGTGGCCAAGAGGGACATATTTCCCGTACCTGCCCTCAAAAATCAGCTGGTTCTCATCCACCTAATTCTGCCCCACCTGCGGTGTCTGCTCCGCAGAATTCTTCTGCCCCGCCCTTACCTGCTAATTTGCCTAGGTCTCCCTGACCTCGTTGTCAGAAAGGATATCACTGGGCAAAAGAATGCAGGTCACAATTCCATACAAGCGGAGCTTTGTTGGGCCCTAACCCGCAGTCCAGTCGGGAAACGGATTGAGGGGTCAGCCCCACTGAGCCCATTCATTCCCTTCGTCCCATCTCAGAACTCATCAGAGCAACCCCAGGCAGTGCAGGACTGGACTTCAGTTCCACCACCTCAACAATATTAACACCAGATAGCCCCACTATAAAAATCCCTACAGGAGTTAAAGGCCCGTTACAGACAGGTTTAGTAGGAATTATACTAGGCAGAAGTTCTTTAGCTATGCAAGGCCTTACAATTATCCCTGGAGTGATTGACTCAGATTATACAGGAGAAATTCAGATAATGATTTCACCCCCAACTAAAACTTTCCAAATACATCAGGGACAGAGAATAGCCCAACTTTTGCTCTTGCCTTACCACACTGCAATGGGGCACACAGCTACTCAGAATGAAAGGCAGGATAAAGGATTTGGGTCTAGTGATATGGTTTTGGGGATAACAGAAATTACTCAGAAACACCCTATGAAAACTATTCTGGTCAGTGGCAAGTCTATTACAGGGTTATTAGATATAGGAGCAGATGTTTCGTGCATTTCTGGGAAAGACTGGCCCAGCTCCTGGCCCATTCATACTACTGAGAATGATTTAGTGGGGTTAGGAAGAGCCCCTGCAGTAGCTAAAAGTGCTAAAATTTTAGATTGGCAATTTGAGGATACTTGTGGAACTTTTCAACCATATGTAGTTCCTTCATTCCCCATTACCCTGTGGGGGAGGGACGTGCTGTCTCAAATGGGAGTATTACTGTTTAGCACTGATGATAAAGTGACCTCTCAAATGCTACAGATGGGCTACATCCATCGAAAGGATTAGGTAAGCAACAAACAGGAATTATTGAGCCAATTTGCCCATCTCCTCGAAAGCTACGTACTGGGTTAGGCTATCCAAATTTTTAATGGAGGCCATTGTTTTTGCTGCTAACCCATTACATGGAAATCTCAGGATCCAGTGTGGGTGGAACAATGGCCTCTGCCTAAAGAAAAATTACTGGCAGCTAAAACGTTAATTACTGAACAACTAGAACTGGGACAGATTGAGCCTTCCAATAGCCCCTGGGACACTCCTATTTTTGTCATGAAGAAAAAATCTGGTAAATGGAGACTCTTACAAGATTTAAGAGCAATTAATGCCACCATGGAGGACATGGGAGCTTTACAACCTGGGCTTCCTTCTCCAGTAGCCGTTCCAGAGGGATATAATATAATTGTCATTGATTTACAAGACTGCTTTTTTACCATTCCTTTAAATCCTGAGGATAAAAAGCGATTTGCTTTTAGTCTGCCATCAGAGAATCTTAAACAGCCTTATTTAAGGTTTCAGTGGAAAGTATTACCTCAGGGAATGAAAAACAGCCCTACCTTATGCCAAAAATTTGTCAATGCCGCTTTGGAGGATATTAGAGCTAAATATGAACAAGTATATATGATTCACTATATGGGTGATATTTTAATACCTCATCCTAATAGAGCTCATTTGCAAACTGTCCTCCAAGATTTGACCCAAGCTTTGACATATAGGGGTCTAAAGATTGCCCCAGAGAAAATTCAAATCAACCCGCCCATTACCTACTTAGGAAGAGTCATCAATTCAGAAACAGTGACTTATGCCCCGCTGCAATTGAGAAAAGACCATCTCCTTACTTTAAATGATCATCAAAAACTTTTAGGCAATATTAACTGGATTGCTGCTGCTAAGTCACTTCAGTCGTGTCCGACTCTGTGCGACCCCCTAGACGGCAGCCCACCAGGCTCCCCCGTCCCTGGGATTCTCCAGGCAAGAACACTGGAGTGGGTTGCCATTTCCTTCTCCAGTGCATGAAAGTGAAAAGTGAAAGGGAAGTCGCTCAGTCATATCGGACTCTTAGCGACCCCATGGACTACGGCCCACCAGGCTCCTCCGTCCATAGCGTTTTCCAGGCAAGAGTACTGGCGTGGGGTGCCATTGCCTTCTCCGATTAACTGGATTAGACCTTATTTAAAATTAACCACTGCTGAACTAAAGCCTCTTTTTAACATTTTACGAAGAGATTCTAACCCCACTTCTAAAAGGCAGTTGACTGCTGAAGCTCGAGAAGCCCTAGGCAAAGTAGAAGCAGCTTTATCTGATAGTTATGTAAAAAGAATTGACTTAACAGTAAACTGGCGATTCCTTTGCCAATGGATCCACCTTCCTGCCCAAGCTAAAAAAGTAGTGGCTTCTTATCCAGGCTTGATAGCAACACTGATATTAAAAGGGAGGAAACGGAGTATTGAATTGTTTGGGAGAGAGCCTGCAGAGTTTATAATTCCATATAATAAGGAACAACTTGATGCTCTCCTAATGTTTAATGAAGATTGGCAGATTGCTATAGGAAATTATTGTGGTCAAATTTTGCATCTTTACCCTCGCATGTTTTGTTGACTTTTATGTCCAAACATCCAGTTATTTTTCCTATCAGATGCAAACAGTCTCCTATTCCTGATGCTCAGATAGCCTTTACTGACGGATCAGCAAACGGCAAAGCCTCCATAGTTACAAAAAATTATCAAAAGGTTTTGGAAACGCAGGAAACTTCGGCCCAAAGGGCTGAAATAACAGCAGTCATAGAGGCTTTTGCTATGTTTGCAGATGAGGAATTTAACCTTTATTCTGATTCTCAGTATGTGGTCAGGCTGTTTCCACACATTGAGACTGCAGTTCTGCCAGAAAACAAAACTACTATATTCCACTTGTTAACTGAATTACAGCAACAGATTTGGAAAAGAAATAAAGTGTTTTTATAGGCCACATTCAGGCTCATTCCGGCCTGCCTGGCCCTTTAAATTTTTTTAATAACCTAGCAGACTCACTGACCAAGACTGTATCAGCTTCTGCTTTTGAAGAAGCTTGAGCTTCTCACTCACTTCATCATCAAAATGCTACTGCCTTAAGATATCAATTCCAAATTCCTCGAGAATCCGCTCGAGAAATTGTTCATTCTTGTTTACATTGCCCTACGACTCCTAATACCCTGCCAATGGGAGTTAACCCTCGTGGTCTCAAAGCTAATGCACTCTGGCAAATGGATGTGACTCATGTCTCCTCATTTGGGAAATTGTCTTTCGTTCATGTAACTGTAGATACCGTTTCTCATGTTATTATTGCAACTGCTCGTACAGGAGAAGCAGTTATAGATGTAATACAACATCTCTTTACTTGTTTTTCGTACTTAGGCTTGCCAAAAGCCTTGAAAACTGACAATGCTCCTGCTTATACTTCTAAGTCCTTTCAGGAATTTTGTATGAAATTCCAAATTAAACATAATACTGGCATCCCTTATAATCCACAGGGACAAGCCATCGTGGAAAGAGCACACCAAACATTAAAAATCCAAATACAAAAACAAAAAGAAGGGGAGTTTAAGTATAGCTCTCCCCATCATATCTTGCAACATGCTCTTTTCATAATAAACATTTTAAATGCTGATTCAGGCAGAACTACTGCAATGCTTCGCCATTGGTGCCCGGAGCAATTCAATGCAAAGCCATTAGTAAAATGGAGGGACCTCCTCTCCGGATAATGGAAAGGTCCTGACCCGCTGATAACCAGTGGTCGAGGATATGCTTGTATTTTTCCACAGGACACAGATTCTCCAATTTGGGTTCCAGACCTATTGATTCGCCATGTCTCAGCCCCTCGGATACCGAATTCCCCAGCTGCCGCAACCCAGAAAAAGGAAGAGACCTCCTCTGCCTCCGTTTCCTTTGCCACCGTTCCCTTCGCCAGCACGGGAAATGCTGCTGACATCAGGACAGCTGAGGTCAGAGGCCCTGATGAGCAAGGAATGGAACCGCCCACCAAGCAGATGTCTCAGCTTCGCTTACGGGATGATACTCCCCCTGATCCCCTGCCATGCAAAAAGAGGCCAGGTCGCCCTACCGAAGCGAACCAGCAAGCCCCCATACCCACTTGGGGACAAATTAAAATGCTCTGTCACCAGGCACAGGGAATTGCTTCCTTGCAGGGATCTCCAGTCTCTCCTGAAAAGGTGTTTATTGCCATGCTTGCTTTGCTTTCCTGCCAAGTAAACGCCTCCCCCATTCCAACAAAATATTGGGCATATCTCCCAGATCCTCCCAACTTTTCAAATTGTTACTTGGAAGAATGACCCCATACGGGTTAACATAAACCAACCCCAACTTTTGGGAGGATTTTACACTTCTTACACCGAGGACAAATATGCCATTAATTTTAATTATACCTTTAGGGGATTGACTGATGAACTCCCTGTTTGCTTTAATTTACCGACCAGCAAAACAGGACATTTTATTACTCCTACTAAGGAAGACTGTGTTGGAGCCTCTGAAAAGGTAATTCTGACTGAGTCTCCAACCCCAAAACCTAATTTTAAAAAGCCTCATTCAGTTTGGATACTGCGGGCCTGCTTGCCCGGGATCCTTGACCCTCGCGAGTCTCTGTTTGTTGAGGCACCCCCAGGTTATCCAAATTGCAGAAAAGCTACTCCTTTAACTACCGTCTGGAACGATGTAAATTATTGTTCTATGTTTCCAATTTGGAAATCTTGTACTTATAATTCAAGAATTAATTACAGAATACCAAAAGGAGGGAATTATTCAATTCAGGACTGGAGCAACCCAAATCCATCTCATAGCTATAGTTCCGAAAATGAATATACCTCTGAAATTGAAAACTGGCGCGCCACTATAATTCCTTGGCCATTAAAGGCCTCTAGATGGCATCATAATCAATTTGTTCCTCCTATGCTGTCATATACAAGTAAAAATAGAACCTTTTGGCAGCCAGAAATATGGAGAGCCCTCGCTGCTACAGCCCCTATCACTTTAACGTGCCCGAGTAATGACGCTGCGTATTCTGCTTTAGCTTGCATGCCCTCTCCTTATGTATTTCTTTTTGTTAATGATTCCAGAAAACTTAATATTCACATGAATTTCACAGGTGGACCTAATGTAGTGACTTGTGAACAGTGTATGCTTTCATCTTGTTTAACTCCTCAGTACAAAGTTTGCTCCTTTCTAGTGTTGAAACGCCCGCCATATCTTATGATACCTGTAACTGTAACTACTCACTGGTATGACAATTATGGTCTTGCTGTGTTGCAGCAATCCCAGGATTTGATGCGAAGTCGACGATTTGTGGCCTTACTTATTTTGGGGATATCAGCTTTAATAGCAGCGATCACTTCTGTTACTGTAGCAGCAGTCTCATTGACTCAACAGGTGCATACTGCCCAATATGTTGATACTATGTCTAAGAATGTCTCTTTAACACTGGCAACTCAGGAAATTATAGACAGCAAGCTAGAGATGAGGATAGACACCTTAGAAGAGGCAATAATGCATATTGGGACTGAGTTGCAAGCTCTTAAAGTGAAAATGGCGCTGTCATGGCACACTGATTACCGGTGGATATGCATGACATCTTTGAAAGTAAATGAGACAGATTATGAATGAGAAAGAATTAAAAATCATATTTCAGGTGTTTGGAACAGCTCTGATATTGGCCTGGACTTAGGGAAACTTCACAATCAGATACAGACCTTGGAACACTCTCAACTGGATTTTACTGCTGCAGGGGCAGCTAACGACTTTTTCCACACCTTCTCCAACTTTATTTGTGGAAAAAACATTCTGTCTAATGTCTTCAGTCATGTTGCTGTTGGTGCCCTAATTTTGCTTCTTATAATCATTCTTCCTCGTATTGTCAGGATTCTCCGCCAAAGCATTCAGAAGCTCTCAACTGAATTGTACCTCATTATTTTACACAAGAAAGGGAGAGATGCTGGGAGCCAGCGTGAGGAACTCCGCCCTTGGCAAAGGTCATGAGGAAGGGGGCTTTGGCATACGCAAAGGCGTGATCAAGCCTCAGGAAATCCCCTGTTCCCGAGCATCTACCCCAAAACCAGAGTACTTTACGGGGAGCTCTCCCCCATAACCATTTCTCTGGGAGAAGGAGTTAACTTGCAGCCCCAATTAATAAAAATTCCTGGGCGTGACAAGAGTGTTTCAGCTTACAAACTCTGAAGGTTCTCTAGCCTGCCTGATCAGGTTCTTCCGGCTGCATGTGATTGTTTACAGCCTCCCAGCTGTGAGAGGCATGGGATGCCTTAAAACTTTCTAAATACAGACTCTTTTGAGAAGTTAGAAGATTATTAGTATAGTATTAGTGGGTTGATTAGGAATTATATTGGTGAAGGGTTTTTTCATTTGTCATGCCAATAATTACTGCTAATTCCCTGCCTTGGGTGTGACAAGGGTGGCTCAGGTCAAACCTCTCTGCTGACAGACTAGCTTGTGTGACAACCTCTCAACCATAAACAGCACAGAGAGTTTGGAGTATTAGCATAGGGCTTTNGGGAGAAGGAGTTAACTTGCAGCCCCAATTAATAAAAATTCCTGGGCGTGACAAGAGTGTTTCAGCTTACAAACTCTGAAGGTTCTCTAGCCTGCCTGATCAGGTTCTTCCGGCTGCATGTGATTGTTTACAGCCTCCCAGCTGTGAGAGGCATGGGATGCCTTAAAACTTTCTAAATACAGACTCTTTTGAGAAGTTAGAAGATTATTAGTATAGTATTAGTGGGTTGATTAGGAATTA
>SJYW01053844.1:0-25483 GCA_006410735.1 Raphicerus campestris
TGGCCAGAACTAGCCAGTGGGGAGGTCCCAGGGGACCTCCAGGGGCTGGGCAGTGGGACCCTTCACCATACCTAGAAGGAAGGAAGCTGGAGCCTTTGGGAACAGCCCTGAAAATTCCCCAGGGGGACTGTCTAGGGGTTCTCATGCTAGTGAGCAACACAGACTAGTAAGTGGGAATCACGTCTGCTGGGCATCAGTCTGCTGGGGGTTCTATAGGAGCACCTAAAAAGGGCTGACTGACCCAGTCTTCCTGGAGGAGGGGATGTGAAGATGGTACACGTTGGCCATGTAAATGGGGGAGAATGGAGATTGGGAGGTAAGGGGGAAAAATACAAAAGGGACATTCTGGGCGAAGGCCAGGAGGTAAGTGTGCTGTCTAAGCAGTGGAAAGTTGCTGGAGCACCGGGCAGAGGCAGTGTGTCTGGAGCCGAGGCTGCAGCATGGAGGCTCCTGGGCATGGAGGGTGCTGCCCCGGCAAGAACGAGCAGCTGAGCCTGGGTTTCTACCTTCGGACCTTAGGCTTCGGACCTTAGGACCTCAGAGCAGTATTTTCCCGATGGGTTTTGAGGATCACCTGCATCAGGGACACCTGGGGAGCTTGTTCAACTCCTCGTTCTCAGTACCCCCTGGACCACCCAAATCACAGGGTCTATGAGGGCAGGCTCTATAGACAAAATATCCAGGGGATTTTTGGCCCTAACTTTGTAATATAATTATTTTCAAACACACACACACACACACACACACACACACACACACACACTGAAAAACCTAGATCACCCAGATACCCACTACCTGCATTCAACACTTCCTAACATTTTGCCATATTAGTTTAATGCACGTGTGTGTCTGTGTGTGTGCGAGTAAATTGCAGAAATCACAGTACTTTACCCTTAAATATCTCAGCTGTGTCTCCTGAGAACAATGCTCTCTCCTCCATAATCTCAAGGCCATTTTCAAGTTTGAAAAAATTAACAATTATTTAATAATATTGTATCACCCACATTCATATTTCTCCAACTGTCCTTTTTTAGCTTGCCTCCAAGTTGACTCCAGGTGGTTTTTAGGCGAGATGACCGGAGACTCCCTCTGAGTCAGCCCATTTGTCAGGGTGCTGGCTGCCCCCAATGATCTTCCCTGCAGTGTTTGTGCTTGGAGGAGGACTTCTGTGGGCTGGGGCAGCAGTTTTCCTCTCTGCTGCAGGGCTTTAGACACAGAGATGGACCGGGGGAGGCCCAGTGAGGAGGGTGGGCCCAGGCGGCCTCCTGCCCGTTCTTCAATTAAGGCGTCTGCTAAGGGCAGAGGGGAGGGTGGTGAGGGGATTTGACCATCCCGAGAGCCCCTTGCCTGCCTGGAAGCCTGGTGGCCCTGCAGCTCACCTCTCTCAGAGCACCAAGACGCCATCAACGGCAAGCAAGGAGCAAGCGATGGGCAGTGGGCTGAGTCAGCAGTGTCCTAGAGCCTGAAAACTGACCCGAAGATGTGATGTTTTGAAGACAGCACTTGGCAGTGTGGTGCAGGGCACAGCGCTCTCTGTCAGGCTGCTCCTGGAGGTGGGCAGCGGGAGGAAGGGTGACTACTGCCAAGGTGCCCGCCCAGGTCTGCCAAGAGCACCACACACCTTCTCTGCCTTCAAGGAGCTATTCATATGCTAAATTTTAAATTGACATGTAGTTACATGAGAAATAATACCCATGAGATAATGTACAATGAAGGTAGGCCTGCCTTGGGACGGAATTGCCACTGAGTGGGGCTGAGTTTTCACATATGTACATATGCCCCTTGCCAGACTGGACAGCAAAGCCAGGTGAGGGTAGCCTCAGCCAGTCACAGGGCCCTCAGGCCNAGGCGAGATGACCGGAGACTCCCTCTGAGTCAGCCCATTTGTCAGGGTGCTGGCTGCCCCCAATGATCTTCCCTGCAGTGTTTGTGCTTGGAGGAGGACTTCTGTGGGCTGGGGCAGCAATTTTCCTCTCTGTTGCAGGGCTTTAGACACAGAGATGGACCGGGGGAGGCCCAGTGAGGAGGGCGGGCCCAGGCGGCCTCCTGCCCGTTCTTCAGTTAAGGAGTCTGCTAAGGGCAGAGGGGAGGGTGGTGAGGGGATTTGACCATCCCGAAAGCCCCTTGCCTGCCTGGAAGCCTGGTGGCCCTGCAGCTCACCTCTCTCAGAGCACCAAGACGCCATCAACGGCAAGCAAGGAGCAAGCGATGGGCAGTGGGCTGAGTCAGCAGTGTCCTAGAGCCTGAAAACTGACCCGAAGATGTGATGTTTTGAAGACAGCACTTGGCAGTGTGGTGCAGGGCACAGCGCTCTCTGTCAGGCTGCTCCTGGAGGTGGGCAGCGGGAGGAAGGGTGACTACTGCCAAGGTGCCCGCCCAGGTCTGCCAAGAGCACCACACACCTTCTCTGCCTTCAAGGAGCTATTCATATGCTAAATTTTAAATTGACATGTAGTTACATGAGAAATAATACCCATGAGATAATGTACAATGAAGGTAGGCCTGCCTTGGGACGGAATTGCCACTGAGTGGGGCTGAGTTTTCACATATGTACATATGCCCCTTGCCAGACTGGACAGCAAAGCCAGGTGAGGGTAGCCTCAGCCAGTCACAGGGCCCTCAGGCCGGGAAGAACTTGCAGCCCGTGAACTGGGGTCCTGGGCTTTGCCCCGCCTCCAGCCTGGCACTTAGGTCCAGTCCCATGCCCTCCATAACAACAGCTCTTCATTCTCTGGGACCCCCTGCAGTCCTCAACCTCCCTTCCCCTCTATGATCCCTTGTAGTTCTCACTAAAAACCTAGGAGAATGGCAAGGCTGCAGGTCTCCTGTGTCACCTTCTCCTTCCCAGGTTCTTGTATGTCTTTCCTCCTCTCCTGTGCTCCTTCCTCTTTGTCATATTTTATGAGCTAAATGGAGAAAACACAGTCTCCCAGTGCAAGGATACAGAAATACTTGGGGGTGGAGCTCTCTGGTTTTCCCAGGTTTGGGCCCCCAAACCTTCATCTTCCAGCCTCTGTCCCCAAGTCCCACGTGTGAATGAACTCAGAAGGGCCCCAGGGCTGAAGACTTCCCAGAGAGAACTCATCGGAGACACCTCCACCAGAGGCTTCTGGCTCTGACCTCAGGTGGAGGGGAAAGGTGAGGTGGGGACGAGGAAGGAAGGAGGGTGAGAAGGTAGAGGGAGGGGCCTTAAGAAAGGTTAAGGAGGACGTGTCAGGGAGCTGGTCAACCAGAGCAAATCCCGAAAGAAATCTGGTCCAAGCCACACATTTAGGCTATGAAAAATGTGGTGTTCGGGAGAGAGGCTGGGTTGGTCCCTTGGACCAACATACCAGGAATGTGGCTCTGTTTTCTACAAGGGTTTAGGCTAGCAGAGGAAGACCAGGAGGAAAGAGGTCCGTCTTCAGAAGAGAGGCAGGTTTAGGAGGAAGATCTTGGCTCCCTCAGTCTTGCCCATTGGTGACATGGACCGCTTCCACCTTCATTTCTGTGGGCCCTCCCCAGCAATGATAGTCTAGAGATAGGTGACCTGATTCCTATAGCAGGAAGCATGACAACTTGCCTCTAAGTCACCTTTACACACAGGGCATCATCCTGGCTGTTGCTGTTGTCACTAAGATGTGTCCTACTCTTTGTGACCCCATGGACTGCAGCACGCCAGGCTTCCCTGTCCATCACTACCTCCTGGAGTTTGCTCAGACTCATGTCCATTGAGTTGGTGATGCCATCTAACCATCTTATCCTCTGCCATCCCCTTCTCCTCCTGCCTTCAATCCTTTCCAGCATCAGGGTCTTTTCCATTGGGTCAGCTCTTCCCATCAAGTGGCCGAAGTATTGGAGGCATCAGTCCTCCCAGTGAATATTCAGAGTTGATTTCCTTTAGGACTGACTGGTTTGATTGATTGTCAATCAGTCCCTTGACAAGAGACTCTCAAGAGTCTTCTCCAGCACCATAGTTGGAAAGCATCAGTTCTTCGACTCTCATCCTTTTTATGGTCCAACTTTCACATCCATATATGACTACTGGAAAAACCACAGCTTTGACTAGACGGACTTTTTGTTGGTAAATTGACATCTCTGCTTTTTAATATGCTGTCTAGGTTTGCCATAGCTTTTCTTCCAAGGAGCAAACATCTTTTAATTTCATGGCTGCAGTCACCATCCACAGTGATTTTGGAGCCCAAGAAAATAAACTCTGTCACTATTTCCAATTTTTCCCCATCTATTTGCCATGGAGTGATGGGACCAAATGCCATGATCTTAGTTTTTTGAATCGAGTTTTAAGCCAGCTTTTTCACCCCTCTTTCACCTTCATTAAAAGGCTCTTTAGTTTCTCTTTGCTTTCTGCCATTATAGTGGTATCATCTGCATATCTAAGGTTACTGATATTTCTCCCAGCAAGCTTCCAGCTTGTGCTTTATCCAGCCCAGCATTTGTCATGATCTACTCTGCATAGAAGTTAAATAAGCAGGGTGACAATATACAGCCTTGACATACTCCTTTCCCAATTTGGAACTAGTTCATTGTTCCATGTCTGGTTCTAACTGTTGCTTCTTGACCCATATACAAGTTTCTCAGGAGGCAGATAAGGTGGTCTGGTATTCCCAACTCTTTAAGAACTTTCTACAGTTTTTTGTGATCTACAGTCAAAGGCTTTAACCTAGTCAATGAAGAAGTAGCTCTTTTTCTGGAACTCCCTTGCTTTTTCTATGCTCCAACAGATATTGGACATTTGATCTCTGATTCCTCTGCTTTTGCTAAATCCAGTTTGTACATCTGGAAGCTCTCCATTCATGTATTACTGAAGCTTAGCTTGAAGGATTTTGAGCCTTACCTTGCCAGCATGTGAAATGAGTGCAATAGTGTGTGTTCTTTAGCATTGCCTTTCTTTGGGATTGGAATGAAAACTGACCTTTTTCAGTTTCCTGGGCCACTGCTGAGTTTTCCAAATTTGCTGGCATATTGAGTGCAGCACTTGAACAGCACCATCTATCTTTTAGGATTTGAAATAGCTCAGCTGGAATTCCATCCCCTCCACTAGCTTTGTTCATAATGATGCTTCCTAAGGCCCACTTGACTCATACTCCAGGATGTCTGGCTCTAGGTGAGTGATCACATCCTCATGGTTATCCAGGTCATTAAGACATTTTTGTATATTTCTTCTGTGTATCCTTGCCACCTCTTAATATCTTCTGCCTCTGTTAGGTCCGTACCATTTCTGTCCTTTATTGTGCCCATCTTTGCATCAAATATTCCTTTGGTATCTCTAATTTTCTTCAAGGGTCTCTAGTCTTTCCCATTCTATCGTTTTCCTTTATTTCTTTACATTGTTCACTTAAGGCTTTCTTATCTCTCCTTGCTATTCTTTGAAACTCTGCATTCAAATGAGTATATCTTTCCTTTTCTCCTTTGCCTTTTACTTCTCTTCTTTTCTCAGCTATTTGTAAGGCCTCCTCAGACAACCAGTTTGCCTTTTTACATTTCTTTTTCTTGGGGATGATTTTGACCACCTCCTTTACAGTGTCACAAACCTCCATCCATAGTTCTTTAGGCACCCTGTTCAAATCTAATCCCTTGAATCATCACTTCCACAGTATAATCATAAGGGATTTGATTTAGGTCATACATGAATGGCCTAATGGTTTTCTCTACTTTCTTCATTTCAGTCTGAACTTGGCAACAAGGTCATGCTCTGAGCCACAGTCAGCTCCTGGTCTTGTTTTTGCTGACTGTGTAGAGCTTCTGCATCTTCAGCTGCAAAGAATATTATCAATCTGATTTCAGTATTGACCATCTGGTAATGTCTATGTGTAGAATTGTCTCTTGTGTTGTTAGAAGGTGTTTGTTATGACCAGTGTGTTTTCTTGGCAAAGAAACTGTTAGCCTTTGCCCTGCTTCATTTTGCACAAGACCAAACTTGCCTTTTACTCCAGGTGTCTCTTGACTTCCTACTTTTGCATTCCAGTCCCCTATGGTGAAAAGGACATGTTTTTTTGGTGTTTGTTAATTCCTGAAGTTCTTGTAGGTCTTCATAGAACCATTTAACTTCAGCTTCTTTGGCATTAGTGGTTGGGGCAGACTTGGATTACTACGATGCTGAATGGTTTGCCTTGGAAATGAACAGAGATCATTGTGTCATTTTTGAGATTGCATCCACATACTGCATTTTGGACTCTTTTTGTTGATTGTGTGGGCTACTCCATTTCGTCTGAGAGATTCTTGCCCACTGTAGTAGATATAATGGTCATCTGAGTCAAATTCACCCATTCCCATCCATTTTAGTTCACTGATTCCTAAAATGTTGACGTTCACTCCTGCCATCTTCTGTTTGGAAATCCGAATCAAAAGTGCAGGCCTTCCCACCTTACTTTGGTCCATTCAAGAAGAGTCTGAAAGCAATGGAAACGAAAGCTAAGGAAGAACTCCCCAGCATTCCTATATAAAGTGATTTCTGGAGCAGATTCTGAACATGCTCAGATCACTCGCCGCCTCCCCCCACCCCACACCTGCAGCTTGGTTCCCTCTCTGAGGTTCTCCCACCTCCACCCAGGAGCTCAGGTGGTGGGAGCCTTTGCACAGTTTCATGTACTTTCTCCAACCTGGGTCACAAACACATGACAGATCTCGGGGCTCTCCCCAACTTTCTTGAGATCATCTGTCTACTCCAATTCTCAAACCCCAAGTCTTAAGTTCTTTGAAACTACAGCCCTCACCCATTGTGGTGAAACGTCCACCCATTATAAGCTTTCTAATTACACATTTTTCTTTTTGTGATTTCCAGCTGAAAAGACCTGCCAACCAACTTGCCAAAAAATGAGACCTCTACCACATGTAAATTAACTTTGAATCATTTATTTGCAGAATTATACTTAACCAGTTCTCATTTTTTTCATGTCTCATCATTATATTAAAACAAAACTCATCCTTTGTACAAGCATGTAAAATGTCAATGATAAGTAAACATTACACATTTAATGACCAAAATAAGCTGGTTTTTCAAGAGCACACTAGGCATGTGGGAAGGAAAAAAGCTGAGCACACTTAAGTATTTGCTGCCACTTGAGGGAATTAAGCCACTGGAAGAAAAATAAATCCTAACCCTCAGTGCTCAGGAGATATTACATATGTACATTTAAAAACAAAAGTTTTAATGAAAAACATTCCTTAGTGGTTTTCATTATCCCAAAATAGAGTCAGTAGTTTTATTTTTTCAAGTTATTGTCATCAGAAATCAAACTGATTATTTACCACTGAGTCAGCGGGGAAACCCTATCTAGACTGAAGGAAACGTCAAGCACAGCCTCTACAGGACACCTGACGCTTCCATCATGCCAGAGGCTCAGTCATCATGGACCAGGATCATCACAGACCAGAACAAGGTCGGTATCAGCACCTGGCTAGAAGCCAAGAACTTTATCCAGCACCTCCCAGATACAAATGGAAGACCACAGGGGGAGACTTTTTCTTTTTTAAGCAACACACTTTGCCCATTATACTCTCCATTTTGCTTAATAAGACAAAGTTAACTGAGCAGAATTGTTTTCAGTTCAAAGTTAAATTACATTAATAGTATCTCAAAATAAGCTGTAACAGTCCAAAATGTGGAAGATAGTTTTGAAGGATAAGTGCAAAGCGCCTTATTGTCAGACGTATCATGCAGGCCGGTGATGAGACCAGTCTTCGGCAGCAACTGATGATAAACCAAGCTCTGGAGCTTGACTCACCAATGATTGAATGTGCCAACCAGAGGGCACAGCTGCTGAGCTGATGCTGCCCACGTGTCCAGGGGAGCGAGTGGTGCTGCTGGACCCACACTAGTATCAGGCCACCCCCCAAGGCAGACGCCAGTCTGAGGGCACAAAACCTGAGGCGGCACACGCTCCAGCAGGTGGTGCCAGCTTACGCATGTGCTCTGGGCACCTCATGTGTCTCACCTGAGCCCTGCCTCTGCTCTTCCTGGGCATGCATGCTCAGTCACTCAGTCGTGTCTGACCCCTTGTGCCCCCATGGACTGTAGCCCTCCAGCCTCCTCTGTCCATGGAATTCTCCAGGCAAGAAGACTGGAGTGGGCTGCCATTTCCTCCTCCAGGGGATCTTCCAAACCCAAGGAATGAACCAGTGTCTCTTACATCTCCTGCACTGGCAGGCAGGCTCTTTACCATTAGCGCCACCTGAGCTCCTGTATTGCTGGGCATTGCCTCTTGCTAATAACATGGGCTAATTTGGGTTGCTTTCTGAAGGGCAGCCCTGGCAGACATTGAAGGGAAGAGGACGAACTAAGGGCACTAGGCATTTAGCCTGAGGAAGGCTGAGGTGTGGGCAGATGGGCAGGGTCAGAGGGCTGATGAGCTATGAAACTGTCCAAAGGTCTAAAAGACTATCTGTTGTAAAGGGGCAGGAGAGTAGCTCCAGCAGAACCGTAACCAATGTCACCAGGAGGCCAGTTTCAGACCAGTATAAAGCAGAACTACAGAGGGGGCCAATGGTCACTTGGGCTTGTCCATGAGGGGCGGGACTAGGGACCACAGGAAGGGGTGAGGGGGAAGCTGGAAGACCAGGCCTGGGATCCCGGGTGAGAAGTGGGGCCAGCTGAGCTTCAATGCCCCTGCTGACCTCAAAGGTCATGATCCTATAACATCTCCTTCCTGCTCCAGAAATTATTAATTTTAGGTTTAAAAATCCAATAGAAAACTGTGTCTCACCTTCACTCAAAAGGAAAAAAGGATGTAGACACTCTACTGGTATGATGTGGACACACTGGCTGCAAGGAAGGAAGCAGGCTGGCACTCGGTTAGAGAGGCTGGGCTGCTGTGGGGTTCCCACTTTCTGGACTCGGCTTCCCCCACCTCAAAGAACTGAGAGCCTCAGGCAACCCAGGGAGGCATATGTGACCAGGCCACAGGCTGGTGGTCAAACTCTGAACCAGGAGCTTGGGGAACATGGAGGGTGGTCCAGGCTCCGCCAGGCAGAGCAGACGCGTCCACAGGACCTCCGTCCCTTGGCGTCTGTGTGTCTCACTTTCTGCAGAGTGAGGTGGGGGAGTCAGGCGATCCTGGGGTGCAGTGTGCCTCTCTGGCCATCCCTGGGAACTGCAGAGAGGTAGGTGGAGAAGCAGAAGAGGTGCTTCTCAGCAAGCCCAGAAGCTGCCAGGCATCCCGGCCTGAACCGGATGCCACTGCTGGCCACATGTGGGGAACATCTGTGCTGTTCACCTTCAACACCGCTCGGCCAGGCAGCTCCTTCGTCTTACTGATCCGGTGTCAACACGCAGCTCCGCTGTCTCTGAAACCTGCCCTGTGCGCTCTGGAGGTGACTGTTTTGCCGACAAAGACTCATTATTCCTGAAAGCCAGTGGGCAGACTGGTCTCTTCTTTCCCAGGGGGCTACAGCAACGTAGCCACCTTTTGATCTGTCTTAATGTCGTTACAGTCATTTCTTAGCCCAGAGCCTCTCCAAGGAACCTATATGTGAGTAAACCTTTCACTGTTAAGCATAAAGAGGAGGTACTTTTACCAACCATCTCTGATAATCCAGTTGGTATCCAAGAAAATAGATGAAATCAGGCATAAAAAGTCTCCATCAACTTTAACAACTGAAATACTTTACAAGATAGTGTGATGTCCCTAAAAATCAGATTCTTACCAGCTACAACCAAAGACTGATTTATTTTTTTATAATTTTTACAGCGCAAATACATTATAAATATTATAAATCTTCCAAAATTGAGATTAAACATAATTTTCTTTGAATGTATGTACTGTCACTCAAAATTTTCACATTCTAGGATATGAGTAATTACAACTTCCTCAAAGAAAACAGCACACAGAACATTTCCTGTCACAAAAATCTTTGTTGTCAAATCAGCCATGGAGTGGCCTACAGCTTCTAAAAGGTGTAACAAGGAAAGCTCTGAGATGCATCCCTCGGAGATGGGTACTTGGTGGCCCACAGGACTTGAAGGGTAACAGGGATGGTCTTTACCAGAGCATGTCTGAGAGGCAGAACTGTTCTGTTCAACTAAAGAGATTCAAAATAAAGAACAGCTCCTACACACTTCCGACTGTTGGGGGAGGCACCCCAAAGTGATATTTGGAAAGAGATTATCACTAGCTTAACCCATCCCACTGGTAAAAGTTCTCAGTGATTAACACATTTTTTAGGTAAATATTCCCAGGCTATAGAAAACCCTGAAGCAAGGCATGGTATGCCAGCTGGACAAACAAAATACATTTTGAGCCAACAGAATTATGGCTATGACGACAGAAGTCTAAATGCTAATTCTGCGGGGCGGGGGCGGGGTTGGATGAGGGGCAAACAACAAGAGCAAGAAGACGGCAGCAACATGAGGCAACGCTGTCTGCAGACAAGCTTCGGTGATTAAGGAACTGTTAACAACAGCAGGCACACGCCAATTTAAAAAAGGCCAAATTTTGATTAAGTCTTTGGACCTGCCCCGGTTTCCAGTAACCAGCAGTATCTCGGCAGGCTTGCCAGCTTCGTTTGAGTTTAAATCTGGAGTGGATCAACAGGCAGGGAACAGGGAATCGAGGCCTCGGCTTCTGTCTCTCTCAACAGCAGGACCTTCAGACATCAAACTTGGGGTCTGGAAAGAGCTGCAGATGCCGTGTCTACTGGGGCCAAGTGAGTAACGTGAATGAAGGAGTGGGCCAGGGTAGGACCAAACGGGTTGTCCATTTACACTGAACTGGAGAGAGGAAGCTCTGCCTNAACCTGAGGCGGCACACGCTCCAACAGGTGGTGCCAGCTTACGCATGTGCTCTGGGCACCTCATGTGTCTCACCTGAGCCCTGCCTCTGCTCTTCCTGGGCATGCATGCTCAGTCACTCAGTCGTGTCTGACCCCTTGTGCCCCCATGGACTGTAGCCCTCCAGCCTCCTCTGTCCATGGAATTCTCCAGGCAAGAAGACTGGAGTGGGCTGCCATTTCCTCCTCCAGGGGATCTTCCAAACCCAAGGAATGAACCAGTGTCTCTTACATCTCCTGCACTGGCAGGCAGGCTCTTTACCATTAGCGCCACCTGAGCTCCTGTATTGCTGGGCATTGCCTCTTGCTAATAACATGGGCTAATTTGGGTTGCTTTCTGAAGGGCAGCCCTGGCAGACATTGAAGGGAAGAGGACGAACTAAGGGCACTAGGCATTTAGCCTGAGGAAGGCTGAGGTGTGGGCAGATGGGCAGGGTCAGAGGGCTGATGAGCTATGAAACTGTCCAAAGGTCTAAAAGACTATCTGTTGTAAAGGGGCAGGAGAGTAGCTCCAGCAGAACCGTAACCAATGTCACCAGGAGGCCAGTTTCAGACCAGTATAAAGCAGAACTACAGAGGGGGCCAATGGTCACTTGGGCTTGTCCATGAGGGGCGGGACTAGGGACCACAGGAAGGGGTGAGGGGGAAGCTGGAAGACCAGGCCTGGGATCCCAGGTGAGAAGTGGGGCCAGCTGAGCTTCAATGCCCCTGCTGACCTCAAAGGTCATGATCCTATAACATCTCCTTCCTGCTCCAGAAATTATTAATTTTAGGTTTAAAAATCCAATAGAAAACTGTGTCTCACCTTCACTCAAAAGGAAAAAAGGATGTAGACACTCTACTGGTATGATGTGGACACACTGGCTGCAAGGAAGGAAGCAGGCTGGCACTCGGTTAGAGAGGCTAGGCTGCTGTGGGGTTCCCACTTTCTGGACTCGGCTTCCCCCACCTCAAAGAACTGAGAGCCTCAGGCAACCCAGGGAGGCAGATGTGACCAGGCCACAGGCTGGTGGTCAAACTCTGAACCAGGAGCTTGGGGAACATGGAGGGTGGTCCAGGCTCTGCCAGGCAGAGCAGACGCGTCCACAGGACCTCCGTCCCTTGGCGTCTGTGTGTCTCACTTTCTGCAGAGTGAGGTGGGGGAGTCAGGCGATCCTGGGGTGCAGTGTGCCTCTCTGGCCATCCCTGGGAACTGCAGAGAGGTAGGTGGAGAAGCAGAAGAGGTGCTTCTCAGCAAGCCCAGAAGCTGCCAGGCATCCCGGCCTGAACCGGATGCCACTGCTGGCCACATGTGGGGAACATCTGTGCTGTTCACCTTCAACACCGCTTGGCCGGGCAGCTCCTTCGTCTTACTGATCTGGTGTCAACACGCAGCTCCGCTGTCTCTGAAACCTGCCCTGCGCACTCTGGAGGTGACTATTTTGCCGACAAAGACTCATTATTCCTGAAAGCCAGTGGGCAGACTGGTCTCTTCTTTCCCAGGGGGCTACAGCAACGTAGCCACCTTTTGATCTGTCTTAATGTCGTTACAGTCATTTCTTAGCCCAGAGCCTCTCCAAGGAACCTATATGTGAGTAAACCTTTCACTGTTAAGCATAAAGAGGAGGTACTTTTACCAACCATCTCTGATAATCCAGTTGGTATCCAAGAAAATAGATGAAATCAGGCATAAAAAGTCTCCATCAACTTTAACAACTGAAATACTTTACAAGATAGTGTGATGTCCCTAAAAATCAGATTCTTACCAGCTACAACCAAAGATTGATTTATTTTTTTATAATTTTTACAGCGCAAATACATTATAAATATTATAAATCTTCCAAAATTGAGATTAAACATAATTTTCTTTGAATGTATGTACTGTCACTCAAAATTTTCACATTCTAGGATATGAGTAATTACAACTTCCTCAAAGAAAACAGCACACAGAACATTTCCTGTCACAAAAATCTTTGTTGTCAAATCAGCCATGGAGTGGCCTACAGCTTCTAAAAGGTGTAACAAGGAAAGCTCTGAGATGCATCCCTCGGAGATGGGTACTTGGTGGCCCACAGGACTTGAAGGGTAACAGGGATGGTCTTTACCAGAGCATGTCTGAGAGGCAGAACTGTTCTGTTCAACTAAAGAGATTCAAAATAAAGAACAGCTCCTACACACTTCCGACTGTTGGGGGAGGCACCCCAAAGTGATATTTGGAAAGAGATTATCACTAGCTTAACCCATCCCACTGGTAAAAGTTCTCAGTGATTAACACATTTTTTAGGTAAATATTCCCAGGCTATAGAAAACCCTGAAGCAAGGCATGGTATGCCAGCTGGACAAACAAAATACATTTTGAGCTAACAGAATTATGGCTATGACGACAGAAGTCTAAATGCTAATTCTGCGGGGCGGGGGCGGGGTTGGATGAGGGGCAAACAACAAGAGCAAGAAGACGGCAGCAACATGAGGCAACGCTGTCTGCAGACAAGCTTCGGTGATTAAGGAACTGTTAACAACAGCAGGCACACGCCAATTTAAAAAAGGCCAAATTTTGATTAAGTCTTTGGACCTGCCCCGGTTTCCAGTAACCAGCAGTATCTCGGCAGGCTTGCCAGCTTCGTTTGAGTTTAAATCTGGAGTGGATCAACAGGCAGGGAACAGGGAATCGAGGCCTCGGCTTCTGTCTCTCTCAACAGCAGGACCTTCAGACATCAAACTTGGGGTCTGGAAAGAGCTGCAGATGCCGTGTCTACTGGGGCCAAGTGAGTAACGTGAATGAAGGAGTGGGCCAGGGTAGGACCAAACGGGTTGTCCATTTACACTGAACTGGAGAGAGGAAGCTCTGCCTACATGCCCAGACTTGCTCCCCACCAATTGCCAGCACACACTCCCGATTTAGAGCAAACGGCTTCTCCGTGAGGAGACATGGCTGGATGGAAATGGACATGTCACCACCTCTGCTGTCCGCTTTAACCAGGGTCAAGCGGTCATGTGTGAGACAGGGACTTTGATTCAGCATTCTTATCTCCCTTCTGAGAGGCATATTTTAAGCTGTGGGGAATACCTCCCCCTTCTTTCAGAAATGCATAAATATTCAGAGCTTTTTTACTTTGAAGGAACACAACTAGGGTGCAAAAGTGAGGATTCAACATGATTCCCAAAGGAGTGAGATCTGGCANTTATTAATCCAATCTGATAATCTCTGTCTTTTAACTTGAGCATCTGTCCATTTATGTTTACTAATATATATTAAATTTTATCTTTTTATTTCAGCTATTTTCCTCACCTTTTCCATCTTTCTTTCTTTTTAGTTTTATTTATTTTTAATTGGAGGATAACTGCTCTACAGTGTTGCATTGGTTCCTGCCATAAAACAACATGTATCAGCCGTAAGTATACATATATGCCTTTCCTCTCGGGCCTGCCTCCCACACCCACCCCATCCCATCCCTCTAAGCTGTCACAGAGCACTGGGCAGGCTCCCTGTGTTACACAGTAGCTTCCCACTAGCTAGCTATTTTACACACGCAGTTTATATACATCAGTAGTACTCTCCATTTGTCCCACCTTCTCCTTTCCCCACTGTGTCCAAAAGACTGTTCACATGCTTCTTCCCTTCATTGGATTGAACATATTTTGGTCAATCCTTTTTTCTCTTTCTACTGACTCAGAAATTACATATTTTGCTTCTTTTGGTTAACTGCTTAGAATTTTTACCATTCATATTCTATCAAGAAAGACACACATTTAACCAATTTCTTGACTCCCTCAAACAGGATTAAAACCTTAGAGTGCTTTTAACTCAACTCCCTTCCTAACTTATATCTATTTGTGGTCATATAATTTAATTCTAGCTTTTGCTTTTTAAATCCCTAAATGATTAACTGCAGGTTTATATCAGCAGTTTAGTTTATATTTACCCATATTTCATTACTTTCTCTGCTTATTTTCCTTCTTGAAATTCAAGCCTTTCACTTGTGACCACTCCACTTTCACCTAGAGAGCATGCTCTGCTCAATACTTCCGTTAGTGATGTCCACTGGGACAAACACTCTCAGGTTTCACGGAAAACGCCTTTATTTCATCCTTCTCCTTGAAAGCTGGCTGCTCTCTCTCGTTTTACCACCCAGGCTGCCAGTCGTCTCCTCACAGCACACTGAAGGTGCGGCTGCACTGTCTTGCCGGTGCCACTGAGGCCACCGAGAAGCCAGCTGTCCGTGTAAATGTTTTTCTTTTTTCACCGGTGCTTCTGCAGTCTCTCTACACTATGTACAGGTGTTCTATTTACCTTGCTTGGGATTTGCTGGGTTTAATGAACCTGAGGATTGCTGTCTTCCGTTCTCAGAGCAGGTTCATTTCTAACTCATCCTTACCCTGAGGATGCTGTCCTGTGTGGTACTACGTGGGAGCTCCTTTCAAGGCTCCCAGCCTAGGCAGGGCCTGGGCTTTATAGCCTCCCCTAATCCAAAGAAGGTCAGTAAAAGCCTGCAAGCTAAAAGGCAGCCTCAGCACTCCATCTATTTTCATGGGCTCCTCCTTTCACTTACTTTCTGACTTTTGAGATTTTATGCCAACTTGTCAATACGTTTAATTTTTGGTTTCTTAAAAACATTTTATTTATCCAGCATTCTAAGCTGTTTTTAGCAGGAGAGGCAGTCAGGATGTCCAGTTTACCAAACTGCTGGAAGTATAAGTTCTCATATAAAGTTTTCTTACAAGCCTACAGGTGATTCTGAAGTGCCCTCCAAGTTCAGAGCTAAACATCCAGGAAGGCTGCTCACTGGACAGTCTCTGGTTATCTCTTAAACATCATGGTGACTTGTCTAACTCAGCCCTCAGTCTACTTAACCTCACAGCAGCACCGGACAGTGTCTATCCCCTCCCTCAAGTCCTTACAATTCAGGCCTCCCCCCACGCTGAGATGACAAGTGTCCAGGCATCAGCTTCTCTGCAAACACGACAGTGTCCTGACCATCATCCTGATCTCAAAATGTCTTACACAAAGCAGGAAATCATTTACTGAGTGAATACATGACTTCTCCAAAGTCACTTACCAGGTGGGTTAAAAACGATGATATCATCCAAGAGCTTAGACATTTCCTGTTCAAGGACTGCTAAGGTGATTTTTCCATTTTGTTCTAGCGAGCTGAGGAACTGAACCATCTGATGAGTGAAGGCTCGGCATTTTGGAACTGCATCCTGACAATAAGAAAACAATCATTCAAATAAGTCCATGCCAACAGCGTTAACTGAATATTCCCTAGGAGCACAGCACTGCACTGACTGCCTCAACAGGGAGTGGAGAGGACAGAGCAGGGAGCCCAGTGAGGACAGGCATGTCTAAGGGCCCTGTGCGGGAGAAGAGAAGTCTTTCCTAACACCCAGACTAGAACCCACATTCTCCCAAATCCCAGTAGCAGTTTTTACTGCATTAATTAACATTAACCACACACTAAGTATTTGCCAGGAACTTTTCAAAAAATTCTATGTTCATTGCTTAATCTAATCTTCAGAACACATTAAAGGCAAGGTATTATTTTCAGTTCAGGTGAGAAAGCCAAAGAATGACAGTGAATTAGGGATATGAGTTTGTCAGACCTTAAACTCATGTTCATTATTTGCTGCCATTCTGTTGCCAATGACACTCAGATCAGCAAACCAATAGCCACTGCTGTCCCTTAATCCTTTTCATCTCTTGTTAGCATGTGGCACTGCTAGCAGGTAAAGGCTTACTAGAAGAAATAAGTGAAACTAAAAGACCCAAGAAGCCAAAATGATATATACATCCTTCGGCTTTTTCTAATGAGCCACTGCAGGGTTCCAGACAGTCCTCAGTGGCACTAACACGGCCAGCCCTGAAGAACACTCTGCCTTCCATAGCACGCACTTAACTTACAAGATGTTTCTGGCTGTCAGTAGGAACAGAAAGGCCTGCAGACACTTTCAAGAGCTTCACAATTAATTCAGCAGAAGATTCCTTTGCCAGGATGATAGATGGCTGGTAATGGCTGCTGAAATAACCCAGCACACTCTGATATGACACAACATCCACAAGATGCCACGACAGTGAGCTTGTCTGTCCAAGCAGAGTAAGTAGAGGAGAATCCTAAAAATGAGCACACACATTCCTTTAGTTCCAGCGCTCCCACCTTTCCAGAAATATCTCTTTACCGAGTCTATGGAGTGACCACTAACATTGCGTATTATGAGCACAGAAGAGTTAAGACAGCAAATAAGCTTCTGCTCAAGGCAGAAGTCCTCACGCAAGTAATAACTGAAGTCTTGGCAAAACACATTAATGTTAAGATTTGTAAGTATTCAGAATCCAGTTTTCAAAAAAACTCTATGATCTTGTGGCAGAACAGCAATTAATGAGATGTAAAATGAAACTGATTTTGATACTAGAACTTGGTGTGGTTCCCTTAAAACTATGAACTGAGAAAACCAGGCAGCTAGTTGAAGGCACATCCCATAGGCCATGCATCTGTTCAAACCGAAAGAGGCACTGGGGACACAGAAAAGCAGCTACTTCATACAGAGTGAGGATCTGAGGACCTCGCCAAGTCCTGATCACAGGCTCTCTAAGCACTTACCGTTTGGTCCACCAGTTGATCTTCCTTTGCCAATAAAATCATCATGAAAAGGAGGCAGACAACCATGCCCCGGGTCTCTGGGCGGGGACTGGGACTCCAGGCATCGGAGAGCATGCTGACCCAGTTGACTTCACAGAGAACAGACCCCAGAAACAAGAAGCAGCTCTTGGGGCTTCCTCGCTCCACCTAAAAGGAAACAACGCTTTTAGCTATCTATATATCTTGAAAATGTATATACATCAATGTTTACTAAATTATATCTTTTAAATTACACTTTCTCCCCAGATTATAAAAATTATTTATAACTCTATCCCCCATTCCAGAGATTGAGACTTAACATTTATTTTTCCTCCCATGTTCAATGTGTGGAACATCTTTCAGCTTGTTTAGAATTCATTATTTATTCCACTAAGTCTTAACAGGAGAGGAATGATCTTTGCTAGCTCCAGGGAGGGTGACAAACCTCTGCCACAATTAGTCACCAGTGCTCAAGGGAGCCTACCACAGTCCTCAGATGTGCTGGCAAGACCAAGGTGATATATCTACTAGTCACTGCTGCCCAAAGCTGAACGCGCACCAAAACCACCTGGAGGACTTGTCTGGGGATGGGGAGGTGGTGGGTATATCCACAGAGTTCTTAATGTCCTATATCTGGAGTTAACAAGTTCCCAGGTGGTACTGATGTTGCTGGTCCTGGGACCATACCTCAAGACTATTATATTAGCATATGTAATTTTCATACGGCCTTTTTAGTATAATGGTACATTATAAGTACATCTCTGTATCATTAGTTTTCATAATTTTTGATGACTCCATAATGTTTAATTAAGTCCTATTTAAACTATATTAGGGACTTCCCTGGTGGCTCAGACGGTAAAAGCGTCTGTCTACAATGCGGGAGACCTGGGGTACAAGCCCTGGGTTGGGAGGATCCCCTAGAGAAGGAAATGGCAATCCACTCCAGGACTATTGCCTGGAAAATCCCATGAACAGAGGAAGCTGGTAGGCTACAGTCCATGGGGTTGCAAAGAGTCGGACAAGACTGAGCGACTTCACCATTAAACTATATTAGGGATGGGGGGGGGGCAAATGTATTATAAAGTATTACTATATAATCAATATCAAAGTTATCTCTTATGAGTCCATTTCAAGCCTGTTTAAAATAAAATATGTCTAGTTACAAATTTTTCCTTTTTTTAAAAGGAGATTTAAAAGCTCAACTCCATTTGTAAAATCACAACCAATGGAATCTGATGGTGATTCATGTCTGCCAGTTACTATTGTAATTATATCATGCTATTTATTCTTTCTCCCTTTTGGAAAATGATTTTTCATCCTGCTTTATAATCTATTCTCTATCTTGACCCTCAACCCCCTCAAAACCATACTTTACTAAACCACCAGACTTATGGAACTAAAAGGTTCCCAGCTTCTGGGCAGGGCAGTCATCTATCCTTAGATTAAAGCTACTAGAGATACAAAGTCTATAGCAACCCTTTATGAACCATTTAATTTAATCTGTCATATAGCTAATGCTGCCCTCTTAAATGCTCTCTTACAGCTCTTTAAACAAAGGTTCAATTCCATATTCATAGTAATGATGAATATTTACGTAATGCCTGTCTCGTATACTAAACCTAGCTATAACATCATTTTTAACCTTGTATTTTACTAAGACAACTGTCCTCAGCTTTCCTTAGAGCTCAGGCACAGAGGCGTGGCTGACAAGAACAGCACTGGAACACTGAAAGACTGCACTAGACTTTACTGTCATAAAGAACTGCGGGTCTGCAATAATTAAGGCACTTACAGTGTCTCAGTAATAAATGTGATATTAGGTTAACAATGAACACAGATGAACTGGTGACTATGAACAGATAAACTTAAATGATCATAAAAAGCAAAGACAAAAGATTAAAGACTTTCTTAAAACAGAAACTTAACAGCAACAAAAATGCCCGACTGGTATGTGACACTACTGTGCCTATTTTCTGCACCTATTGCTTCTACTCCAAAAACTCCCACACATTTATTGGGACTTTTTCCAGGCCNAGTGCTCAAGGGAGCCTACCACAGTCCTCAGATGTGCTGGCAAGACCAAGGTGATATATCTACTAGTCACTGCTGCCCAAAGCTGAACGCGCACCAAAACCACCTGGAGGACTTGTCTGGGGATGGGGAGGTGGTGGGTATATCCACAGAGTTCTTAATGTCCTATATCTGGAGTTAACAAGTTCCCAGGTGGTACTGATGTTGCTGGTCCTGGGACCATACCTCAAGACTATTATATTAGCATATGTAATTTTCATACGGCCTTTTTAGTATAATGGTACATTATAAGTACATCTCTGTATCATTAGTTTTCATAATTTTTGATGACTCCATAATGTTTAATTAAGTCCTATTTAAACTATATTAGGGACTTCCCTGGTGGCTCAGACGGTAAAAGCGTCTGTCTACAATGCGGGAGACCTGGGGTACAAGCCCTGGGTTGGGAGGATCCCCTAGAGAAGGAAATGGCAATCCACTCCAGGACTATTGCCTGGAAAATCCCATGAACAGAGGAAGCTGGTAGGCTACAGTCCATGGGGTTGCAAAGAGTCGGACACGACTGAGCGACTTCACCATTAAACTATATTAGGGATGGGGGGGGGGCAAATGTATTATAAAGTATTACTATATAATCAATATCAAAGTTATCTCTTATGAGTCCATTTCAAGCCTGTTTAAAATAAAATATGTCTAGTTACAAATTTTTCCTTTTTTTAAAAGGAGATTTAAAAGCTCAACTCCATTTGTAAAATCACAACCAATGGAATCTGATGGTGATTCATGTCTGCCAGTTACTATTGTAATTATATCATGCTATTTATTCTTTCTCCCTTTTGGAAAATGATTTTTCATCCTGCTTTATAATCTATTCTCTATCTTGACCCTCAACCCCCTCAAAACCATACTTTACTAAACCACCAGACTTATGGAACTAAAAGGTTCCCAGCTTCTGGGCAGGGCAGTCATCTATCCTTAGATTAAAGCTACTAGAGATACAAAGTCTATAGCAACCCTTTATGAACCATTTAATTTAATCTGTCATATAGCTAATGCTGCCCTCTTAAATGCTCTCTTACAGCTCTTTAAACAAANCATACTTTACTAAACCACCAGACTTACGGAACTAAAAGGTTCCCAGCTTCTGGGCAGGGCAGTCATCTATCCTTAGATTGAAGCTACTAGAGATACAAAGTCTATAGCAACCCTTTATGAACCGTTTTATTTAATCTGTCATACAGCTAATGCTGCCCTCTTAAACGCTCTCTTACAGCTCTTTAAACAAAGGTTCAATTCCATATTCATAGTAATGATGAATATTTACGTAATGCCTGTCTCGTATACTAAACCTAGCTATAACATCATTTTTAACCTTGTATTTTACTAAGACAACTGTCCTCAGCTTTCCTTAGAGCTCAGGCACAGAGGCGTGGCTGACAAGAACAGCACTGGAACACTGAAAGACTGCATTAGACTTTACTGTCATAAAGAACTGCGGGTCTGCAATAATTAAGGCACTTACAGTGTCTCAGTAATAAATGTGATATTAGGTTAACAATGAACACAGATGAACTGGTGACTATGAACAGATAAACTTAAATGATCATAAAAAGCAAAGACAAAAGATTAAAGACTTTCTTAAAACAGAAACTTAACAGCAACAAAAATGCCCGACTGGTATGTGACACTACTGTGCCTATTTTCTGCACCTATTGCTTCTACTCCAAAAACTCCCACACATTTATTGGGACTTTTTCCAGGCCATTCCAGGTCTTTATATGCCTATGATGCATTATTGGCTGCCAGAGTAACACTTTTGTCACCTATAAGCTAATTATCCCTTACACAACTGCTTAAAGAAACTAATGCTTAAGTATCGATTTACATTTTACTTCAATAGAAATTTAACAATAAAAAGTTTTAATGATACTCTCATAGAAAAACACGCACACATGCATACATAGAAACACCAAGACTGAGCGTGACGAAGTCATCACACTGTGTACTGCCATGACAATATCACGAATATCAAGGGGATGACTGCTACATTACAGACAAAATCCTTCTGGGAACTTTACAAATGGTCCTGTAAATGCTGTCTTACTAACACAGTAAAATGACGTCCATAGGACGCTGCTTTACATAAGCACCATCCAGGCGATTAAGAATGCGAGCAGGGTCCACACCGGCACACAGAGCAACTGGGCTGAAAACCCACAGTCAACAGGCTGCTCCCAAGATGCCAGGCTGCGGCATGGAAAGTAAAAGGCTTACCTTGAAGAAGGCCTCCATGAGCATCTGGTCAGGATGCAGGTCCCTCCATGGAAGTTTCTGGTAGGCACTGTGAAAAGCATACAGGATGAACTCTGGCATTTTGGGCGCTGTACATGCTTCACAGTAATGCATCAGGTGCAATCGAAGGGCTCCTTCATCACCAGGCAAGAGCTTATCTAAAATTGAAAAAGAAAATACAGCTGCATACCATTGGGTTTATCTTTAAAACAAACTAACACAAACCACACATTTCAACTGAAAGTCTAAAACCTAATGTTCTCAGTAATTAGCCAGTTTCAAAGATTTTCACCTATCAGGGAAACACTGATGGCAGAGTAATAATGAAGAATGGTAATTTACTTACTTGGGTAACTGGAAGGAGAAGCTGGTATGTGGGAGACAGCAGAGGTGAGCAGTTTTCCCCTAAAACTTCTAAATATACGACTTTTTAACTCAAATACACCTCCACAAGCCTAACCAACTTTAGGCATCCCTCTAGTCTGTTGCCATTAGCCATGGATTCAGTCTCATGCAACTGATCCATTCATCGGGCACTCTGGAGAAATCTAATGTACCTTGGAGAAATCTAATGTTCCTCCAAAGGAAATATTCCAAATAACTAAATCTCAACCCTCGTGCAATAAAACTAGACCATTAACCATCATTCTAGCAAGTCACTTGAAAATGAATCTCACACTCTCCTGCAACCTGATCACTCAGTATTCACCTCACAAGTATCAATTACTTTAGTGCCTTCAACAGCTAGTGGCAAGGTAAGGGGCATTGAGCCTAGAACAAATTTTTTCAGACTTTCTGGTTCTATGCACAGGAATGGAACTTAGTCAAAGAAGAGAGAGTTACACACAATGAGAGCAGTTTCTCAACACTGACTGATGGAAGTTTCTCAACAGTGACTTGTGAAAAATGACCAATGAGCATCAACACATGTCATCAGTCGACTTATCACTAACATTCCCCTGCCCTCAATCCTAGTCCTTATGCAATAGTAACATATGTTTTTAACAATCTTTTAAAACAGAGGTGAAGGGCAGCATTTGTTTAAATATGGACAGAAGAAAAAGATAGTTTTGTTTAAATAAGGATGATATGTAGGAGAAGATGTCTAGGAGGTAATCTCTTAGGACCAGACGAACTTCTCTAGTTCCAGCCCAGATGCAAGTAAGTTCTGTGACCTCAGACGAATTCTTTTTGATTTTCAGGTCCTCATTTTTCTAATCAATAAAAGTAGAGAGTTGAATCAGACAATCTCACTAAAAGGCTATAATTTAATAATTCTTCATCTTGTTATGCACAGTTCTTCTGATTCCTCTCTCTAAAGTGAGCTACCCTACAGCCATACCACCCTGAACGCGCCCAATCTTGTCTGAACTGAGCTACCAGTTCTTAACGTTAGCCAAGTACTTTCTTATTTCTAGGCCACTTTTTGATTTTCTATCACAAACCTGTGACAGTGCTTGCCCCTTTACACTAAGAAACTAAATAAACAGCCTCTCTGACAATAGTTTTATGCTCAAATATTGTCGCACTACAAACACATCCTGGATGGGAATAAGCAGCTAGAAGTCTGCCTTTCCAAAAAAAAACAAAAAAGAGTACTATTAGGATTTCATGTTACTCACTGAACCAATATTTGTCAAGTGGACAGTGAGAATACAGCATTATCCTAATCTTAGGGGAATGAAAAGAAGAATGTTTCTATGCCTAGAGTTTATATCGTAACTGGAGAGGGGTGAGGGAAAGAGAGATAAGGTATGTAAAGGTCAATCAAAAATACTGGATGAGGTACATCTAGAGAATGGAGTATTATTACTCAGTACTAAAAAGAAGAAAGCTCTCAAGTCATGAAAAAAATGGAGAAGCCTAACTGCCCATTACTAAGCAAAGAAGCCCATCTGGAAAGCAACACTATGAATGATCCCAACTACATGACATTCTGGAAAAACTAAAACTATGGAGAAACTAAAAGAAATCAGTGGCCTCCAAGGCTAGTGGGGAAGGAGGGGTGACTAGGAGAGGACAGCGTATTCCAGGCAGTGAAAATACTCTGTAGGATACTGTAATGGTGGATACACATCATTATATGTTTACCCAAACCCACAGAATGAACAACACCCAGCATGAGTCCTATGGACGTTGGACTCTGGGTGATAACGTGTCAGTGCAGGTTCATCAACGATAACAAATGTACCATGTGGATGGGGGACGGAGATAGTGGGGGAGCTGGAGGGGAGACCATGCACTCAGAACGGGGGGCGAAGGGCATATGCAAACTGCACTTTCCACTCAGTCATGCTGGGAACCTAAAGCTACACTAAACAACAGTCTATTTATAGAGACACATGTATTGCTAGATGACCAATTCTATATATAACACATATTACCGCTATATATATTAACATATGTATTACTGCTATATTATATATACATACTGTTACACTACATAATCTATCATCTGATGTTATTCTATATAAAATACTGGATGCATGTGTGTGTGCATGCATGTTCAGTTGGGCCCAACTCTTAGCCAACCCTTGGACTACAGCCCGCCAGGCTCCTCTGCTCATGGGATTTTCCTTGCAAGAATACTGGAGTGGGTTGTCATTTCCTTCTCAAAATTCTGGACGGCATATTGTTAACTCCAGGACTCAGTGCCACATAAGACACACGGCAGCCACGGAAGTGCACCACTCAGATCTCCCTTCAAACAGAACTTGCCACAGAGCAGGCTACAGCGCTTCTGCACCTGAGTCAAGGCCATCCTCCTCCCTTGAAGCCCTCAGCCAACAGCTGAGCACTGACCTGGGCACTTCCGCCAAGGGTGGGCTCCAATGCCCTTGCACTCCAACGCCCCATCTGGCTGGGCAAAACTTTCTCAGATGTGCCCTGCAGACTGAGACTCTGCCTTCCTACTCTCCTTTCACAGGTGTTACACCTGCGCCAGAGGTGAAGGCGCTGCTTGTCTACCTCTATTCCTCTCCCTCTTATTTTCACAGGCATCACCCCCAGCACCTCTTAGCATTCTGGCTCCATCATGGTGTCTGCTTCCCACAGATTTGAACTGCAACAATGTGCTATAAAAGCCTAGAAACAGGAGAGAAATGTACCCACGTAAACAGATATGCAGGAAAACACAAAGGGCTTGAGGCTTCACCCAGGTAGTGGAATCAGCATAAGCAAAAAAGTGGCAGTGGGAAGATCCAAAGATGCTTAGGGGAACAGTGAGTAGAGCCATGTGGTTGAATAGATGCTTCCAAAAAATCCATCCCGTAATACTGAAGTGCTCTGAGTCAGACACATTGGAATGTGGAGTTAAAACATTATTACACTTCAAAGCTGAGCACCGAAGAATTGATGCTTTTGAACTGTGGTGTTGGAAAAGACTCTTGAGAGTCCTCTGGACTACAAGGAGATCCAACCAGTCCATTCTGAAGGAGATCAGCCCTGGGATTTCTCTGGAAGGAATGATGCTAAAGCTGAAACTCCAGTACTTTGGCCTTCTCATGCGAAGTGTTGACTCATTGGAAAAGACTCTGACGCTGGGAGGGATTGGGGCAGGAGAAGAAGGGGACGACAGAGGATGAGATGGCTGGATGGCATCACTGACTCGATGGACATGAGTTTGAGTGAACTCCGGAAGTTGGTGATGGACAGGGAGGCCTGGCATGCTGCAATTCATGGGGTCGCAAAGAGTCAGACACGACTGAGAGACTGAACTGAATGGATAGAACAAAGATTGATAAGAAATACAGGAAGATAGCAGAAGAGATAAAGATATACTGAAGATATAAAGAAGGGGCCAG
>SJYW01053844.1:25708-57618 GCA_006410735.1 Raphicerus campestris
TGCTATATTATATATACATACTGTTACACTACATAATCTATCATCTGATGTTATTCTATATAAAATACTGGATGCATGTGTGTGTGCATGCATGTTCAGTTGGGCCCAACTCTTAGCCAACCCTTGGACTACAGCCCGCCAGGCTCCTCTGCTCATGGGATTTTCCTTGCAAGAATACTGGAGTGGGTTGTCATTTCCTTCTCAAAATTCTGGACGGCATATTGTTAACTCCAGGACTCAGTGCCACATAAGACACACGGCAGCCACGGAAGTGCACCACTCAGATCTCCCTTCAAACAGAACTTGCCACAGAGCAGGCTACAGCGCTTCTGCACCTGAGTCAAGGCCATCCTCCTCCCTTGAAGCCCTCAGCCAACAGCTGAGCACTGACCTGGGCACTTCCGCCAAGGGTGGGCTCCAATGCCCTTGCACTCCAACGCCCCATCTGGCTGGGCAAAACGTTCTCAGATGTGCCCTGCAGACTGAGACTCTGCCTTCCTACTCTCCTTTCACAGGTGTTACACCTGCGCCAGAGGTGAAGGCGCTGCTTGTCTACCTCTATTCCTCTCCCTCTTATTTTCACAGGCATCACCCCCAGCACCTCTTAGCATTCTGGCTCCATCATGGTGTCTGCTTCCCACAGATTTGAACTGCAACAATGTGCTATAAAAGCCTAGAAACAGGAGAGAAATGTACCCACGTAAACAGATATGCAGGAAAACACAAAGGGCTTGAGGCTTCACCCAGGTAGTGGAATCAGCATAAGCAAAAAAGTGGCAGTGGGAAGGTCCAAAGATGCTTAGGGGAACAGTGAGTAGAGCCATGTGGTTGAATAGATGCTTCCAAAAAATCCATCCCGTAATACTGAAGTGCTCTGAGTCAGACACATTGGAATGTGGAGTTAAAACATTATTACACTTCAAAGCTGAGCACCAAAGAATTGATGCTTTTGAACTGCGGTGTTGGAAAAGACTCTTGAGAGTCCTTTGGACTACAAGGAGATCCAACCAGTCCATTCTGAAGGAGATCAGCCCTGGGATTTCTCTGGAAGGAATGATGCTAAAGCTGAAACTCCAGTACTTTGGCCTTCTCATGCGAAGTGTTGACTCATTGGAAAAGACTCTGACGCTGGGAGGGATTGGGGCAGGAGAAGAAGGGGACGACAGAGGATGAGATGGCTGGATGGCATCACTGACTCGATGGACATGAGTTTGAGTGAACTCCGGAAGTTGGTGATGGACAGGGAGGCCTGGCATGCTGCAATTCATGGGGTCGCAAAGAGTCAGACACGACTGAGAGACTGAACTGAATGGATAGAACAAAGATTGATAAGAAATACAGGAAGATAGCAGAAGAGATAAAGATATACTGAAGATATAAAGAAGGGGCCAGTATTAGATCAGATTACAGACCTAAACCTAAGGCTTGAAGTGAAAGTAAAGGCGTTCCTTCTGCAACAGACAATAAAAGCTTCCAGCAAAGACGACATCGGGCTCGTGGACTCTGTGTCCCCGACTGCGCTTGATCACTTCAAGTAGTCAACCAAGAAGCTGACTGAGGAGAGGGGAGAAACGGAAGCCCTGGCAGCGGCCCTGGCCCACATTTCTGGTGCCACGTCGGTAGACCAAGTGCTCCATGATCACCTCAGATGCGGGCTTTGTGACCATGATCTTGCAGTGCTCAACTGAAATGCCAAACATTAGCTATGCTTGGAAAGAACTTAAAGAGCAACTGGGTGAGGATACTGATTCCAAAGTGAAGGGAAATGGTCTTTCTCAAAGGAAGGCAGGGTGTTTGCTTTGATATCCCCACTGCATCAGTAATAGAAGTACAGGGAAAATGGCATGATTCACAGCACTGGCAGCTTTCTGTGGCCACAGAGCAACCAGGGCTAGAAGAACCAGGGGAAGGAGAGGGTAATTTCCAGGGATACTGGGAAGGCAAGCAAGGTGTCAGGGGACAGTGGGAAAGAAGCAGAAGCTTCAGAGGACAGCAGTCAGGAGGTGGTAACAAAAGTGACAGATTTCAAAAACAGGCCAGAAGTGAAGCAGAGTTTTAATAAATCATTTGAATAGTAATTTGAAGCAGGGCATTTATATGGCAAAAACAGAACTATGCTCAGCAACATGAAACTGAACATTATTTTCCATACAGAGTTAAAAGTTAAAGCACACTGTATTTCCTTCCTGACCACTTGCCCAATCCCCATCTCTTTAGGAAAGACAAGCTTCATCTAAATTATCTCATCTGATTGATGACTGTCATTTATAACTTTACTGTTACTTCGGTCTTGGGTATTCCTTTGGAAAAGGTGTATGGATTCATTACATATTCTAATCTATTGCCTATAAATTATAAGATTAAGTCAAGAATGTATCTAATGTATCTGCTGATACTTTGCAAGTTGACCTGTCTTTATACTTAGAAATTCCTCTCATTAATAGTATGCTTCCCTGGTGGCTCAGATGGTAAAGAATCTGCCTGCAATGCAGGAGACCCATGTTTAATCCCTGGGTCGGGAAGCTTCCCTAGAGAAGGAAATAGCAACCCACTCTGGTTTTCTTAACTGGAGAATTCCATGGACAGAGGAGCCTGGCAGGCTACAGTCCATGGGGTCACAGAGTCAGACACGACTGAGTGACTAACACTTTCATTTTTTTCACAACATGGGGGAAACACAATTTCAAAACAGAAAGGTCTGTTTTCCATAACTGACGACACTCAGCATTACCTTACCAAAACTAAATAAATGTAGGGGTGACCTCTCCTTGTTCAAAGATGCTAGCCTACCAAATAAAATAAATGAAGTAGGAAAGCAGAGGCAAAAGATTAACTGAATGACTTAGGAAAAAGTGGAAACTAGCCAGAGGCATAATACAACATCGTCCTACCTTTAAAACTCTCGTGCAGTGAGTCAATACAGTCAGTGAACAAGTGGACAATGCTTGAGGCCGCCACCGCATCACTCTCCAGCCAGGGGTAGTGTCGCTGGCTGCTTTAAATAAGAGGAACATACGCTTAGAAAGGAAACACTATGATTAAATTACTGTCCATCCCAGAATGTATTATATAGCCCTAAAACAGATCGCTTTAAGGGCTGTAAATTCCTGGAGGTGAACTGTAGCTTTTAATATCAATAGCATAATTTTATTTACTTTCCTTCCTAACCTTTATTCCAACTGTTTCAGAAGTGTGTCATCTAACTAAGTATCAAATTAGCACCTTTTTTTTTACATCCAATTACACCCGTGAACCCATTCCTTGTGTATTTGGGTTACATTTCAAATGCCTCAGAGAACAGTTTTCTCTACCTAAAGCTTGAAAGGGAAAAAAGTCATATGAAAAGATAACCAAAAGTGAACAGAGAGGAAGTAACCAAAGGAAAAAAAAATTCTTTATATGAAAATTCAGAACTAAATCTGGTTTAGAAAGTTCAATATAAAAAATAAATTCCATTAGCTCTTCCTGGAAATAAACAAGCAGCCTGCATTATGATAAGCAGTCTCACAGTCACCACAAAATCCTGAAGCCTGCATATTGTTTAAGGATAGCCCTCTGGGACAGAGCAATTCCCACCCAGTAATCAACGTAGTCCCCCCAAAATAACTGATACTGGGTAAAATCAAGTAAGTCTCATATTTCATAGTGTTACATTATCAAAACATAATTCAGGAGAACACATTTATTTTTCTGAAATTAAATACTAAACTCATTTAACTTTTTTATTGTGGAAAGCTGGAAAGAAGAGTCCAGTTTTCCTTTAAAATCAATAGCTCTGATCAATCAGACTAACAATTCCACAAACAGAAAATGTATTAAGTTCACTTTGTAAATAAGCATTTTCTAAATTTAAATGTTTCCCTATATAAAAATCAAATCTGTGAACCATCAGCTGTACCAAGACATTATCAGAACTTTAAGTCTATAGATGTCAAAGGAATCTGAATATCAGAAAAACTATTTACCTTTCATTGTCTTCTAAAACCAGTATCCATGGCTTAAAGAGCTGGATGATTACTGAATGCAGGGATCTTAGCACTAAAACAAAGCAAAATCTTTAGAGACAAGAAACAAGTCCATCAAATGAAGCAGGGCAACAGGCACACGAAAAAGTGCCCAACACTGCTAATCATCAGGGAAACGCAAGCCAAAAGCACAAAGAGCCATCACCTCACACCCGTCAGAATGCCTGTCATCAGACAACACAAACACTTAATGCTGGCGAAGATGCGGAGCAAAGGGAACCCTTTATACACTGTGGTGGGAATGAAAATTGGCGCAGCTGCTGTATGGAGGTTCCTCAAAAAACTAAAAATACAGCTACCATATGACCAAGCAATTACACTCCAGGGAATATATCAAAAAAAAAAAAAAAGATACCATCCATCACAAGGTTCACAGCAGCATTACTTAACAATGCCAAAATATGGAAGGAATCCAGGTGTCCACCAACAGAATGAATAAGGAAGATGCGGCATCGACATCCGGTATATACACATGCACACACAGTGGGACAGCACTCAGCCATAAAGAGCATGAAATTTCCCTTTGCAGCAGCATGGACGGGCTTGGAGGGCGTTATGCTGAAAGACAGATCCTGTATGACACCACGTATGTGGAGTCTAAAAACTAAAAGTAGTGACTATAACAAAAAAGAAGCTGACTCACAGATATAGGAACACACTAGTGGTTCCCAGTGGGAGAAGGAAGGTGGAAGGGGCAATGTAAGAGCAGGGGACTAAGAGGTACAAACCAGCAGGTACAAAACAAGCTACAGGGTTTTTCTGTACAACAAGAAACAGAGCCAACATTTTATAATAACTATTAAATTGAGAATAATCTTTAAAAAGTGTGAATCACTATATTCTATACCTGCTACTTATATAGTATTGTACATCAACTATACTTCAATTAAGAAAAAAAAGAAACAAAGTTGACCTTCTATCAGTACCACTGGCAACTAGAAAATCTACTTATTATCTGTATACTTAAAGCCTACGGTGATACAGAAAAAACATGTTTAATGTAACTAAGCACGTCTCAATTTTCATTTGCGGCAATAAAATTTTTTTAATTGGAGAAGTTTTATTATAATACAATGTCACAGACAATTTTATAACACATTTTTTTAAAATAAAAACTTAAATACTCTTAATGAGATAAATAATAGGAAGAGAGAATTGGAGACGGAAACCTGTATCTTTGTATTTTACCGTACAAAGAGAGGGTGAAGCAAGCACCCACTATGTAAGTGAACACAGGTGCGACACACATATGGGCTCACTCTTGTACTGTGCATTTCCTATTTTTTCTTCGTAATACTCAGATACCTAGATTTATCACTAAGATTTAAATATTTTAGTGTCTATTCAAGTCTCTCCTGATGGAAGGTCAAAACACCTAAGCTCTATGTTGCTCTAAAGGCATATTACCTGTTTTGCTGCTGGCAGATGGGTCTTGGGCCAAGCAGGCCATTTCTGAGTCAAGCAGCCTTTTTACAAGATAGCCCAAGAATGTCTTCATATCTGCCATGTAAGGACTCCATTTTGAGAATAAACCAAAACTTTTAAAGTCCAATGTGGATAACCGAAGCTTATAAAAAAAGTTTGACAGCCACTGTATAGTCTCCATTACCTGGAAAAAAATGACCAGTTTTTAAAAATGCTTACTGAATATCTCTTTCAGTAGAATACTACGGTAGGCTGAGATGAAGAGCTTTGACTTTGTAATCGAATTACAAAGGTATATAGCATATGGAAAGTAAATCAACAGATTTCAAATTCCTTTTCAAAAGCAAAGGAAACATTTTTTTCATATAAATTCATGTGAACTCACATCATGTAAAACTGATGAAGCTGACAGCTCTGGGGGACAACTGCGTGAAACCTACTCAAAGGAGCCAGTGAAGCAGGAGGCTGAAGGTGGGAGGGGGAGATACAACGGGCTGGGCCTGGGCTACTCGGGAACCGTGGAGCAAGAATCAGACTGAGGCACGAGAGAAAGGTGATCCGGGCACAGCGGGGTGGAGACGGGGCAGGGGACAGGGGAAACAGGAGATGACTGACAAAGGAAAGCACAGGGCTCTTGGAGATAAAAAGATACATTTTTAGATATAAATTTTAAATGTGTTCCAGTTTAAAAAAAAAAAAAAGAAATGAAAAAGAAGCACACACAGAAACTTTACAGAGGCAAGAGCTACACACCTGCTTGTCGGACAAGAGAACATCAGAACTTTGAAGCACCGTGCCCTCCACAGAGGCTGCCCCCTGCTGGCAGCCTGGGGTGCAGCAGCCCAGGGCTCTCAGGGTGGCTTTCCAGCACTCGGGGCTCAGCAGCTGTTCAGCAGAGCCTTACAGGGCGCGGACAGAGGACAGCAAGTCAGCATCCTTCACAAACTAACTTTTCAATGCGAATCGAAGAACACGTGTACTTTACGAATGAATGAGCATCAAGTGAAAACCCAAAACACACTCATAAAGGTTTGTGCTAAAGACACCAAAGTTAAGAGAACCTACTAAAGATCTGTGCACGTGGACACCTGACTTTCCTTATTTTCGGTAACCCTGCTGGGAGTGAACACAGCAGAGCCATCTGAGCTAGAACCTGTGAGCCCCTGACTGGGGAATGGTAAAGGTGCCATCTTTCTGGCTAGACAATGTGAGAAACACAAAGGAGCCTTGGAACAGAATACAACTGCAGAGTCTATGCTCTTTAGAAGTCTCATCCTCATCTAACACCCCACTCCGGTAACAGGCAAAACCTAAAGCAACACACAGACAGTATGCAAAAGCAGAGACCACCAACCAGCACTCAGCTCCCTGCAAAACTCGGCTCCCAGAGGACAGGAACTTACACCCTCAGGCCCTTACCAGGAAGCGGCCTGGATCAAGNCTTTATACACTGTGGTGGGAATGAAAATTGGCGCAGCTGCTGTATGGAGGTTCCTCAAAAAACTAAAAATACAGCTACCATATGACCAAGCAATTACACTCCAGGGAATATATCAAAAAAAAAAAAAAAGATACCATCCATCACAAGGTTCACAGCAGCATTACTTAACAATGCCAAAATATGGAAGGAATCCAGGTGTCCACCAACAGAATGAATAAGGAAGATGCGGCATCGACATCCGGTATATACACATGCACACACAGTGGGACAGCACTCAGCCATAAAGAGCATGAAATTTCCCTTTGCAGCAGCATGGACGGGCTTGGAGGGCGTTATGCTGAAAGACAGATCCTGTATGACATCACGTATGTGGAGTCTAAAAACTAAAAGTAGTGACTATAACAAAAAAGAAGCTGACTCACAGATATAGGAACACACTAGTGGTTCCCAGTGGGAGAAGGAAGGTGGAAGGGGCAATGTAAGAGCAGGGGACTAAGAGGTACAAACCAGCAGGTACAAAACAAGCTACAGGGTTATTCTGTACAACAAGAAACAGAGCCAACATTTTATAATAACTATTAAATTGAGAATAATCTTTAAAAAGTGTGAATCACTATATTCTATACCTGCTACTTATATAGTATTGTACATCAACTATACTTCAATTAAGAAAAAAAAGAAACAAAGTTGACCTTCTATCAGTACCACTGGCAACTAGAAAATCTACTTATTATCTGTATACTTAAAGCCTACGGTGATACAGAAAAAACATGTTTAATGTAACTAAGCACGTCTCAATTTTCATTTGCGGCAATAAAATTTTTTTAATTGGAGAAGTTTTATTATAATACAATGTCACAGACAATTTTATAACACATTTTTTTAAAATAAAAACTTAAATACTCTTAATGAGATAAATAATAGGAAGAGAGAATTGGAGACGGAAACCTGTATCTTTGTATTTTACCGTACAAAGAGAGGGTGAAGCAAGCACCCACTATGTAAGTGAACACAGGTGCGACACACATATGGGCTCACTCTTGTACTGTGCATTTCCTATTTTTTCTTCGTAATACTCAGATACCTAGATTTATCACTAAGATTTAAATATTTTAGTGTCTATTCAAGTCTCTCCTGATGGAAGGTCAAAACACCTAAGCTCTATGTTGCTCTAAAGGCATATTACCTGTTTTGCTGCTGGCAGATGGGTCTTGGGCCAAGCAGGCCATTTCTGAGTCAAGCAGCCTTTTTACAAGATAGCCCAAGAATGTCTTCATATCTGCCATGTAAGGACTCCATTTTGAGAATAAACCAAAACTTTTAAAGTCCAATGTGGATAACCGAAGCTTATAAAAAAAGTTTGACAGCCACTGTATAGTCTCCATTACCTGGAAAAAAATGACCAGTTTTTAAAAATGCTTACTGAATATCTCTTTCAGTAGAATACTACGGTAGGCTGAGATGAAGAGCTTTGACTTTGTAATCGAATTACAAAGGTATATAGCATATGGAAAGTAAATCAACAGATTTCAAATTCCTTTTCAAAAGCAAAGGAAACATTTTTTTCATATAAATTCATGTGAACTCACATCATGTAAAACTGATGAAGCTGACAGCTCTGGGGGACAACTGTGTGAAACCTACTCAAAGGAGCCAGTGAAGCAGGAGGCTGAAGGTGGGAGGGGGAGATACAACGGGCTGGGCCTGGGCTATTCGGGAACCGTGGAGCAAGAATCAGACTGAGGCACGAGAGAAAGGTGATCCGGGCACAGCGGGGTGGAGACGGGGCAGGGGACAGGGGAAACAGGAGATGACTGACAAAGGAAAGCACAGGGCTCTTGGAGATAAAAAGATACATTTTTAGATATAAATTTTAAATGTGTTCCAGTTTAAAAAAAAAAAAAAATGAAATGAAAAAGAAGCACACACAGAAACTTTACAGAGGCAAGAGCTACACACCTGCTTGTCGGACAAGAGAACATCAGAACTTTGAAGCACCGTGCCCTCCACAGAAGCTGCCCCCTGCTGGCAGCCTGGGGTGCAGCAGCCCAGGGCTCTCAGGGTGGCTTTCCAGCACTCGGGGCTCAGCAGCTGTTCAGCAGAGCCTTACAGGGCGCGGACAGAGGACAGCAAGTCAGCATCCTTCACAAACTAACTTTTCAATGCGAATCGAAGAACACGTGTACTTTACGAATGAATGAGCATCAAGTAAAAACCCAAAACACACTCATAAAGGTTTGTGCTAAAGACACCAAAGTTAAGAGAACCCACTAAAAGATCTGTGCATGTGGACACCTGACTTTCCTTATTTTCGGTAACCCTGCTGGGAGTGAACACAGCAGAGCCATCTGAGCTAGAACCTGTGAGCCCCTGACTGGGGCATGGTCAAGGTGCCATCTTTCTGGCTGGACAATGTGAGAAACACAAAGGAGCCTTGGAACAGAATACAACTGCAGAGTCTATGCTCTTTAGAAGTCTCATCCTTATCTAACACCCCACTCCCGTAACAGGCAAAACCTAAAGCAACACACAGACAGTATGCAAAAGCAGAGACCACCAACCAGCACTCAGCTCCCTGCAAAACTCGGTTCCCAGAGGACAGGAACTTACACCCTCAGGCCCTTACCAGGAAGCGGCCTGGATCAAGTAGACTACAGTGGTGCAGAAGGGCAGGTCTGGATGGAGTCATGCACACCAAGAAGATGGCAGTGAAGCCAGGGGAAACTGCAGTGGGCTCACCCAGGGCAAATGAAGACAGATTAGCAATGGGTGAAGGCCTGGGGACACTACAATGGTGGCCAGGGGCGGATGGAACACCAGGTGGCTGGAGCTCACGGAATCTGACAGAGGGGGCACTGTTAGTCTTAAGCCTGTAACTGAACTACTCTTCCTGCGAATTTTAAACTTTTCTGCTAAATCCAAGTCAGTGGTTGCCTGTATAAACAATCTAGAATCTCTTTAAAAGGTTTTAGGGAGGGACGCTTCCCTGGTATCCAGTGTTTTGTTAAGAGTCTACCGTGCAGTGTAGGGGATGCGGGTTCGATCCCTGGTGGGGATATGAGACCCTTCATACAGCAGGGCAACTGGGTTAGTGAACCATAACTAGAAAGCCCGCAAGACACAAGGAAGATCCTGCATGCCATAGCTGAGGCCTGACACAGCCAAATAAATAAATACTTTTAAAAATAAAAGGTTTCAGGGGAAAAATCCATAATATATGCTTAATCAAATTTTGAAAACAGGAGTAAAACTTAGCTATGTAAATAAGCATTAAAAATTATACAAGGGCATTTCTGCACCACCACTCCCCACCCACCTTACAACCTGCCACTATAGGAAATAATGAATGCTTTGAAGGGCTTTGAAAATTAGACTATACATTCTTCAAGTAGTCCAATACATAAGATCATTAGCCAATTCATAAAACTATTTCTGTAAAGTAACACAAAGATTTGACATAACGCAAAATATAGTTTTTCATTACATCAATAAACTGTATGAAGCTTACATGAATAAAGTAAATACTATCTCATTTTTCAAATTTCAGTAAAATTCCTGCCGAGTGAAATTCCAAAAATTAAAAAGCCTGCACTCTTTATTTCTCCTTTATTTCTCCAACACATTAATGGAAAACTGCAGGAGGAGGATAGAAACAGTGGGAATTTGGAAAATTTAATGTTGCTCTTTCTCTTGGATAATATAAAAACAACGTACCATTAAACTGGGATAAAATTCATTTGCAAAATATAAGAGTCAAATATAAGAGTCAAAAAATTGGGGAGGGGGATCCTAAATGTATTCACCACTTTGAAACTAGAAAGAAACCAACTGGTATGTTAAGCACACTGTAAAGGAACAACTTCTTTCTATTCCCAAGTCTACAGTCACCAGAGTAAGCAGTCCCACCCTAGTCAAGACAGCTGCAAAAAAAGTAAAGCGGTGCAGGCAGGACTGTGGACTCCAAAGAGTGGCCCTGCCCAACTAGGGCGCAATCTGACACAGGACACTTTTACAGACAGCTGCCTCTAGGGCACTATTCACTGAGCATTTTGGGTAAAGAACAGTAATTCTAAATTCTTGTATATGCATGCTTGTATTATTTTTACATTTTTGGATGACATCTGTGGAATGGTTAATGTCGTACTGAACATTCACTTCGAGCTAATCAGTCACAATGAAGACACTTACTTTGCATCAGCAGCCTGAGAATGTCACTGTACTGGTCAGGAAACTGGTAGAGAAGAAGGTAAGTCCAGTGCTTACAGAAAAGATTAAATGGCATCAAAATATCTTCGTCTGGTTCAAGGCCCCAGGCAGTAAGTGCCAAATGAATGGACTCCAGAAGCCTGGTACGATCAGACAGAGGAGGTTTAGTGGAGTTTAACCATTGCTTAAGATCGAACTAAAAAGAAAAAGAAATAAGAAGCAGTTTTATTTATACTAGAAAATTGACTGAAATAGACAAAATAATGTGCAAATTAGTTTGAAAGTCAAAAGTTTACCTAGCATTTAGCTTCTCATAAAGATTGAAACTAAAATTTATAGACTTAAAAGAATCTAGGCAGTTCAATAACTAATGGTGCCATTATGTCTCCATCTCTACTTCACTCTTGGGGTTCAGAGGCAATTTTTTTAGCTCTGCGTGCTTTTTTACAATTTAAGAATCTTGCTGGTAAGCTTTCCCTACAAAACAAGGATCAGAACTGGGTAGTTCTTGTTCACTGGTCAAGCTTCCACAAAAAAGTGGCTACTTTATGGAACTATCTGCTTCTAGTGGCCATATTTCTAAATCTGCATCAGTTAATGAAAATTCAGGGTATTGATATCACCTTCCAGATTCCCAAACTATGCTTTCCCCGATTAAAAACTGAGATCAGTCTCCAGGTCTAACAAATGTCCAGGTTTTATGATTTACAGACATCAGAGAAGTAGAATTCAAAGTAGCTAAGGCTCTGAATTTCTCAACGTAACATAAATTCATTGCCTTGGTCTGAGTTAATAATATTCTATTTGGAAGAAAACAAAGGCAGTTTGCTTAAATCTGGCTTATGCGAAATATGAGAGACTGTGACATACTAACAACTCAATTATCAAACAACTAAGGCATAAATTCAGGACACATTCAAAAGAAGGATGTACCAAATTATTACTGTGACTATTTCAAAACTGTGGGAAGTTTTTAAAGAGTTTGGGAGCCGATCTTTTTTATACTGCATGTAGTGAGACTGTCCTATATGATATAATCAATGTGTCCAGAAGCAGCAGCTACGGGATCAGACTATTTGAAGGTGGTATCAAACGTGAAAAGGACCTGTCCGCCTCCAGTCCCACTGGAGACAGAGCCCCAAGGGCCTTGCATTTCTGAGGCACAGAGAAACAGCAGCAGACCCTACAGCTCAGTGTCAACATCAGGACTCAGTCACACGTCACCTTGGTCAGCAGCATGAAAATCATATCGCTGTTGTCCTCGCGCAGAAACTTCACCACCTTCTCATAGAGCTGGATGAACTCCGCGGGCGCAGCACTGGGAGTGAAGAAAGGAGACAGGAGAGAGCAAAGCCTTCTGTCCTTCAGAATGGTCTGAAGGACTTTTCTGCATTCTGATTTAGTGCCACTGATAAACACCTTAAAAGAATTGAAAAGGGAAAATGTCATCAAATTCTCCCCTCCCCAACTTTTCTTTGAGCAACCAAGTTTTAAGGAATAGTATATACCGCTAACAGAATTTTTTCTAAATGAAAGTATGAAACAATCAAAAGAAATCTAAAATTGACACAGATAAATCTATCACTTTCAGTGTAACCTATATTAAAAATTCTGGAAAATCCATTCATTTGGTTGGACAAGTCAAAAAACACTATAAGATTAAAATACTGGGATAATCTGAATCCAGAAATTTGCAGTGTACCTAGCATGATTACTAAGTATCTAAAGTGATTCTGCACTATGTCAAGAAAAAGAAAAACAAAAGAATCTAGGTTACAGATTTTATTGAGATATGCTTTAAATATTTTTAAAAAGCCAACTTTCACAATTAATATATACCTTGTTTTAATTTGTTCTAATGTTTAAGAGTATTAGAATATAAGCTGATATTTAATCTCAGAGTTAGTAAAGCTTTGATAAATTTGATCAGAGATAGAAATAATAAAGGATAAGACTGATAGATGTGACTATATAAAAATTTTGACTTCTATATGGCAAAAAGAATCATAAAATTATAGAAAAAAGACAAAGTAGAAAAACTATAACACGTTCCAGACACCAGGTTAACAGTCTGAGGAGTTCTTCAAAGCAATCAAAAAGCAAGAAACTTCCCAGTAGAACATGTGCAAAAAACAAAAACCAGAAAAATCACAAAAAATTATCATTTGAAAAATCATGCAATTGAACTAGTGTACTTAAAGAAATACAACTTAAAATAATCACAAAGCACCACTTCCGTTATTAGATTAGCAAGACCTAAAAAGAATGATCAGTCTTAATGTTAGGTCTAACATGGAGAATAATAAATTGAATGCTGTTATTACAATGTACATAGGTGTAAACTTCCCAGGAGGACAGTATGACAATATACATCAAATGCTAGTCCTTTTGACATAGTGATCACACCTCTAAGAAATTATCCTAGGAAAATCAGTCTAATAATTTCACAAAGGTATGTAGGAATATTTAGTTCAGGCTTACAGCAGCAAAACCACCAACCTACCTAAATATTCATCCAGAGAGCACTGGCTCAATACATTACAATATATCTGTGCCACGGGACATTATATATTAAACACCATGATACAGGTTTTTATTTATTATTAAGGAATAACATCTAAAATGTGTTTGAATAAAAAAAATAGCATATGCTAGCTTTTAAGTGTGTATCCTTATCTCTATATCTCTATATAAGAATGATATATCATTTTTACACATACACACAGATACCAATAGACCTCAGAGACACACAAGATCAACTATAATGAAATGTTAGCTATATAACCAGTATCTCCAGGAGATTAGGATTATGAAATTTCTCTTCTTTATACTTTTTACACTGTCTGTATTGCTTATAATAAGCATTCATCAATTTCATAATTAGGAAAAACATTTCTGAAAAATCTATTTTAATATCTGCTCGGCATCACCTCCCTAAAAGTATCCAATAAATAACCACTCATTTAATTGAATCTGAGGGAAAGTACATGGTAGTATTTCTATATTTTCCAGCAAGTGGCATTCCTTGCTTTAATGACACATTTCATAAATCTGCATGGATTCATTGCCCTTGTCCTTTTTATATATCCATATATTTAAGAGTTAAGTCAAGTAGATAAATTGTGAGTAGCAACTGAGAGGCAGCAGTGGAGAGGTGGAGCGAGCACTGAAGAGGGACCTGGGGTCCCTCTTGCCTCCAGGGCTCACCAGCTGTACTTCTTAGGCAAGTCCCTCAATCTTTTAGAGACTAGTTTTTCTCATCTTTAACACTGAAATGCTATCAATCACACAGAGTCATTGTAAGGATGAAGTAAAATAATGAATCAAAAGGCATTTATAAACAATAGTCTCAGTAATACTATTATTAACACCAACAGCACACAATACAATTTGACATCTCCCTGCAGACTTTCATATACTAATAATTTAATATCTCTTTCTGAAAAGCAGAATTCCATACCAGCAATTCTAACCACATCTTGAGAAGTTAACACTTCAAAGGGGCTTCTGGCTTAGGTAAGATTCTGAACCTGTAAGTGTGAAGTCAATCCTGATTATATCTAATGAGTACACTGCAGGGACTCATCATATGTAAATAAGGNATGAAACAATCAAAAGAAATCTAAAATTGACACAGATAAATCTATCACTTTCAGTGTAACCTATATTAAAAATTCTGGAAAATCCATTCATTTGGTTGGACAAGTCAAAAAACACTATAAGATTAAAATACTGGGATAATCTGAATCCAGAAATTTGCAGTGTACCTAGCATGATTACTAAGTATCTAAAGTGATTCTGCACTATGTCAAGAAAAAGAAAAACAAAAGAATCTAGGTTACAGATTTTATTGAGATATGCTTTAAATATTTTTAAAAAGCCAACTTTCACAATTAATATATACCTTGTTTTAATTTGTTCTAATGTTTAAGAGTATTAGAATATAAGCTGATATTTAATCTCAGAGTTAGTAAAGCTTTGATAAATTTGATCAGAGACAGAAATAATAAAGGATAAGACTGATAGATGTGACTATATAAAAATTGACTTCTATATGGCAAAAAGAATCATAAAATTATAGAAAAAAGACAAAGTAGAAAAACTATAACACGTTCCAGACACCAGGTTAACAGTCTGAGGAGTTCTTCAAAGCAATCAAAAAGCAAGAAACTTCCCAGTAGAACATGTGTAAAAAACAAAAAACCAGAAAAATCACAAAAAATTATCATTTGAAAAATCATGCAATTGAACTAGTGTACTTAAAGAAATACAACTTAAAATAATCACAAAGCACCACTTCCGTTATTAGATTAGCAAGACCTAAAAAGAATGATCAGTCTTAATGTTAGCTCTAACATGGAGAATAATAAATTGAATGCTGTTATTACAATGTAAATAGGTGTAAACTTCCCAGGAGGACAGTATGACAATATACATCAAATGCTAGTCCTTTTGACATAGTGATCACACTTCTAAGAAATTATCCTACGAAAATCAGTCTAATAATTTCACAAAGGTATGTAGGAATATTTAGTTCAGGCTTACAGCAGCAAAACCACCAACCTACCTAAATATTCATCCAGAGAGCACTGGCTCAATACATTACAATATATCTGTGCCACGGGACATTATATATTAAACACCATGATACAGGTTTTTATTTATTATTAAGGAATAACATCTAAAATGTGTTTGAATAAAAAAAATAGCATATGCTAGCTTTTAAGTGTGTATCCTTATCTCTATATCTCTATATAAGAATGATATATCATTTTTACACATACACATAGATACCAATAGACCTCAGAGACACACAAGATCAACTATAATGAAATGTTAGCTATATAACCAGTATCTCCAGGAGATTAGGATTATGAAATTTCTCTTCTTTATACTTTTTACACTGTCTGTATTGCTTATAATAAGCATTCATCAATTTCATAATTAGGAAAAACATTTCTGAAAAATCTATTTTAATATCTGCTCGGCATCACCTCCCTAAAAGTATCCAATAAATAACCACTCATTTAATTGAATCTGAGGGAAAGTACATGGTAGTATTTCTATATTTTCCAGCAAGTGGCATTCCTTGCTTTAATGACACATTTCATAAATCTGCATGGATTCATTGCCCTTGTCCTTTTTATATATCCATATATTTAAGAGTTAAGTCAAGTAGATAAATTGTGAGTAGCAACTGAGAGGCAGCAGTGGAGAGGTGGAGCGAGCACTGAAGAGGGACCTGGGGTCCCTCTTGCCTCCAGGGCTCACCAGCTGTACTTCTTAGGCAAGTCCCTCAATCTTTTAGAGACTAGTTTTTCTCATCTTTAACACTGAAATGCTATCAATCACACAGAGTCATTGTAAGGATGAAGTAAAATAATGAATCAAAAGGCATTTATAAACAATAGTCTCAGTAATACTATTATTAACACCAACAGCACACAATACAATTTGACATCTCCCTGCAGACTTTCATATACTAATAATTTAATATCTCTTTCTGAAAAGCAGAATTCCATACCAGCAATTCTAACCACATCTTGAGAAGTTAACACTTCAAAGGGGCTTCTGGCTTAGGTAAGATTCTGAACCTGTAAGTGTGAAGTCAATCCTGATTATATCTAATGAGTACACTGCAGGGACTCATCATATGTAAATAAGGCTAAAAACCTTACCTGTCCCAGGATCTCAATGCATGAAGTAAAGAACTGCCTTGTGGGAGGATGACGCTGGGTCTCATCACTGACATAATCCACAATAGTAAAGAAGAGGTTGATGCCGACCTTCTGAACCCCAGGGGTGGGCTGCGACTGGTAGGCATTCACTAAGGCCCTGTGGGAAAACACTGGTAAGGCTGCTGGTCTACAGTAAGAGAATTCAGACCCACGGTGTTTCTCTGATACTCTACATTTCTCAGGCAATATCCTTAACAGTCCTGAGAGCCCCACACAAATGTCACTTTAGAAATATTTCACAGGATAGCTTACAGCTTGACCCACAACTTATTTTCAACACACAGAAATGATTTTATGTCCTCCTTAGGTGAGGGTGGGGGGATTAGCCTTTACTAACATTAAGTATTTTTATATGTCAAAGTCAAAGTGTGCTAGTCACTCAGTCATGCCCAGCTCTTTGTGACCCCATGGGCTGCAGCCCACCAGGCTCCTCTATCCATGGAATTCTCCAGGCAAGAATATTGGAGTGGATAGCCATTCCCTTCTCCAGAGAATCTACTCAACTCAGGGATTGAACCTGGCTCTCCTGCAATGCAGGCAGATTCTTTATTGCCTGAGCCACCAGAGAAGTCCAACAACTTATTTTCAACACACAGAAATGACTTTATGTCCTCCTGAAGGGAGGAAAATTAGCCTTTATTAACATTAAATATTTTCATAGTTGTATGTAATCCACAATTTTACATCCTATTTTTCCAAATTATCCAATTAATCCAAATATTACTCAATGTTGTATATTATATAAATACATGTTTTAAAAAATAAGAACCTCAATTTCTCTAAATTTTAAAATCTAAAACAATGACTTAGGTTGAAGAAAAAGATTTTTGTATAGAATAAGATATTACTATAAAAGAAATCTCTTCTAATTCTTACTCTGTTTTGAGTTTCTTTTCTAGAAAAAGAAACNTAAAAAATAAGAACCTCAATTTCTCTAAATTTTAAAATCTAAAACAATGACTTAGGTTGAAGAAAAAGATTTTTGTATAGAATAAGATATTACTATAAAAGAAATCTCTTCTAATTCTTACTCTGTTTTGAGTTTCTTTTCTAGAAAAAGAAATAGCAACCTCTTGTTCACCCTATCTCCTCCTCCTTCCCAGACCCTTCCAATTTAACCCACAAAAGATGTCAATGCCCCCGTCCATACCACCATCCTAATCTACAGGGGGATTAGCTGCTGGTGAGTCAACTTCTCCTTCCCCAGGTAATATCCTGGTGGCTTTGAGCTCCAAAAGAAATCACCATGGATAGTCAGATGCAAGCCAGCAACTACCCTTGTGAGCCCTGAGCAATTCCACTGCAAACTTTGCTCAGTAATCTGAACTGATGATGATGACTTCCTGAGTAAATGTGCCTTTAATATAAAGCTTAAGCACTCAGTCTCTCCAGGTTAAATTCTAATGTAATGTATAACCTCCTAATTCAAGGGGTAGCAAAATTATTCTATAAAGAGATAGCCAGTAAATATTTTATGCTTTATGGGCTATAAATTGTCATAACATTCAATTCCGCCATTGGAACATAAAAGCCATACACATTAAATAAGTGCATGGGCACGGTTACATCACAATAAAACTTTACTTATAAAAATAGATGGCAGGTCAGATTTGGTCCAAAGGCTGCTAATTCCTATACTAGTTAATTAGTAGGTAACTGGGGGGATAGTAGCAAGTATGATTGCTAGCAGTAATAACTAACTAGTATTTTAAATTATAATGCCCTCAAAACTTACGTAATCAAGTTTTCAGCATGCACAGCAGCCTCCACAATATTAAGTGATGGTGGTTTAGCAGCTTCTGCTTGCAACTGCTTCACTTCTTTTCGCAAAACATGAAGCTGTTGGCTTATTGCTTCATTCTTATGCATACCTTCAAACTAAGACAAATTAGAGTGGTCAACAGATTTATTTCCCCCTACAGGTTTCTAGAGCAGACACTTTATTACAAATATACCGGGTATTTGACAGAATATTATTACAACTAATATTGTAACTCAAAATTCTCACTTGAGCCTGAGGAGGATGGGGGAAANGTTGGTACTTCTATTCACTAGCAAGAGGAGAAGGGGACGACAGAGGATAAGATGGTTGGATGGCATTACCGACTCAATGCCCATGAGTTTGAGCAAGTTCGGCAAGTTGGTGATGGATTGGGAAGCCTGGCACGCTGCAGTTCATGGGTTCCCCTGGGGTTGCAGAATCGGACACAACAGAGCGACTGAACTGAACTGATTCACTAGATGAGTTAACTTCGCCACGTTGCTTAATTTTCGTAGCCTTAGATTTCTAACATGCAAAATGCACATGCCAATGGCCGTTCCTCTCATATAGCTCTTGTGAAGATTAAACTATAATAACTAAAAGTAATGTCTATTTATAAGACAGATATTACATTTTATTACTAGATGTGTGACCGCAATTCATCTTCGCAAGTTTTTTTACTCATCTACAAATGTGAGCTATAGTATTCACTATTTTCAAACATGCATAATCCCTACCTAACATACTTAGAAGAGCGTATACAATAATCTCTTATACTTAGTACTTGGAAGAACGTAAACAATCAACAGAAACACATTTTTACTAAACCTTTCTCAATAGACTCGACTCAAGATTGGCAGCCAAAAACGCAGCGGCAAGTGGAAGTTTTAGTTCCAAGTCAAGGAGCTGCTCCATGCAATGGCTGAAGTGAAACTTCATCTACCAGGAGACACCTCACTACGCCCGCCTAATGGCAGGCTGGGAGGTGGAGTACCAGCCCTCCGGGAAGCAAGAAGAGGGACTGCAACTCCCAGAAGCCTCCGCGGTCCGGGCCGCCGGGGAGAAGATGGAGCCAGAAAGTGGAGAGTTCTGGTACACCACCTTAACAGGTGCGAGCTGGGGCCGCCCGCGGTAGTCCGGGACCCGGCAAGTTTCAGACCCTTTCTAACACAACCTCTGGCCGTATTTTGTGCTGGTTCCCAGCACGTTTTTCAGAGGCCCACAGTAATAAAGCTGTAAGTTTGCAAGGGGCAAGCTTTCACAGGCAAGACTTCACATTTACATTTCAACTCCTGGCTGCTCCTTAGGCCACTTGGGCAGGGACAGTTGAGCTCTTTTTTCTTAGGTATGCACTGTGAGTGGCTGGTCATACAGCAAAGGCAGAATTTGATCCTAGAGAGGAGACTGCAAATCCAGCTCCAGTTTCACTGACCGACCTTTTTTCCCCTACATGAACATACCTTTAAAATCCCCACGTTTTCATACATTAAGCCATAAAAAGATGTAAGGAAGTCTAACAATGTACTGATTTTTCTCCTCCTATAATGAATTATTTTTTGTGTGTTTCTTACATACTAAATGCAAAACTGTCTCCCAAAATATTGCCTGCCCTGTACCCTGCTCAGCTCTTCTCCTGGACACGTGTTCAAACCACCCCCTCACCGCGGGAACCAAGAGCAGGGTGTTTTTAACACTGACCGTTATCTGTTGCAGCAGAAGGTCCTGCTTCTTAACAATGAAACTGAAAACCATCTAAAGTGACCAGTGCCAACTACACCACCAGGGCCAGGAGCTGGGGCCTCCCTGGAACCGCTGGCGTGACCCCATGCCTCAGTTTACCCACTTATAAAATACAGCAGAAGAGGGGCAGGTTAGGATTAGGGCCAGTGCTCAGGAACAAGCCATGTAAAGGTTCGGTGACGTGGGAAGGTCCTCCGGACAGACCCCCACCACGTCCCAACTAGCTGCGAGGACCCCGTTAGACTCCGCCCCACTGGGCCGCCGGAGTAATGACCAGACGCGTGTGGAAACCCGGGCCTGCGCCACAGAAACGCTGTTCGACTTGGGCTTGCCCACAGCCCCTACCTTCCAAGATCTTGGCAGCTGAGAAGTAAAGGCAGAGGGAGGGAGCGCGGGGCAGGAACAGCGCCTGGGCTTGTGCCCACTGGGGTGGCTGCCTGACGTTCCCGGGAGCAGAGGGCAAAAAGTCCCGCCACGGGACAGAACAGAGCAGGGACTACAACTCCCAGATGTCTGTGCAGTATGGAAGGGACCCAAGATGGCTACCCATCCGGGGGGCCGCGGGCCAATAGGCGCAGAGCACGCGCCTACACCGGGCCAATCAAAAGCTATAGTAACAAAATCCCTGTTTAGGGGCCGGGAACACTGTCCCTCTCTGAAGAGAAGCTGAGGTGAGAGTCTCCTCATTAAGAGTTTCGTCATAGTTCACACAGTTTTTTTTTTTTAACCAAATGTAAAAAGTAACATCATTGTTTAGGCTATGCTATATTTTTGTTTCCTTCTTTCCTCCCCAGTACGTTCAACTTACTCCGCTCACTATTCCTCACTGTCTGAATTTCATTTCCTCGCCTCATTCCGGATCTTTTCTATTCCTAAAAGCCTTTTCTTTTGTTTCTCTCAGAACGCGGTCCTCAGTCCTTACTTTCGTCCAGTTTATGAGTGAACTCGCCTTCCCTGGTATCTTACCTAAAATTGTACCACAGATCCCCTCGTCCATTCCTTTCTTCTTTTTGTATGTTATTTTTCTCCTTAGTTCTTGCCCTTAACCAAGCATCGTATATAATTTATCTTATCATGTCGTCCCCTAGAATGAGGGCTTCGCTGATAGCTCACTTGGTAAAGAATCCGCCTGCAGTGCAGGAGACTTCGGTTCTATTCCTGTGTCGGGAAGATCCGCTGGAAAAGGAATAAGCTGCCCACTCCAGTATTCCTGGGCTTTCCTTGTGGCTCAGTTGGTGAAGAGCCCGCTTGCAATGGGGGAAACCTGGCTTCGATCCTTGGGTTGGGAAGATTCCCCTAAAGAAGGGAAAGGCTACCCACTCCAGTATTCTGGCCTGGAGAATTCCATGGACTGTATTAATCCATGAGATCGCAAAGAGTTGGACAGGACTGAGTGATTTTTCACTCAAGCCCTTAGAATGAAAGATCTCCTTTAGATTTGGTGCTTTTTTCTGATCATTGCACTGTTTCTAGTACTGTTTCTACTGGAAGTATAAATACAGTATCAGTAATACATAGAGTGTAACATTTTATATGTATTAAATGTATATAAATTACAATACAAATTTATATATTATAATTATGTTTATATACTGTAAGTTTTATATTATAATCATTTTATATATTATAAACACCCATACTATATATATTACACACAGTATATATATTATATATATAGTCCACACTCAGTAAATATATTTTGAGGAATTGAATTATTCTCTATTCTCGCTTGCTTTGGTACAGATAAATTTGTCTGTGACCATCGTGGGGCCCTTTTGCTTGCTCTGTTTAAATTCAGAATCAATCTTTTCTGTGTATGCTGTGTCCAGTGCCGTGTAGGTACTGGAGAAAATGAATCATTCTCAGTTCCTAACCTTCAGATGCTCCTGGTCTAGTGGAAGATGAGAAACAAACTTGACTAAATGCAACTGAAACTTGCAGAACAGCTAAATAGTTTTCATACAGTCATTCAGCTCTTAAACAGGGACTAAGATCCTGGCCTGCAGACTATACGATGCTGCATTTTATAGAGAGACCTCTTCTTTAATACTGCCTCCTTCCCTTTCCTCCCAGTCCTACTACCTAGGAAAAAGAGATTTTTGCCAGTCATCTTTTACATTTAAAAGGGAGAAACAAAGAGCAGGTACACTTGGACAAACACTTAGATTTGTCCCTGCTTTCTCTGACACCATTTTCTTTTCTACTTTTTTTTTCTCACTTTTTTCTGTGGCCTGCTTCATTACATGCAGGTGATTACACCAGGTCTTAGATCTCTCATCCTTTCTGATGTTTGAACCCCACAGAGAGTAACAAGGTGTCCTACAAAATGTCCTGGTGTGAAATACTGATTTCTTAGGAAGCTTGACTGAGAGACTGTCACAGTGGATTATGGTCAGTTTATAGAGTATCACACAGACACCATAGCCATATAAAATAATAGAGAATTGTGGGAAAACTATGTGAAATTAAAAACAATTCCAGATAAACAGCAGGAATGTGATCAATATGTGTACAGACTAATTTCTTGCATAGGGATTAAAACCCCTATTCAGGCTTCCTAACCTAATCTTATGTTAATTTGGGATTGTTTCCTATAATATGACAGTTCTTTGTAGCTTTTATGAGCATAGGCTCAGCTCAGCAGTTCCAGCTTTTCTGAGGCTGATTGGCATGAGACATTTCAACACAAATGTCAGCAGCCAGACTAACCCTGGAAGAAATCACTGAACCATATGAAACTGGAAAGCTCAACAGCTAGACTCTTCTCCTGAGGAAGTGTCAGCCTTTAATCATTGCATCTTCTACTTAGCTCCTGCTGCTGCTGCTAAGTCACTTCAGCTGTGTCCAACTCTGTGTGACCCCATGGACGGCAGCCCGCCAGGCTCCCTTATCCCTGGGATTCTCCAGGCAAGACCACTGGAGTAGGTTGCCATTTCCTTCTCCAATGCGTGAAAGTGAAGTCACTCAGTCGTGTCCAACTCTTAGCAACGCCACGGACTGCAGCCTACCAGACTCCTCTGCCCGTGGGATTTTCCAGGCAAGAGTACTGGAGTGGGGTGCCATTGCCTTCTCCTTAGTGATCAAAAGCAAATAGGAACAGACTTTTGATCTAAACAGTGATATCTAATAATTATTAAACCATTGTCAAGCAACCTAGTATGAACATATACATGTTCAGCTGTAGATCATGACCTTCAGCAGTACATTTACAAAAAGCTTTAGGTATGGGACTTGCCTTGGAACCAGGACATCCAAGTGTCAAGACCGTCAGTGAGGTGGTGATGATTTGATCTGTAGCTTCATTAATGATCACCTAGAGATGGCATCATACTTTGTGTTCTCCAACAGATATATCCTGAGGGAGGTATTCAAGTACGAGGGAGGTATTCAAGTACAAGTAGTTTATTTAGGAAGTAATTGTAGGCAACACCAGTGAGAGAATAAAAAAGTGAAATGGGGAAGGGAAAACACAATAAGGTGTGCTGTCAAGCATGTTACTGCTCAAGTGATCAGAGCTTAATCTTCCAGGAGAACTCTGGGAAATAATGTAGAATCCAGGCCTTAGACTGAGCTTTCCCACCAAAGGGACAAAGAACTGAGTTACTGGGTTGTTTAAATGCCATCTTCCACCAGTCATTAATTAGGAGCTGTTTTCAGGGGCTGTGAAGTCCGTGGTTCCTTAGTCATACTGTACAAAAACGGCATATTTGCTCAGTGGCCTGAGGAAGCCAGAGATGCAGGTGCTGCCACATACTGATGGGGCACCAGTAGTTTCTGCTACAGGTGGCTTTGGTTCCCCACAAGCTTTTGTCACTGAGACTAGCAGAATAAGAGTAATTCAAAATTAAATAAACACATATAAAAAGAACCAAACAAATGGACCAAAAAAAAAAAAAAAACCCAAGCAGCCTATCACCTTGTATACCTCATCATGTGAGCAATTAAAATAGACAGTACTTTCTAAACCCTCACTACGACAGACAAAAACTACAGCAAAAACCTGTTTTACACTGGGAAACTTTGCGGACTTAAGAAGAGGCTTTAGAGGGACTAGGGTTTAGTAGAGGGGAAGAAGGAGATCAAGAAAAGGGAAAAAGAAATATTGCTGGACACAATGCATTGTTTACTTCATGATATTGAAAAAGACACAAGGTTTTTGAGAAGTTAGCATTAAGTGCATAGGCTGTGTCATTAGACTTAAAAGACAGTTTTTTCCTCAGTTTTATTGAAATATCATTGACAGACATCACCATATAAATTTAAGGTTTACAGCAGGATGGTCTGACTTACATTTATTGTGAAATGATCACCACAATATGTTCAGCTAATATTCATCTTCTCACGTAGATATAATAAAAATAAAGAAAAGAGGGAAAAAATTATCCTTGTGATGATAACTCTTTGTTTTACTTTCTTAACAACTTTGCTATATATCATACAATAGCATTAGCAGTAGTCATGTTCTACATTACAACTCTAGTACTAATTTATCTTGTGACTGAAAGTTTGTCCCTTTTGAACGTCTTCCTCCAGTTCCCCCTCCCCCAAACCCCTACTTGTAGTAGCTAAAGATTTGAGCTTTTTGTAGGAATTTGGTGTGGGGTTTTTATTGTTTGTTTGTTTTTTTTTTTTAGATTCCACATATAACTGAGATAATAGAGTTTTGCCTCCGTCTGACTTATTTCACTTAGCATACTGCCCTCAAGGTCCATCCATGTTGTCACAAATAGTGTTTTCTTGTGTTTTTAATGATTGAATAATATTCCATTGTATATATATCCATATATACATATGGATATGTATGTATANCATGACACGCTAAGGTGTCTGGACTTGACACCAGTGCAAAAGGGATCTAGTAAATGACTCTAAGCAAGGCTTAGAAAGATGGTGGCTATCATCTGGAGAGTAGAATGGGGAAATGGGGCAGGTACTCCAGTTAAGAGTTTAATGCAACCACAGAAATAAATGAGAAAGAGGGATGGGCATTATGGAATGAAGCTGAGTGAAAAGTACCATATTAGACCAAGGTTCAATTAGGGAGGCTATGAACAGTAGAGTTAAATTGAATGAAGACATGAGCATAACCTCCTATAGAACTTACATAGTCATACAGTCATTCATGGGCTTCCCTTGTGGCTCAGCTGGTAAAGAATCCACCTGCAGTGCAGGAGACCTGGGTTCAGTCCCTGGGTTGGGAACATTATCTGGAGAAGGCAACAGCTGCCCACTCTAGCATTCTGGCCTGGGGAATTCCATGGACTGTCCCTGGGGTCACAGTCGGATAGGACTGAACGACTTCCACTAAATAGTCATTCATTCATTCATTGATTCATTCACTAAAAAACTGATTTATGAGTCCAAACAATAAGTCAGGCACCACACAAGAAAAATCAAGGTAAATCAAGGTAAATCTGTACCATGCAACTTTGCATAGATTGCACATGGTCTCATACTGATCAATCCAACTTAAATGTTCACATTTCTGTACTCAGTAGAGAGTTGAAACACAGTAGGTGTCTAATAAATTCCTATCTTCCCTACCTTTTTCTTCACTACCCTATCCACATACCACACAGCTCATGAAGAATGTGAAGAAAAATGCTGCCATGTAATATAATAGAAGCCAGGAAAGGTCAAGGGAATTTCAAATCAATAAGTCAACAAAGTACTTAAGGGACTACTCTGAACTTCCGATTTCATTCCAGATATAGCATTCAACTTTCTATTCTTGTTAAGAAAAATTAAAGAAAATTTAATAGCCATGACTTTACTTGGCATAAGAAAACTTGTATTGTTTGTAATCCAAACAAATGGAACTTAACATTCCAAACAGGTCAAGTACAGGACTGTCCCTTATAGCTGGGGTTTTTCCACTAGAACTACCAATCTATGCACAGAATGTAATAAGGCAGGATAGTCACCACTGGGTAAGATTCCTATGTTCAAATTTCTTTCAAGCAACATTAGCTCATAATTCTAAAGGAAAATAGGAGTGGGGAGGTGGAGAGGATCTTTTCTCATTCCAATATAACTTACTATAAAAGAAAAATCAAGAGTGATAATTTAAATACAAAATAAAAGAAATGAAAATTCAGACCATATTTAACTATAATCACAACTCTGGACCACAACTGACAAAAAGTTATGAAGCCAACAAATTTGAGAAAAAGAAGTCCGTGTCATAAGTATACAATAAACTATGACATGCTACTGAAATTTTTCCTATAATCACAATCACAAGTTTAATCATTTGATATAATCTTTATGTAACCTGCTCTCACCTGAGAAAAACCTGAAACTTATTGTTTACAAATCTAGGTCTTACTTTTATTTAGAACTGCAACCTGTACTGATTGCGAGAAATAAAATAAGGTAAATGGTGAAGAGCAGGGTCTCTGAAGCCTGCTCTTCAAAGTCCCAGCTTTGTGACTTGGGCAAGTTACATAACTATTCTACACTACACCTCAGGCTCCTTACCGGCTCAGTGGAGATAACCCTCACAGGGTTGTTGGGAAGACAGAGTTAATGCATACAAAGACAGTGCTTAGAACAAATTAAGGGCTTGAAAAATTACTAGCTTACCTTCAGAAAAACAATCGGCCTTTTAGGGCAGGGTTAAGGCAATGTGAAAACACAACGGATGGGAGGACAAGAACAGACACATATTCAACAGCTTCCAGATCTATAAATATAACTCTTCCTCTCATTTAACAAACTTGCAGGACTAGAAAATGAGAACTGATATGGCTGGGTTGAGGACAACTTTTACACTTTCCCCTATAGGTTCCTAAACTGTTTAATTTTTCCCAATGAGCTCATATAATTTTTATCATCCAAACAAAAAAAAAAGCCTCTAATTTCAGGGAAAAAGATGTTGAGGAGAAAAATTTTAGGTAAGATTGTTCTGCACCTTCATTTACAGATGAATCAACTAAAAGCCAAGAGAGGTTCTTATTTTTTTCTGATCACATAGCTTGTTAGTGGCAGAGATGGATCAAGAAGGTATTTTTACCTTTCTCTGAATCACCTCAGTGTTCTATTACACTACATATTACAATATTTTGTTCAACAACTATATATATCCTACATTTAAAAAAATATATTCAGTAATTTAAATGATTAAATGACTCCAAATATTATTTTCTACTTTTTTGTTATAAAGTATGTCATCAACTTTGCAAGTTAAATGAGTTTTCGTGGCCTAGAATAGAAAACTAACAATTTATAAAATTGTTTCTCTAGAAAAATGCATTGTGAGAAATAGTTAACTTAGAAACTCTGGGAACATGATCCATCTGTATGGTTAAGAGTTTCAGATACACAAAAAAAGAGTTTATGAAAGAAAAAGACAGACTGCTCAATTTTAAAACTGCAAACCCCAAATAATTAAATTCTAGGTTGTACTTCAAATGTTCTAAGCTAACTGAAATGTCTTTTTAAAGTATCATGGAGAACACATATCACAAACTACTTAATCACTTTCCCAATATCAATGTATAGGAAATAAAATACAGGAGACAAAAAAAAAAAAAGTTAAACTATACCACAAAGGTATAATCAGCAAAATCTAGACTGTGGGGAAACTCCATGGACTGTAGCACGCCATGTGTCTCAGTTTGGGCCAATGAGATGTAACTGGAAAGTGCTTCTTCAGTTCAGTTCAGTTCAATCACTCAGTTGTATCCGACTCTTTGCGACCCCATGAATCACAGCACACCAGGGCTCCTTGTTATCCTATCATTTTGCCTTTTCATACTGTTCATGGGGTTCTCAAGGCAAGAATACTGAAGTGGCTTGCCATTCCCTTCTCCAGTGGACCACATTCTGTCAGCCCTCTCCACCATGACCCGCCCGTCGAGCCCTTAAAAGAGGGAGACTTCCCAACCTGCTAAATGGAATGCAATATGACAGCTTAAGCAGTCGTCTTGAACCATATGTGGATGCCTGATGTTAGAAAAATGAGACAGAAAGACAGAAGGAGCAGGGGTCCCTGAAGGCTTTCAGGCCATAAAGCTACTGCTCTGAACTGCTTGCCTCCAGACTTCTTTGACATAAACAAAAGAAATCCCTGTCTTATTTGCGCCCTCACTGTTTTTGGAGTTTCTCTCATTCATAGCATAACCTAACCCTAAGTAGTAGACAAGTTAACAATGAATTACTGAAAAAAAAAAAAAAAAAAAAATTCTCACTGAGGGATATACTATATAAATCTTAACATTTAATGGCTCTGATTCACACTCACTCATTCATTCACCCATTCATTCACTCATTTAAAGGGTCTGATGCTCACTCATACAACTCACCCAACAAAGGATCAGTGAAGTCCAGCTGAACTGATGAACTGCAGGGTGCAGAATGGGACTCAAGCTTGGCCTGTGTCCACAGACCAACAGTTTCCTGAAACTCGTAATGTATGCGCTCCATGTTCAAATACTCCATCCACAGGTCCTAAAATGGAACCATAAGATTTTAACTTTCAGGGATGAATCATATATTCACATATAAAACTATATATTTAACTCTAAAGTGAGTGCATAAGCGTCAACATGAGGTGGTCCATTTCAGATTCTCCAAGCATTAGGATGAATCACGTTTAAAATGGGCATTCTAGGGAATTCCCTGGCATGGCAGTCCAGTGGTTAGGACTTCCTGCTTTCACTTCCAAGGGCCTGGGTTCACTCCTCGGTTGAGGAACTAAGATGCCAGAAGCCACGTAGTGCAGTCAAATAAATAAATAAAACGGACACTCTAACAGTCTAAGGAATCTCAAAACTCTTTGATTATATATCACACTGAGAAAAAGTAATTTCAACAGCCCCACTAAACATTTACTGTTGATAGTGGCTGAGAATTCGAGAAGAATACTGAGAATTAACAATAGGTTAATTCTGCACTCAAAAGATTTCAGGACACCATGATCACTTAACGTATTTTTCCTATTTCTCTGGCCCTACAATCTCAGCCTTGTTTTTCCATGTCTTAAATGTTCCTTTTCAGAATTCCATCCTGAGTTCTCTTCTTAATCCAAATACTCTATTACCATTATACCCACATCTCCTACTGCCCCATTCCTGACCTACAGAAAACTTCATATCCCTTCCCCACCAATTCCTGAATATGAGTTCTCCTTGAAGCCCCTCAGGCACTTTCTCTTTCAGCTTTGTAAATAACATCTTTAGCTGCCCAAGCTACAAATCTGGAAGTCTGTGTATATCTTATCCACCCCACAAGCATATCAATCCTAACCAGAGAATCCTACTGATTCTACTAATTAATTCTTCTATATATTTTTAATTCATCCACTTATTTAACCCCTCCAGCTATTTCAACATCTCTCCAAACAAAGACTTCCTGCCAACAACTTTCTGCCACTCCACATCACCATGCTATCCTTTCAACTTGACAGACTCCCATTTGTCCTTTAGGGCTCAGTTCAAGGTCACACTCCAGTCTCAGTCTGAATCAGGTGCCATTCCTCCACCTTTGCAGATGAAACAGCNTTCTGCCACTCCACATCACCATGCTATCCTTTCAACTTGACAGACTCCCATTTGTCCTTTAGGGCTCAGTTCAAGGTCACATTCCAGTCTCAGTCTGAATCAGGTGCCATTCCTCCACCTTTGCAGATGAAACAGCACCCTGCACATTTCATTCCCACAGTCTTTATCACCAGGTGTAATAATTATTTAGTCCCCCATTTGACAGTAAGAATCTTGAAGGCAGAGACTGCATCACTTTTCTTTTTATATTTTCGGTATAGGTGACTGACACCTCAAAGGTATTCAATAGATACTCACGGAAGGAAGAGAAGGAAAGAAGAAAGAAGAGAGAGGAAGGAAAGAAAGAAAACAGAAGAAAGTCAAAGACACCTAGTTGAGATGAAATAGTATATATGATGTGGAAACAGCTAGGTTTAAAGACCCAAAGTCTCCCAAGTCTCTCAGGATCCTAAATCCCATCAAAGGTTGGGGGTCAAAGGCCAGTAGAGTTCAGTTCCTAGAAAAAAGAAACCGGAACAAGGGAGATACATGTCTACACACACCCACACCCACACGCACACAAAAACACACACACGCAGAGCTACAGAAGCTCAGAAAAAATTCAGAAGTTTTGACCTAGGAAAGACAACAGACCTCTTTGTCTAAGAAAAGATTAGAACATGTGAAGACTAGAATTGAGCCCATCCAGGGCAACCAAAACTGACAGCTGCAATAAGCCTCTTCAAGGGTGAGCTCCTCACGTTCTCCATGCTATTAACTTTCTATATGCATGAATCTTAACAAATCCTTACATTGAACTTTTTATGGGAGTAGACATGACTGCTTAGAAGTGTTCAGATGCTGACAATTTAAAACAAGGAAGAATATAATCAGAAAAAGTGTGTTTATGAGGCTGTAGACGTCCAAGAATGAGCTTCAGTCCTTCACGTGATGCCAGAGCAGGGCAGGATATTCAAAAGGGGGTACCCCAGGGACTTCCCTACTGCTGCAGTGGCTGAACTGCATTGGAAGAATCCACCTTCCAATGTAGGGGACATAGGCTCAGTGTCTACGTGGGGAAGCAGGATTCCACATGCCATGGGCCAGCTAAGTCTGAGCGCCACAACTACTAAGCCCACATGCTCTGGAGCCCCTATGTCACAGCTAGAGCGAAGCTCACGAGCCACAAGGGAAGATTCAGCATGACGCAAGGAAGATTCTGCGGGCCGCAACCAAGACCCAACACAGCCAAAAAGAAAACAAATAAAATATAAAGGAAAGAAAGGTTGCTGTCAAGCTTCTGACTTCTAGGCATCTCTCTGCCATCTTTTTGGGGCACCTGTGCCATTCGGTTTTTTATTTCTGGGCATCTCTTTGCAGTTTGCTTTATTTAAAGTGTGACTGCCAGCTGGTGAGGTTTTGGTTTGGTTTGGTTACTTAAGTTTGAGCGTGCAGACACCTAGTACTAACTGCTGGAGCTAAAATGGGAAGCATTTCCTCTAAGGTTCCACCCTGGGTGGGAGCTCCTTGGGAGATTTTAAATGACTGGTCGACCTATATCTATGATGCAATGACAAAGATGGCCTAAAAATAGGTCTCTCACAGTTTGATCTTCATTTCCACAGGATGAGAAAATGGAGTAGGGTTCCCGCATGTCCAGGACTTTCTCTTATAATCCAAAAGCCTGAGACTGATCAAAATAAGACCCCATCTCCTCAGAGGGACAATCCCTGCTGAGACATTTTATCAGCCAATGTGCCCTTGCTATCAGGGCAAATTTGAGCACTACCTGGTCAAAATTTTAGGTATGATCACAGACAAAGAAAAGTGATTTTTTTACCATGTGGCCATAATATCCTTTAGACTTCGGAGACAACTGATTAAAATTTGTTTTCAAATTGCAAAATTTGTTATTTCTGCATGTGCAATTAGAGAAAGCTAGTTTATTAAAGCACTTTTTTGTTTTTCCAGAATTCTGACCCTGAAGGAATAAGTCCTACTAGGAGAAAATGAGTTTCTCTTCCCTGTGCCTTGAGACCATGGCTCTCAGGCTCTCAGGACCACCTCTAATTCCTGAAACTGAATTTAAAA
>SJYW01053844.1:67101-85146 GCA_006410735.1 Raphicerus campestris
AACAGTATGTTCAACAGACTGGACGGCTGTTAACAACTATGCATACCTTTGTGTTCCACGGGTCTCCCCCTTGCCTGCAAACTCCCTTACATTCCTTCAAGGCAGGAGACCTGGTGCTGCTGAAAGTGTCAAAAACAGCAATGCCCTGTATAGCAACTTAAAGAAAAATGGCAGGGATTCTATGCTCCTCTGGATCAAGGAGTATCAGAGAAAATGGGGAATTGATGCCAAGCAGGGCCCTGTTGAGTCTCCCGGGCACGGATGCCTTTTTGTCCCATTTCTTATAAGAATCCAGTCACCATGACCTTCTTGAGTTCCAAAGGACAGAAGAGTTATTAATCAGAGGAGGAGCAGCCAGGAAGCCACCTGAAACAAGACTAAAGGGGCCAGAGAAGCTGATCAAGATCAGGAAACCTTTGCTGTTGTTCAGTCGCTGAGTCATGTCTGACTTTTTGCAACTCATGGACTGCAGCACTCCAGGCTTCCTTGTCCTTCACTATCTTCCAAAGTTTGCTCAAATTCATGTTTATTGAGTTGGTGATGCCATCCAACCATCTCCCCCTTCTCCTCCTGCCCTCAATCTTTCCCAATGAGCCGGCTCGTCACATCAGGTGGCCACAGTATTGGAGCTTCAGCTTCAGCATCAGTCCTTCCAATGAATATTCAGTGTTGATTTCCTTTAGGATTGACTGGTTTCATATCCTTGTCTAAGGACTCTCAAGTCTTGTCCAGCACCACAATTCAAAAACATCACTTCTTCAGCGTCACAACTACTGGAAAAACCAGAGCTTTGACTATACGGACTTCTGTCAGCAAAACGGTATCTCTGCTTTTTAATACACTGTCTAGGTTTGTCACAGCTTTTCTTCGAAGGAGCAAGCATCTTTTAATTTCATGGCTACAGTCACCGTCCACAGTGATTTTGGATTCCAGGAAAATAAAATCTATCACTGTTTCCACTTTTTCCCCATCTATTTGCCATGAAGAGATGGGACTAGATGCCATGATCTTAGTTTTTTGAATCTTGAGTTTTAAGATAGCTTTTTATTCTCTTCTTTCACCCACATCAGGAGGCTCTTTAGTATCTAAGATTTAATATCTGGAATTGTTGATATTCCTCCCAGGAATCTTGACTCCAGCTTGTGATTCATCCAGCCCAGCATTTCACATGATGTACTCTGCATATAAGTTAAATTAGTAGTGTGTGTGACAATATACAGCCTTGACATACGTTTTTCCCAATTTTGAACCAGTCCATTGTTCCATGTCTGCTTCTAACTGTTGTTTCTTGACCTGCATACAAGTTTCTCAGGAGATAGGTAAGGTGGTCCGGTATTTCCATCTCTTAATTTTCCACAGTTTGCTGTAATCCAAACAGTCAAAAGCTTTAGCATAGTCAACGAAGAAATAGATGTTTTTCTCGACTCCTTTGCTTTCTCCATGATCCAATGAATGTAGGCAATTTAATCTCTGCCTTTTCTGAATCCAGCTTGTACATCTGAAATTTCTGAGTTCATGTCCTGTTTAAGTCTAGCTTGAAGGATTTTGAACATTACATTGCTAGCATGTGAAATGAGTGCAATTGTATGGTAGTTTGAACATTCTTTGGCATTGCCCTTCTTTGGGATTGGAATGGAAACTAATCTTTTCCAGTCCTGTGCCATTGCTGGGTTTTCCAGTTTGCTGATGCACTGAGTGCAGCACATTAACAGCATCATCTAAGACCCTTCCTGCCCTTCTGAAACTGCAGAAGAAGAATCCAAGACGGTTACCGCCTTCATCCTTATCATATACCCCTGCCTGACCATAACCTCTCCTTACTCACCAGAGAGGAGGGCATAGTTCTTAAGGCAATAACCTACTGTGTTCCCCCTTTGCTTGGCAAGCCACTCTGTCTTTCTCCTCCGTAACTCTGTCTTTGTATTTCTGTCTGGCATTGGTGCACAGAGAGTTGAGATTCTGGCAACAAATTGCCTTCAAAAAAATCATTTACAGACTTTCACTGACGTACAGCAGATAGGAGTCTGCCTGCCAGTGCAGGAGACACGGGTTAGATCCCTAGTCCAAGAAGATTCCACATACTGAGGAGCAACTAAGCTCAAGAGCTGCAGAGCCGCAACCACTGAAGCCCGTGAACCTAGATCCCATGCACCACAAGAGCAGCCACTGCAATGAGAAGCCTGTACGCCACAGCTAGAGAGAAGCCCCTGCTCGCCACAGCTGGAAAAGGACTGCAAGGAGAAACAGAGCCAGCGCAACCAAAAACAAATAAGTGAATAAATTTTTTAAAAGACTCATTTACATACTGAGAAAACCACCAAAAAAAAAAAAATGACCATCCCAATGAGCCTATTTCTGTATCAATAAGTGGTTTTACCATTAAGTTATAAAAGTAACCAATTCAAATTACAATTAGATATGTTAAAAAAGACATTGCTATATACTGTCACCTGCTGATTCTGCATCACTTTTGCTAGCCGATGAATGTCATAATGCTTTGGCAGAGAAGGGATATAGGTATCTCCTTTTTGAAAATTTTCATCTTCTAGCCATAATATATACACATTGAAGAGCCTAAAAGAAAAAATAATAATCATCATATAAAATACAAAAAGATGTGAAAGCAAATTAAGTCTCTTACATCTCTAGGAACACCAGCACTAAAAGATAAAAGTTTAGAAGCACATAACATAGAAATTTAAATATGATGCAATAATAATTGCTAATACAAAAAGTATGATGAAAGGGCTCTGTGAACTCTATTACAAAAGAGGGTTAAATATAGTGCACAGAAAAAATAACTGGAGAAGGTGACTTTAACACGGATCAAGGATGTGAATTTGGAGTTTTTCTCTCCTGGGCAATCCAGTCACAGTGAGTCTTGGTGCTTGGAATAGCGTAAATCGCATTCAAATAAACGCATTTGCCATCTTTCAGAGAAAACATTAAAAGCCATTTTAAACTTATGCATCGGAAGACTCTGCCACCTTTAGGCTAAATAACAATTTCCTGCCTCAAGGAATCACAAATAGAGCCAAAAGCATGTCTGTACCCTGTTCCCATGAAGAAAGAATAGAAGAAAACAGCTAGAAACAGGAAAAAGAAAAAAAAAATTCTCCATTTTCCAGTAAATTTTTTTTAATTTTTAATGATGCTTCCTTTGTTTTTATTTTTTTGGTTTTACAAGGAACACAGTCCATTTAGCTCAGATCACTGGTATTTTAAGCAGCTGTTTGCAGCAACAGGTACCAAAGTTGTCTACAGCACACATATCACACACAAAGTACCAGGTGGAGACCAGAAGGTAGTGTGGCTGCGCTTTGCGCAATAAAGTGGAAAAATACCACCTTCAACCCAACAGCAGCCTCTAGGAAGAGACCCAGGGACACGGCTTTGAGGTTCTTAAAGGGGTAAGGCTGGGACAGAGTTCTCATGCAGCTTCTGCCTGGGCTATATACTTCACAACATGCCAGAAGGCAAAAGGGGACACCAAAGACTTTCTTAGCTGATCTAAATGTTCAACGAAAAAGCCTTCCCACAGGTTAAGCCCAGCAAANAAAGGCTGGGACAGAGCTCTCATGCAGCTTCTGCCTGGGCTATATACTTCACAACATGCCAGAAGGCAAAAAGGGGACACCAAAGACTTTCTTAGCTGATCTAAATGTTCAACGAAAAAGCCTTCCCACTGGTTAAGCCCAGCAAAAAGAAATTTTCTTTCAAGCAAGAAAGAGACAGGGAGAAATTATTCTGGAGGCAGAGAGAAGCCCAAAGGCTTTGAGGTCAATCAAGCCTCAAGTCTGAGAGCTGGGCTGAAACANTAAGGCTGGGACAGAGTTCTCATGCAGCTTCTGCCTGGGCTATATACTTCACAACATGCCAGAAGGCAAAAGGGGACACCAAAGACTTTCTTAGCTGATCTAAATGTTCAACGAAAAAGCCTTCCCACAGGTTAAGCCCAGCAAAAAGAAATTTTCTTTCAAGCAAGAAAGAGACAGAGAGAAATTATTCTGGAGGCAGAGAGAAGCCCAAAGGCTTTGAGGTCAATCAAGCCTCAAGTCTGAGAGCTGGGCTGAAACACTGGGTTTCCTCACTAAGACTTTTGAATTCATTTTGTATTGAGTTCATTATTAAGAGTTATTTTTATTAAGACATATTTATAAGATTAATATCTGGTTTACATCAAGCTTACAAATGAAAGGTAGAAGAATAGTGTGAAGGGGGCACAAACTTACCTCTGAGTTCTTAACCCNCACTGGGTTTCCTCACTGAGACTTTTGTATTCATTTTGTATTGAGTTCATTATTAAGAGTTATTTTTATTAAGACATATTTATAAGATTAATATCTGGTTTACATCAAGCTTACAAATGAAAGGTAGAAGAACAGTGTGAAGGGGGCACAAACTTACCTCTGAGTTCTTAACCCTTTACAGTGTGTGCAAATACTGAGTCTATTTTTCAGAAGCAGTTTTGGAAGATTATGAATCTATTGCACCCCAGGTCAATCCTACAATTCCCTAGGGGGTCTATGGACCTCATTTAAAGAACTCTGCCGGGGTCATTTATTTCTTTTAGAGAACTATCCTAGCAAACTATACTAGTAGTTAACTTGCTATGATCACTTGTGTCGGTTTGCTTCTGTTACTAAATAAAGAAATAAAAGAGGTCACCAGGCCTCCAGTTTAAAAGCGTTCAGTCAGACTCTAGGCACTTCACGGAGTACATCCAAATTGTTGATTCACTTCTCATAAGAAACACAAAAGAGAAACATTACAAGGTATAAACCTATAGTCAAAACCACCTTCCATAGGCAATCTAACAGGTTAAAAGCAGCTGTAACACAAATCAGCAATCCAGCACAAGTATCCAAGTACCTGTGCCACAAACAACAACATAAATGGTTAATAGCCATGCCTCACCTCACAAGCTCTGTGTGCAGTTCTGGTGAAGTCAGGTAAGCAAGGGTGCCCGCCTGGCTCACTGGCGGCCCTTCACTGCCCTCTGCTGGAACACGGAGGGCCTTGCTCGCAGCGTGGTGGAAGTCAGCCACCTCTGTCAGGCGCCTCTTCATTTCTTTCAACAAACTGATATGAGCAGGGCTTTGAAAAAACCTCCTTCCAATACAACCATCTATAGGTAACCTTAAAAATGCAAGCAAAGAGCACACCAGGATCAACACAAGACGCTCTATGTGACCTAACACTACAGTCCATTAACAACTCATTTTATTAATAGATATCATTTTTACCTCAATGGTTATAATGAGGCTCCAACAATACGATGCATATAAAAGCAGTTTTTAAAAGAATGAAATGCTATGCAAATTCAAGATAATGTCACCACTCAGAGATATAGAAGTGATTAAAAACAGAACCTCTTCTTGAACTTGCTATCAGCTGAAAACAGAAGTGATGAAGAATCACCATCTGTATGTTTCAAAGAGGGTGAGTTAAGGGAGTGCGAGGGAAGCAGAAACACTGAGCGGGAGTCAGACAGCAATGGTCACCTGAGGCAAGTCCTGGCCTTTGTCCATACCTGCCTTACTGTGGGGGCACGAGTGATAAAGAACCTGCCTCCCAAAGCAGGAGACGCCAGAGCCGGGGACTTGATCCCGGGTCGGGAAGATCCCCTGGAGAAGGGCATGGCAACTTACTCCAGTTTTCTTGTCTGGAGAATCCTATGGACAGAGGAGCCTGGGAGGGCACAGTCCACGGGGTCGCAAAGAGCCGGACATGACCGAAGCGACTTAGCACACACACTAGCATCACAGGTCCCTTCAACAAAGCCCCACCATGGCCACACCAGCAGCCTCAGCGTGGGACTCAGGGGCTCTCTGGTAAGCTCCGCACAGTTCCAGGGTGCTGTCTTCACCAAACTGGGTATGAGGGGTGATGAAGCGAGAGCTGCCCCAAGATGCCCTGAACTCAGAAAAGGCTGAGTCTAACAGATGTGAAACAGGAAAGGAGGGAGGCTCTGAGCCAGAGAATGACTCTCATTCCCGAGTCACAGTGTGAGAACACACAGCAGCAGAGCAGGGCAAAGGCAGGAACCGATCCCCTACCACGCTGGATACCATACCCATACTGCGGTCCTGGGCGGTGGAGATACAGGAGGAAGAACTTCTGCCATATGAGTGGCAGAAGAGGATGGTCAGCAGGCGTGAGGAGAGCCTGCTGGGCCCAGCGATAGATCAGCAGCCTCTGCAGGGACGGGACGATGGGGAGCTTCAGCTGAGCCTGGGCTTTCTACAAAAGAGACAGGCTTTGAGCAACCATGTAATGATCACATCTGCAAACAGTCTGCTCTTCCTAAGTGACTCAAATGAAATGCTAATCATTGTGTTTTCGATTTAATAGGGCGGGGGTTGGGGGGGGGCAGTCATATAAACCTTGCTTTTCTAACCCTCTAGCTAACACTTTAACATTCCCAGTAACAAGGCATGTGGGGCAGCCTTTTTTCTGTTAAAAATTCCACAAACCCCAGAACGGGACTGAGTCTTAAGCATCACTGAGTCTAATCTCATTTCCATGCCTTTCCATTCCTTTCTATGTAAGACACTATAGTACAAGAGTAATATGAAAACTAAAGTAAACTTTACAAACTTTATCAACGTCTTGAAAATTTAGATTTTAAATGGATGTTCAAGAATGATAAATACCTTGACAGGCTCTGAAATCCAAAAGCACAGTCTACACTAAAGGACCTTAAAATTGAAGGTCTTTAATTCTAAATTCCAGTTTTTCTCACACTTTAGTGAGCCTAAGGATCAGCTAGGGAGTTTCTAAAAATAAATTCCTCATCCCATTCCAGATTCAGAATCTCAGAAGTTGGGGGTCCAGGAATCAGATTCTCAACAAGCTCTCTAGGGGATTCTGATGCTCTAAAACAAAGGCAATCCCATTCATACATGCAGTGGACACAGTCTCAAATTATTAAAGTTGTGACTCTCGATGTTACATAAACCTCAGGAAGGAAATATATACTTCAATTCACCATGTTAAGCATTAGAACAGTTACTGTGCTTCCCAAACATTCCCAACAGAAGAAAACACAGAAGTCCAAAAGCTGTAGGTGAACCCATCAGCATCAAAGTGGGAACCACCTTCTACCACTCAAATGCAGAACTGCTATTTGCACCTTCAGAGCTTGGTCGGGGGTAAATCCAGAGTTTATAACCAATTCCCCTTCAACAACTCTTCGGAGTTGGGAGTCCTCTTCAAAGATGGATTCCATGTTCAGGACTGTCCACGCAAACCAGATCTGTAAGGACACCAGGTGAACATGAGGGGAACAAGCTCCAATTCAGACAGGAAAACACACCTTCATATTCCACAGATCAACACCTTTGCTATCACAGATTTCAATCAATACATTTATAGTTTCTAAAATTAACACATAGCTTTTCTAAACCTATTTCTACTTGTATCACAGATATAAATTTATATAAAATAGACTATTGAAAAACATTAAATTCCTTTGGAAAGGCTACTTTAGCAACTGCCCTTAAGAAGTTTTCCATTCACCAGGGGAGACAAGACTAATGTATAAGTAACCAAAATGTAAAGTGACACGTGTGAGTGTTGAATCAGAGGTCAAACGCTATGGGAAACTAGAGAAAGGAGGTGGGATCAGAGAAGATAAATGTATCAGACAAGGCTCTACACAGAGACCAGAGAGGAAGGCATGTCTGATAAGAGAATCAGCTCATCAGAAGATGGAAATGCCAGAGATACATGCATATAACAACATGGAGTTTGTCTCAGCTGGATCCCAAGAGGTATGAGGAGGAGCAGCAGGTAAAGAATGCTACTACTTATTTCAGTGATAAAACAAAGACAGAACTGGACACACAAAGCCCAAGAGGTGGTAATAATCATAAAAACAATGTGGTGAAAGTGATGATAACAACAAAAACAACCAACGCCTAGTAATAACATTTCACTCATTTGACTGCTGAAGACTCTGAGGACAAAGAGCAAGCCAGTTTCCAAGGCACAGGGCTAGCAAATGGCACAACCAAGGCTGAGTCCCGGGCAGTCTAGCTCCAGCATCGTAACCATTCTGTCCTGCTGCTGGGCAGGCTCTGCAGTCAGGCAGCTGGAGTTTTGTAACAAGCTATCCGATCCTGAGCCAGCCACCTGACTCCTCAGTTAATGCCCCTGTGAAACAGGAATAGCAACAGCACAACCTCAACAGAGGGCTACTGTGAGGATTAAATGAAAAAGCATTCTTACGTGTAGTAAGTGCTGAAGAGATGTTAGATATTTTAGGCTATTAGCAATGTAGGTAAGGATAACAACAATACTAAAGTATACAGAGATAACAAGTGATCCACAGCAGGGCTCCTACCTGAGTGGGCGTGGCCAAGCCCTCCACAAAGGAAGGAGTGATGTTGCCTGCCAGGATCCAGCTCACCAGAGAGGAGAGCAGACTCCGGTCACAGTGGTAGCCCAAAGCATTCTACACCAGGGAGAGCATGTGGAGCAGAGAGAGGCGGCTTTTAAAAAACAGAACCAATGAGCTTTTCAAGAGTACAGCAATTATCTTATGCCAGGGGACAATTCAGGTAAGATACAGGGTTCAGCNCAAGGCATGTGGGGCAGCCTTTTTTCTGTTAAAAATTCCACAAACCCCAGAACGGGACTGAGTCTTAAGCATCACTGAGTCTAATCTCATTTCCATGCCTTTCCATTCCTTTCTATGTAAGACACTATAGTACAAGAGTAATATGAAAACTAAAGTAAACTTTACAAACTTTATCAACGTCTTGAAAATTTAGATTTTAAATGGATGTTCAAGAATGATAAATACCTTGACAGGTTCTGAAATCCAAAAGCACAGTCTACACTAAAGGACCTTAAAATTGAAGGTCTTTAATTCTAAATTCCAGTTTTTCTCACACTTTAGTGAGCCTAAGGATCAGCTAGGGAGTTTCTAAAAATAAATTCCTCATCCCATTCCAGATTCAGAATCTCAGAAGTTGGGGGTCCAGGAATCAGATTCTCAACAAGCTCTCTAGGGGATTCTGATGCTCTAAAACAAAGGCAATCCCATTCATACATGCAGTGGACACAGTCTCAAATTATTAAAGTTGTGACTCTCGATGTTACATAAACCTCAGGAAGGAAATATATACTTCAATTCACCATGTTAAGCATTAGAACAGTTACTGTGCTTCCCAAACATTCCCAACAGAAGAAAACACAGAAGTCCAAAAGCTGTAGGTGAACCCATCAGCATCAAAGTGGGAACCACCTTCTACCACTCAAATGCAGAACTGCTATTTGCACCTTCAGAGCTTGGTCGGGGGTAAATCCAGAGTTTATAACCAATTCCCCTTCAACAACTCTTCGGAGTTGGGAGTCCTCTTCAAAGATGGATTCCATGTTCAGGACTGTCCACGCAAACCAGATCTGTAAGGACACCAGGTGAACATGAGGGGAACAAGCTCCAATTCAGACAGGAAAACACACCTTCATATTCCACAGATCAACACCTTTGCTATCACAGATTTCAATCAATACATTTATAGTTTCTAAAATTAACACATAGCTTTTCTAAACCTATTTCTACTTGTATCACAGATATAAATTTATATAAAATAGACTATTGAAAAACATTAAATTCCTTTGGAAAGGCTACTTTAGCAACTGCCCTTAAGAAGTTTTCCATTCACCAGGGGAGACAAGACTAATGTATAAGTAACCAAAATGTAAAGTGACACGTGTGAGTGTTGAATCAGAGGTCAAACGCTATGGGAAACTAGAGAAAGGAGGTGGGATCAGAGAAGATAAATGTATCAGACAAGGCTCTACACAGAGACCAGAGAGGAAGGCATGTCTGATAAGAGAATCAGCTCATCAGAAGATGGAAATGCCAGAGATACATGCATATAACAACATGGAGTTTGTCTCAGCTGGATCCCAAGAGGTATGAGGAGGAGCAGCAGGTAAAGAATGCTACTACTTATTTCAGTGATAAAACAAAGACAGAACTGGACACACAAAGCCCAAGAGGTGGTAATAATCATAAAAACAATGTGGTGAAAGTGATGATAACAACAAAAACAACCAACGCCTAGTAATAACATTTCACTCATTTGACTGCTGAAGACTCTGAGGACAAAGAGCAAGCCAGTTTCCAAGGCACAGGGCTAGCAAATGGCACAACCAAGGCTGAGTCCCGGGCAGTCTGGCTCCAGCATCGTAACCATTCTGTCCTGCTGCTGGGCAGGCTCTGCAGTCAGGCAGCTGGAGTTTTGTAACAAGCTATCCGATCCTGAGCCAGCCACCTGACTCCTCAGTTAATGCCCCTGTGAAACAGGAATAGCAACAGCACAACCTCAACAGAGGGCTACTGTGAGGATTAAATGAAAAAGCATTCTTACGTGTAGTAAGTGCTGAAGAGATGTTAGATAGTTTAGGCTATTAGCAATGTAGGTAAGGATAACAATACTAAAGTATACAGAGATAACAAGTGATCCACAGCAGGTCTCCTACCTGAGTGGGCGTGGCCAAGCCCTCCACAAAGGAAGGAGTGATGTTGCCTGCCAGGATCCAGCTCACCAGAGAGGAGAGCAGACTCCGGTCACAGTGGTAGCCCAAAGCATTCTACACCAGGGAGAGCATGTGGAGCAGAGAGAGGCGGCTTTTAAAAAACAGAACCAATGAGTTTTTCAAGAGTACAGCAATTATCTTATGCCAGGGGACAATTCAGGTAAGATACAGGGTTCAGCAACTAGTCTACCAGCAGTGATAATCCCACATCACAGGCAATCGTAATGAATGAGCAGGGCTCCTCCTAGGGTGTCCTTCTTTGGCTTTATAAGGATCCATGCTAGCAGACTACGGTTTCTGGATGAGACATCGTTAAGGCAGGGCTTTAAAAAGGCAGTGGGCACAGAGCAGTACTGAGGATGCATGGGGGAGCCTCCTTGGAAGGCTGCTTTCCAGCTGATGACGAAGGTAAATTCCGCAGCAGGTTTACCTTATGTTGCTGGTAGAGCAATTTCTGCACACAGTCTTCTTGCCTCAACTGAAAAGCCGTTTTACACAAATGGTCCATGAGGAAGAGGATGGGTTGCTCCCGGTACCAAAGATGCTGGCTTATGAGAGCCTGAACCCAGAATTCCAATACAGCTACCGGGCCCACTTCATTGGGCTGAGTGCTTACAGAAATGTGGGCCTATGGAGAAAGGGCTCAGGTGATGAGAAAGCTAATAACCAGCCTCCCACCCTTAAAACACAAATAAAATAACATCCAGCTCCATTACAAAACCCAGATCTGCTGCCTTCCTTGGCCAAAAGCACTGTGCCAAGGGCTCTGAAATGACCAAAACACAGAGACGTGCTGGCACCAGGGGCATCTGATCAGGAAGGCAGGCGAGGGTACCCTTGGGGGCTGGCGGGACCCTGACCTGGATCATGCTGTTGAGAAGCTTCACGTTGTCCCCGTGGCTGGCTCCTGTCAGGTGCTGTGCCACCTTGTGGGTGACCTGCTGCGTGACACCCTGGGGGACCCCGCTGTCCAGGTGCAGGAACAGGAGGAGGTGTGACAGAAACCTGCAGAGCACACAGGACAACTCTCTCTACCTCCCGACCGGAAGTCAGCAGAATCTCCAGCGGCTAATTTCCGATGAGAAACGGAAAAACACCGATACGGTCCCATTTTTAGACTAAAGCTCTATTCAGGGATTCTGACAGAAATCTTCAGGAATTTCAGAAGAATAAAGTTTTCCAGTTTGACATGGGTTAAATCTACCCACCTATAAACATGCAGTGAAACAGGTCTAGTGAAACCTGTGCAAGTTAAGGAGCATTAGAGGGAAAACACCCAAAGCACCACTCCATCCGCTTCCCACTCCCACCCACAAAAGCAGGGATGCCTGCAGAATCACCCTGCAGCCTGGTGGTATATGGGACACTGGGCTGCGGGGGTGGGGTGTGTGTGTGTGTGTGTGTGTGTGCAGATATCATAATTCAGTTACAGACTCATTCCCTGCGTGCGCCAGGCTCCGTCCCAGCCTAGGGCCTTTGCCTCTGCTGGGTTTTCTGCCTAAACACTTCCCCCACACCTAACCTGACAAACTCCTACTCGGCCACCATCTCTCATCTGAAATGTCCCCTCCTCAGAGGAGACTTCCTGACCCCCTCCCTGCACCTAAAACATTAACCTCTCCCACAGCACCACTGTTTTCCTTCCTGACACTTGAAACTGGGAACCGCACCTCGAGGATATGGTAACTTCCTAGTGTCTGAGGGCAGTGCCCGGCCTGCGTGCAGATGGTGGTGGTGCAGAGGCTGCCGCTGAGGGAGGGAGCGCCCACTTCACAGCTGGCACGATGCAGGCCAAACTCCACTCAAGTGGAAAAGAAAACCTATGACAGGACCAGCACAATGCATCCCTGTAAGAGTTCGGAGAGCAGAGCTCGTGTGAGCATTCGAGGGCAGAGACACAGCAAAGCGAGCACTGGAGACGGAGCCTAGAAGGATTCACCTTCACTCAAAACTTAGCATTGGGAGGGAGGGCGGCAAAATAGACCATTCAATCTAATTTTCAATCTGACTCCCCAAATCGCAAAACCCTAAAGGCAAATTATTAAAATTGTTCCAAGCAGGCATCAAACTTCTGGCGTATCACTTAATCCTTACGCTCAGCCTGTTTGAGAAAGAATATTATCTCAAACAAATAAAGAATGGAGGCTCTGACAGTGAAGGAACTCACCTGGGTCCACACTAGAGTGCTGGAGTGAGGGCACACCCCGCACACAAGCACCCTGAAAGCCACGTGCTAACCAGAACACGAATAGCCTCAGACCTCCCCGGTGCCTAGAACGCTGGTTTCACAAAAACAGGTCCCAAGTTCCTAACGCGTTCTTTCTAAGGCAGAATATCTGGGGGAGGAGCTGGGAATCCATAGTTAATAAGCTCTTGGTTAAGTCTCATCCGGGGCAAGTCTGTGACACGCTGTTTGAAATGACACCCAATAGGAAAACTGTAGTGTCCCCCTCGGGCCTCTGGACACACTGCCTGCCCCTGCTATCGGGCCTCCTCATTGGGCCTCACCTCCACCTTCCTCACTCTTCCAAAGCCAGATGGCCTCCTCCCAGCTCCCTCCTGCCACGCTCCTCCCCAGCCTGGCCTTCTCCAGACGGGCTCCTATCACCCAACATGGATACTGAAAGGCCAGGTTCTCTCCACTGGCCCACCGCCTACAGGGGCTCCAAAGCTCAGTTAGAAACCCACCTCTTCCACAAAGTTGTATCTGTGGGCCAGCTGTTGTTTCTGCTCGCCGAGTAGCCTGTCTCACTTCTAGTAACACCGCCTCTCGTCAGGGGAACTGTCCTGCCTCCACACTAGATTTGTGGGAGGGAGGGACTTTCGATACAGAATCCCTGTACACTGCTCTCCCAGGACTGGGCAAACCCACGGACACAGCGACAGGCACAGGGAAAGCAGATGAGTCAGACCAATCGGGAATCATTATCTTAAGGAATGATGACAAAGAAAAACATTTGCCTTTGCCTAGTTCTCTCGGTAGCCATGTAGTTTCACTCCCCTAGAGAAAGTACACCTGCAAGAGAAGGCCTGGAAGAGACAGAAGCAGGGCCAAGGGGCCTGGGAGGGCAGACACACACCCAGAGAAGCGCTAACCCACCGCCTCTCAGCTGATCACCGGGAAGGGCTCTCCTGGGCACTGTGGAAGGTTCAGTACCACCCCTGGCCTCTATCCACCAGGTATCAGCAGCAGCTTCCCTCAGTCGTCCCCTAAATCCCCTTCTCCCAACCCCCTGCCCTACCTGCTCCACCCCAAACCAGGCTGTGACACCAAAATGATCTCTTGTTTAGTCACTAAGCTGTGTCCGCTCCTTGCGACCCCATGGACTGTAGCCCGCCAGGCTCCCCCAACCATGGGATTTCCCAGGCAAGAATACTGGAATGGGTTTCCTCCTCCAGGGGGTCTTCCCAACCCAGGGATCGAACGCACAGCTCCTGCACTGCAGGTAGATTCTTTACCGATGAGCCACAATGATCTCTAGACAATATCAAGTGTCCCCTGAGGGTCAAAACTCCACAAGATGAGAACCACCACTTTAGAATGACCTGATGTTATCATGAGCCTTGTTTTCTAATCACATGAGCCAATACAGTCCCTTCCTGGCAACAGGTCTGTACTAGATTCTCACCGTGTGCAATTAAGAATCTTAATTCATACTCATCCTTAATTCTTTTTCCTCCTTAAGCAGCTATTTTTTTTTACCATGATTCCATATACTTTTGCCACATATAGATGGGCCTTAAATCCACAGGGCTACAGGTACTGATGTCCCATGCACTTAAAAATTCACATATAACTTTTGACTTCCCCAAAAACTTAACTATTAATAGCTTACTGCTGACCAGAAGCCTTACCAACAACATAAACAGTCAGTTAACACTTATTTTATGCTGTATGTATTATATACTATTTTTTACCATAAAGTTAAAGAAAATGTTATGAAAATCATAAGGAAGAGAAAACACATTTACAGTATTGTACTGTATCCACCGATACTGTAAGCTTACATCATCTCTGTACAAGGTGAACCATCTGTCAGCACCTACATCAATACTGTCTTATATGTTATAAAACCCTGTAGATGCTACATCTCTCAACACCAGACAACAAAAATGAAAGACAGTGTGAAAAGAAATTCACATTTTCTTACAGGTATAATAACCATTCATGCATTAGTAATGAAGAAGCAGCGATATGACTGTTCTATGGTAGCCTAGTATAATCAATGACGGTTTCAAAATTATCCAGCCTGTATACTAATGAATGATTTGTTATAAAAATTAAATCACAGAGAGTATGACGGTCATATTCATAATACAGTACTGTAAACGTTACACTGTTTTAAAAACCACTTATCTGTGATGACAGGTGGAATACCATCTCTCCAATTATGAGAGAGATGCATACTGTGTAATTCTTTGAAAGCAAAGGTGTGCAACAGTAAGAAAACTAACACATATTATATTAAACGTCACTCACCTCATGCCTATGTAAGGAGAGGCTATTCATTTTAACACTAGTCTTGCACAGCACGTACTACATAATGAATACTTAGGTGATGAGGATGATGACTCAAAAACGTCTCATACCGTTCTTGCCCAACAGGTAAGTTTATCAGTGTAGAGCATTATGACTATTTCCTGTTGGAAATAGTAAATAGTGGAAGTGGATCATCATAAAAGTCTTTATCTTCATTATCGTCACACTGAGCAGGCTGAGGAGGAGCAAAAGAAGGGGTTGCTCTTGCTGTCTCAGGGGTGGCAGAGGCGGAGGAAGCAGAGGAGGTGGAAGGGGAAGAGGAGAGGCGGGCACACTCAGTGTAACTTGAGAAAAATACGCTGAAATTTCTGACTTCTTTGCTTTTTCATTTCTCCCAAAATATTTCTTCTATACAGTATCAGTCCTCCTTTCCCATTTGCTCTAATTTCAGAGCCTGTATCATAGAAGGGTCCGTGTTGTAAAACAGGTCAAGATCAGTCTTCGGTGATCAGAACCTTCCGCCAGACTGCCAGTGTTAACTGTTTCCTGGCACAGCTTCTTCCTCATCAGCTGGTACTGGTTCAGAAGCACCCGTGCCAATCAAATCATCTCCTGTTAACTCCTCTGGTATGGTGTCTATTGGCTGTTGAATTTCTGCAAGATCCATTTCTTGAAACCCTTCCCCCACCCCCACCCCCACCTTCTCTGCCATATCCACAATCCCTTTCAGGATTTCCTTGACTGTCTCTGTCATAAATCATGAAGTCATGCACAGCCTCTGAACACACTTTTCTCCAACAGGAATTTACTGTTTTGGGCTCACGGCTTTCAGGGGTTTTTTCCTTTCTTTTTTAATATTTATTTATTTGGCTGTGCTAGGTTATCAGTTGAGGCATGTGGGATCTTTAGTTGTAACATGCGAACTCTTAGTTGCAGCATGTGGGATCTGGTTCACTGAACAGGAATCGAACCGGCCCCCTGCATTGGGAGCATGAAGTCTCAGCCACTGAAATATCAAGGGAGTATCTTCTCATGATTGTTTCTATAACAATGGCATCTTAAATGGCATAATCCTTCCAGATTTTCATGATTTTCTCTCTACTAGGGTTCTCTTCCATAGCGTTGACAACTATTTCCATAAAGTACCACGTATAATGAGCCTTAAAGGTCCTTATGACCTCCTAATGTACAAACTGAATTAGAGATGGTGTGTTTGAGGGCAAAGAGAGCACTATGATGCGTTCAGTGTTGAACTCATGAGGTTCTGTATGTCCAGTATCAAACGAACTTCAAAAAGGAGTCCTTTACTGGCAAGGCAGACAAAGCTTGAAGGAACTAATCAAGAAAAAGGGTTCTCTCTACCCAGGCCTTCTTGTACAACCAAAAGACTGGGAGGTAGCGTTTATCTTTTCCCTTCAAGGCTCGGGGGTCAACAGGTTTACAGGTAAGGGCAATCCTGATGGTAATCCCAATTGCATTTACACAAAACAGCAGAATTACTGTATCCCCTCCTGCCTTCAATCTTGATGCCTGCTTCCCTTCCTTCCTTGCTAACAAATGTCCTTTGTAGCATTTTTTTTTCCAAAACAGGGCATTTCATCTGCATTAAGAACCTGTTCAGGCAGAGATCCTTTCTTCTCAATGATATTTGTAATGGCATCTGGGACCTCGTCTGCTACCTCAGTCAACAGAAGCTGCTTCTCCTCTTATCTTGACGTTTTAAAGCCAAACTACTTTCTAAAATTATCAAACCATCTTCTGCTTGAACTGAATTCTCCAGCTTTAGAGCCTTCACCTTTTGCTTTAAGTTGTCATATAACAACTCTGACTTTTCCCTAATCACATTAGGACCTATACATTATGTCTTTCTTAGAGCCATCGTGTGCTCAAATAAAAGTTGTAATTTCAATATGAGACAAAAAGGCATTTCACAAAAAGTGCAATGTTTCAGCACCTGCTGGTATAGCTAGAGTGACAGCTTCATGAATTTCCTTTTCTTTCTTTTTACAATGGTCCCTACATCTGAATCATTTATCTTGAAATGACAGGCAATGCAGCTGCAGACCTCAATCTATGGTACATATCAAGCAATTCAACTTTTTCTTGTAATGTCATGATTTTTCTCTGCTTCTTGGGAGCACTTTCAGAATCATTACCAGTCCCCTGCTGTTACTTAAGGCTTACAAGTATTGCAATAAACACAATGAAAATGATTCGAGAACTGCAAGAGGTCACTTATTACTGTGATGCACCATTTACTGGAGAAACAAACTGTTCACCTGGAGATGATTAGCGTCAAACAGTGTCAGGTGGGTACTCACTTGAGTGCACCCTGATAGCAACAAGTGCATGCTCAGTCATGCTAACTCTTTGCGACCCCAAGGACTGCAGCCCTCCAGGCTCTTCTGTCCATGGGATTTTTTCCATGCAAGAATACTGGAGTGGGTTGCCATTTCCTCCTCCAGGGGATCTTCCCCACCTAGGGAATGAACCCACATCTGCGTCTTCTGCAATGCAGATGGATTCTTTACCTCAAAGCCACCTGGAAGTCCAACAGGAGGTGGCTACAAAATTATTACAATAGTACAGAATGCACTAGTTAATTTATGCAGCTATAAATTAATATTGTATCTTTAGGTTTGTTCCTACTTCTCTCAACTGTGAATGGAATCAGGTATGGTCTCTCCTTGTGTGTTTAACTGTTGATAAATTTTAACTTTTTATAATAGATTTATGTATATGTTATGGTTCAGTTCAGTTCAGTCGCTCAGTCATGTCTGACTCTGCGACCCCATGATTCGCAGCATGCCAGGCCTCCCTGTCCATCACCAACTCCCGGAGTTCACTCAGACTCACGTCCATCGAATCAGTGATGCCATCCAGCCATCTCATCCTCTGTCGTTCCCTTTTCCTCCTGCCCCAATCCCTCCCAGCATCATGGTCTTTTCCAATGAGTCAACTCTTTGCATGAGGTGGCCAAAGTACTGGAGTTTCAGCTTTAGCATCATTCC
>SJYW01053844.1:86761-100425 GCA_006410735.1 Raphicerus campestris
AACCTCTCCCACAGCACCACTGTTTTCCTTCCTGACACTTGAAACTGGGAACCGCACCCCAAGGATATGGTAACTTCCTAGTGTCTGAGGGCAGTGCCCGGCCTGCGTGCAGATGGTGGTGGTGCAGAGGCTGCCGCTGAGGGAGGGAGCGCCCACTTCACAGCTGGCACGATGCAGGCCAAACTCCACTCAAGTGGAAAAGAAAACCTATGACAGGACCAGCACAATGCATCCCTGTAAGAGTTCGGAGAGCAGAGCTCGTGTGAGCATTCGAGGGCAGAGACACAGCAAAGCGAGCACTGGAGACGGAGCCTAGAAGGATTCACCTTCACTCAAAACTTAGCATTGGGAGGGAGGGCGGCAAAATAGACCATTCAATCTAATTTTCAATCTGACTCCCCAAATCGCAAAACCCTAAAGGGAAATTATTAAAATTGTTCCAAACAGGCATCAAACTTCTGGCGTATCACTTAATCCTTACGCTCAGCCTGTTTGAGAAAGAATATTATCTCAAACAAATAAAGAATGGAGGCTCTGACAGTGAAGGAACTCACCTGGGTCCACACTAGAGTGCTGGAGTGAGGGCACACCCCGCACACAAGCACCCTGAAAGCCACGTGCTAACCAGAACACGAATAGCCTCAGACCTCCCCGGTGCCTAGAACGCTGGTTTCACAAAAACAGGTCCCAAGTTCCTAACGCGTTCTTTCTAAGGCAGAATATCTGGGGGAGGAGCTGGGAATCCATAGTTAATAAGCTCTTGGTTAAGTCTCATCCGGGGCAAGTCTGTGACATGCTGTTTGAAATGACACCCAATGGGAAAACTGTAGTGTCCCCCTCGGGCCGCTGGACACACTGCCTGCCCCTGCTATCGGGCCTCCTCATTGGGCCTCACCTCCACCTTCCTCACTCTTCCAAAGCCAGATGGCCTCCTCCCAGCTCCCTCCTGCCACGCTCCTCCCCAGCCTGGCCTTCTCCAGACGGGCTCCTATCACCCAACACAGATACTGAAAAGGCCAGGTTCTCTCCACTGGCCCACCGCCTACAGGGGCTCCAAAGCTCAGTTAGAAACCCACCTCTTCCACAAAGTTGTATCTGTGGGCCAGCTGTTGTTTCTGCTCGCCGAGTAGCCTGTCTCACTTCTAGTAACACCGCCTCTCGTCAGGGGAACTGTCCTGCCTCCACACTAGATTTGTGGGAGGGAGGGACTTTCGATACAGAATCCCTGTACACTGCTCTCCCAGGACTGGGCAAACCCACGGACACAGCGACAGGCACAGGGAAAGCAGATGAGTCAGACCGATCGGGAATCATTATCTTAAGGAATGATGACAAAGAAAAACATTTGCCTTTGCCTAGTTCTCTCGGTAGCCATGTAGTTTCACTCCCCTAGAGAAAGTACACCTGCAAGAGAAGGCCTGGAAGAGACAGAAGCAGGGCCAAGGGGCCTGGGAGGGCAGACACACACCCAGAGAAGCGCTAACCCACCGCCTCTCAGCTGATCACCGGGAAGGGCTCTCCTGGGCACTGTGGAAGGTTCAGTACCACCCCTGGCCTCTATCCACCAGGTATCAGCAGCAGCTTCCCTCAGTCGTCCCCTAAATCCCCTTCTCCCAACCCCCTGCCCTACCTGCTCCACCCCAAACCAGGCTGTGACACCAAAATGATCTCTTGTTTAGTCACTAAGCTGTGTCCGCTCCTTGCGACCCCATGGACTGTAGCCCGCCAGGCTCCCCCAACCATGGGATTTCCCAGGCAAGAATACTGGAATGGGTTTCCTCCTCCAGGGGGTCTTCCCAACCCAGGGATCGAACGCACAGCTCCTGCACTGCAGGTAGATTCTTTACCGATGAGCCACAATGATCTCTAGACAATATCAAGTGTCCCCTGAGGGTCAAAACTCCACAAGTTGAGAACCACCACTTTAGAATGACCTGATGTTATCATGAGCCTTGTTTTCTAATCACATGAGCCAATACAGTCCCTTCCTGGCAACAGGTCTGTACTAGATTCTCACCGTGTGCAATTAAGAATCTTAATTCATACTCATCCTTAATTCTTTTTCCTCCTTAAGCAGCTATTTTTTTTTACCATGATTCCATATACTTTTGCCATATATAGATGGGCCTTAAATCCACAGGGCTACAGGTACTGATGTCCCATGCACTTAAAAATTCACATATAACTTTTGACTTCCCCAAAAACTTAACTATTAATAGCTTACTGCTGACCAGAAGCCTTACCAACAACATAAACAGTCAGTTAACACTTATTTTATGCTGTATGTATTATATACTATTTCTTACCATAAAGTTAAAGAAAATGTTATGAAAATCATAAGGAAGAGAAAACACATTTACAGTATTGTACTGTATCCACCGATACTGTAAGCTTACATCATCTCTGTACAAGGTGAACCATCTGTCAGCACCTACATCAATACTGTCTTATATGTTATAAAACCCTGTAGATGCTACATCTCTCAACACCAGACAACAAAAATGAAAGACAGTGTGAAAAGAAATTCACATTTTCTTACAGGTATAATAACCATTCATGCATTAGTAATGAAGAAGCAGCGATATGACTGTTCTATGGTAGCCTAGTATAATCAATGACGGTTTCAAAATTATCCAGCCTGTATACTAATGAATGATTTGTTATAAAAATTAAATCACAGAGAGTATGACGGTCATATTCATAATACAGTACTGTAAACGTTACACTGTTTTAAAAACCACTTATCTGTGATGACAGGTGGAATACCATCTCTCCAATTATGAGAGAGATGCATACTGTGTAATTCTTTGAAAGCAAAGGTGTGCAACAGTAAGAAAACTAACACATATTATATTAAACGTCACTCACCTCATGCCTATGTAAGGAGAGGCTATTCATTTTAACACTAGTCTTGCACAGCACGTACTACATAATGAATACTTAGGTGATGAGGATGATGACTCAAAAACGTCTCATACCGTTCTTGCCCAACAGGTAAGTTTATCAGTGTAGAGCATTATGACTATTTCCTGTTGGAAATAGTAAATAGTGGAAGTGGATCATCATAAAAGTCTTTATCTTCATTATCGTCACACTGAGCAGGCTGAGGAGGAGCAAAAGAAGGGGTTGCTCTTGCTGTCTCAGGGGTGGCAGAGGCGGAGGAAGCAGAGGAGGTGGAAGGGGAAGAGGAGAGGCGGGCACACTCAGTGTAACTTGAGAAAAATACGCTGAAATTTCTGACTTCTTTGCTTTTTCATTTCTCCCAAAATATTTCTTCTATACAGTATCAGTCCTCCTTTCCCATTTGCTCTAATTTCAGAGCCTGTATCATAGAAGGGTCCGTGTTGTAAAACAGGTCAAGATCAGTCTTCGGTGATCAGAACCTTCCGCCAGACTGCCAGTGTTAACTGTTTCCTGGCACAGCTTCTTCCTCATCAGCTGGTACTGGTTCAGAAGCACCCGTGCCAATCAAATCATCTCCTGTTAACTCCTCTGGTATGGTGTCTATTGGCTGTTGAATTTCTGCAAGATCCATTTCTTGAAACCCTTCCCCCACCCCCACCCCCACCTTCTCTGCCATATCCACAATCCCTTTCAGGATTTCCTTGACTGTCTCTGTCATAAATCATGAAGTCATGCACAGCCTCTGAACACACTTTTCTCCAACAGGAATTTACTGTTTTGGGCTCACGGCTTTCAGGGGTTTTTTCCTTTCTTTTTTAATATTTATTTATTTGGCTGTGCTAGGTTATCAGTTGAGGCATGTGGGATCTTTAGTTGTAACATGCGAACTCTTAGTTGCAGCATGTGGGATCTGGTTCACTGAACAGGAATCGAACCGGCCCCCTGCATTGGGAGCATGAAGTCTCAGCCACTGAAATATCAAGGGAGTATCTTCTCATGATTGTTTCTATAACAATGGCATCTTAAATGGCATAATCCTTCCAGATTTTCATGATTTTCTCTCTACTAGGGTTCTCTTCCATAGCGTTGACAACTATTTCCATAAAGTACCACGTATAATGAGCCTTAAAGGTCCTTATGACCTCCTAATGTACAAACTGAATTAGAGATGGTGTGTTTGAGGGCAAAGAGAGCACTATGATGCGTTCAGTGTTGAACTCATGAGGTTCTGTATGTCCAGTATCAAACGAACTTCAAAAAGGAGTCCTTTACTGGCAAGGCAGACAAAGCTTGAAGGAACTAATCAAGAAAAAGGGTTCTCTCTACCCAGGCCTTCTTGTACAACCAAAAGACTGGGAGCTAGCGTTTATCTTTTCCCTTCAAGGCTCGGGGGTCAACAGGTTTACAGGTAAGGGCAATCCTGATGGTAATCCCAATTGCATTTACACAAAACAGTAGAATTACTGTATCCCCTCCTGCCTTCAATCTTGATGCCTGCTTCCCTTCCTTCCTTGCTAACAAATGTCCTTTGTAGCATTTTTTTTTCCANAAATCATGAAGTCATGCACAGCCTCTGAACACACTTTTCTCCAACAGGAATTTACTGTTTTGGGCTCACGGCTTTCAGGGGTTTTTTCCTTTCTTTTTTAATATTTATTTATTTGGCTGTGCTAGGTTATCAGTTGAGGCATGTGGGATCTTTAGTTGTAACATGCGAACTCTTAGTTGCAGCATGTGGGATCTGGTTCACTGAACAGGAATCGAACCGGCCCCCTGCATTGGGAGCATGAAGTCTCAGCCACTGAAATATCAAGGGAGTATCTTCTCATGATTGTTTCTATAACAATGGCATCTTAAATGGCATAATCCTTCCAGATTTTCATGATTTTCTCTCTACTAGGGTTCTCTTCCATAGCGTTGACAACTATTTCCATAAAGTACCACGTATAATGAGCCTTAAAGGTCCTTATGACCTCCTAATGTACAAACTGAATTAGAGATGGTGTGTTTGAGGGCAAAGAGAGCACTATGATGCGTTCAGTGTTGAACTCATGAGGTTCTGTATGTCCAGTATCAAACGAACTTCAAAAAGGAGTCCTTTACTGGCAAGGCAGACAAAGCTTGAAGGAACTAATCAAGAAAAAGGGTTCTCTCTACCCAGGCCTTCTTGTACAACCAAAAGACTGGGAGCTAGCGTTTATCTTTTCCCTTCAAGGCTCGGGGGTCAACAGGTTTACAGGTAAGGGCAATCCTGATGGTAATCCCAATTGCATTTACACAAAACAGTAGAATTACTGTATCCCCTCCTGCCTTCAATCTTGATGCCTGCTTCCCTTCCTTCCTTGCTAACAAATGTCCTTTGTAGCATTTTTTTTTCCAAAACAGGGCATTTCATCTGCATTAAAAACCTGTTCAGGCAGAGATCCTTTCTTCTCAATGATATTAATAATGGCATCTGGGACCTCGTCTGCTACCTTGGTCGACAGAAGCTGCTTCTCCCCTTATCTTGATGTTTTAAAGCCAAACTATTTTCTAAAATTATCAAACCATCTTCTGCTCGAACTGAATTCTCCAGCTTTAGAGCCTTCACCTTCCTTTTGCTTTAAGTTGTCATATAACAACTTTGACTTTTCCCTAATCACATTAGGACCTATACGTTATGTCTTTCTTAGAGCCATCCTGTGCTCAAATAAAAGTTGTAATTTCAATATGAGACAAAAAGGCATTTCACAAAAAGTGCAATGTTTCAGCACCTGCTGGTATAGCTAGAGTGACAGCTTCATGAATTTCCTTTTCTTTCTTTTTACAATGGTCCCTACATCCGATTCATTTATCTTGAAATGACAGGCAATGCAGCTGCAGACCTCAATCTATGGTACATATCAAGCAATTCAACTTTTTCTTGTAATGTCCATGGGATTTTTTCCAGGCAAGAATACTGGAGTGGGTTGCCATTTCCTCCTCCAGGGCATCTTCCCCACCTAGGGAATGAACCCACATCTCCTGCATCTTCTGCAANACATATCAAGCAATTCAACTTTTTCTTGTAATGTCCATGGGATTTTTTCCAGGCAAGAATACTGGAGTGGGTTGCCATTTCCTCCTCCAGGGCATCTTCCCCACCTAGGGAATGAACCCACATCTCCTGCATCTTCTGCAATGCAGATGGATTCTTTACCTCAAAGGCACCTGGAAGTCCAACAGGAGGTGGCTACAAAATTATTACAGTAATACAGAATGCACTAGTTAATTTATGCAGCTATAAATTAATATTGTATCTTTAGGTTTGTTCCTACTTCTCTCAACTGTGAATGGAATCAGGTATGGTCTCTCCTTGTGTGTTTAACTGTTGATAAATTTTAACTTTTTATAATAGATTTATGTATATGTTATGGTTCAGTTCAGTTCAGNTTCATACTTTCAGAAAGAAGGCCAGCATATGGTTTCTGTGCAAGGTACTTCTGGTACGCTTCAAGAATCATTAAAGCGATTTCAGCATGGACTGCTTGATCCAGATGAAGAGACATCTTTAAAGAGAAAAATAATCACAAACATGTCATCATCTTGATTTTTTTTTGTTGTTATACCTTTGAACTGAAAGGTTAGTTAGTATTTTTTAAAAAATCCTAGATGCAGAAGCTAAATTTTCCAAAGCTCACATTTCTAAACAATGGAATTATAAAATGGCAATAGCANCATCTTGATCTTTTTTGTTGTTATACCTTTGAACTGAAAGATTAGTTAGGATTTTTAAAAAAAAATCCTAGATGCAGAAGCTAAATTTTCCAAAGCTCACATTTCTAAACAATGGAATTATAAAATGGCAATAGCAAAAAAAAATTTTAATCTTTAAAGAACCACTACACTGCACCAGTTATGTGTGAACCTGAGTCAGCACCAACTCCAGTTATAAAAGGTATCTTTGAATGCAACTCCCAATCCCCATTCTAAAATCTCTATAAATACTTTAGGTTACAAGTTTAAAGGCATTGTTAAGAATCAGGAAGATGTTTAATTATTATTAACAAAACAAGAAGGTAATAATTTAAGTCTATATTCCCTTTTCTTCTGTCATCAGTGAAAATATTAAACATACTCAACTACACAGGTAAAATACTCCTTCAGGAGCTTGAAGCTGCCTACCAATTCTCCCACCCAATCTTCTTTGCATCTGACATAACACATTCCTTAATCCTCTCAGAGAAGAGGACTTTCCAAACACTAAGAAAAGCAAGGAGACACGCATGAGGACTGGACTCTGCATGCAGCTCTCTGGGAGAGGAGGGTGGGACTTCTGTTTCCAAGTCAGAGAAGGTGAAGGTGGAGAAGAGTCTCCTGCAGCTCTCACCGACCAGCACTCAAGAAAAGACCCAGCTGAGCCCATGAGCAGACCAGATGGTCAGGGACATGCTGGGGAGAAAGCCCCCTGGCTTCAGGTTCCTCATCTGTACAAAAGGGGTCATGTTCATACCACCACACAAGGTGACTGCAAGGACTAGATGACTTGCTCAGAACAAAAGCTGGCAGACGGGGCTGAGTTCTCTTCCCTTTCCCTTTAAAATATTTAAATATTTTGATCAAGGAGCTAACTAATAAGGCCTGGGTAAAAAGGGAGGAAGACTTTCTCAGAATTCCTTGACATGGCATCGTTGGGGACATGATAGGGAGCAAACCCTTGATAATAACAACTGCCACCACTAAGACCCTGGCATGTGCCAAGAACATGTTTCATGTGTTCCAGCTTGCTGAAACCTGACAGCAACCTTCTAGGGTAAGCCTATTAGTGTGATGTTTACAGAGGAGGAACTGAGGCCAGGGAGTTGAGGAAGCTTGCTCACGGTCACACAAACAGGAGGTAGCAGAGCTGGGATCGGAAGTCAGGCAGGCTGGCTCAGAGCTCAGGCTCTCAACCAGCGCACAGTGTTCTGAAGACAAGTCGGGCAATGACACACAACACAAAATTAAGAGGAAGGAAGACCAGAGGCAGGAGAGGCAATTAGGAGGAACTGCAGTAAACAGCCAGCAATACAACAACAGAAACAAATGACCCAAGGAATAAGGGAAGGATTTTCAGGGTGGAGCAATTTATCTTCACTTGTACGATGCTCACTCTGCAAAACAGAACTCGGGTGAAGAGATCCTAAATTCTGAAACAGCTAAGAAAATCTGCAGGTCTTGCAAATGACGTTTAAAAACGCTAATGTCTGAGAAAATCTTTCTTTAAAACTGATGTGTGTGGTCAGTCTTTAGGGAAGGTTTTTGACACATACCTGTTCACCAAATCCCCAATTCAGGCCTTCTAGAATAACACAGGCCAATTTATTCTTCACCGATGTCAGGTTATAATTCAATAACCAATCCCGAATCACAGCTATCTCAGAGGCAGAAGGTCGCCAAAGATACAAAGGTAGTTCTTTAAACAAGTATAAAGAAACCTTATTTAAAAGAAAAATTATAATAATTAAAATCAAAAATTAAGGACAATCCTATATTACTACAATACTACATTATTACAGTGCTTACAAAAAGTTTTCTCCAAAAATAAGTGGGGTTTTGTTTTGTAGACAATGAAATGAACAACTAGATCAAGTGAATATAAATACTAATGATACATCAAAAGCACATTTTGCAATCCTCTGTAAAGGTCAAGCTGTTTTTCCTATGTGAACTGGTGAAAAGAAAAGGTGAAAGTCACTCAGTCATGTTCAACTCTTTGCCAGACCAGAATACTGGAATGGGTAGCCAGCCATTCCCTTCTCCAGGGGATCTTCCCAACCCAAGGATCAGACCCAGGTCTCCCACATTGCAGGCGGATTCTTTATCAACTGAGACACTAGAGAAGTCCCTGTAAAATGGTATGCTGCTGCTGCTAAGTCGCTTCAGTCGTGTCCGACTCTGTGCGACCCCAGAGACGGCAGCCCACCAGGCTCCCCTGTACCTGGGATTCTCCAGGCAAGAACACTGGAGTGGGTTGCTATTCCCTACTCCAATGCATGAAAATGAAAAGTGAAAGTGAAGTCACTCAGTCGTGTCCGACTCCTAGCGACCCCATGGACTGCAGCCCACCAGGCTCCTCCGTCCATGGGATTTTCCAGGCAAGAGTACTGAGGTGGGGTGCCATTGGTATACTTCCATTTTAAAAAAACACTACAGTAAGATTCAAATTTAAAGACATGATAAATCAGCAGAAAGGCATTCACTTTACGAAAAAAACTTTGCACTTCAAATAATTATTTCTCCTGTGGCATTTAAAAAATTATTTCTATTAGCTTTAAAGCATTCCAGGAAGTAGATACAAGAAATGGATAGAGGTAAAGATAAGACAAGATCAACCAAGAGCTGATATTTGTTAAAACTGGATGACACAGAAATTTATTATACTCTTCTCTACTCTTTATATACTTGAAAAATTCTGTACAAAAATCCACAGCACCACTTGTCAATAACAAATCCATGTGCAAAGTAAGATACAACTGGGTTCACTTAATACAGTCTGCTTTAAGTAAGAATGATCAGAAGAGCAGTTAATTTCATAATGTCTAGAACAGTGCTGTCCAAAGGAAATCTAAAGCAAGCCACAAATGTTTTTTAATTTTTCTAACAGCCATTTTTAAAAGTCAAAAGAAGCAAGCAAAATTAATTCTACCAACATATTTCATTTAATACAATATGTCCAAAACAGTATTCCCACATCATTACAAAAGATTACTGAGATACGTTATTCTTCCGTTCATATTAAGTCTTAGAAACCCCGGGAGTATCTTACACTCACAGCACATCATAATTTGGATGAGACATACTTCAAGGGCTCTATAGTCACATAGGCTTAGTGGTTACTCTATTGAACAACTCAGCTCAGAACATAGGTCCTAGCATTTTTCAGGTTCCTGCACTGCTCCATATTGGAGGCAAAACAAAATGTGAAAGACTAAAAGGAATGAATTTGAAAGACTTTTTCTTTCCTTTGCATATCCAGCATGTGTGTGTGTGCTTAGCTAAATTTTCATAAGGATTCGTAATAAAGGTCTTGAATAACTGAATAAAATAGTAGCCTAAGCAATCTAACACATACAAAATTTCTTCTTTAGCCTGTGAGCATCTGACAAAAAGAACAAAATAATGGTCCTAAAACAATGAGTATAGCAACAAGGTCTGTCCAGAAAAGCACCTATGTCCAGTCACACAAAATAATAGTGTGACATATATCCACCCATCAAGAATGAAAGTGAATTAACCAAGAGAGACCTCATGAACGTTAAAAAGTTAAAAAGGGACTGTTACAAAAACTCTGCTGCTAAGCTGCTTCAGTCGAGTCCGACTCTGTGCGACCCCATGGACTGCAGCCAACCAGGCTCCTCCGTCAATGGGATTTTTCCAGGCAAGAGTACTGGAGTGGGTTGCCATTGCCAAAAGCTCTATGGCCAGTAAATTCAACTGGTTAGACATGGAAAAATCCCTTTAAAAATATAAACTACCAAAACTGACTCAGAAAAAAAAAAAAACTATCCGCTTAAAATTTTCAATTTGTTATCAAAACATATCCCACAAAGAAAACCCAAGACCCAGATAACTTCGCTGGTAAATGCTATCAAACATTCCAGGAAGAATTTTAGCAATCTTACAAAAATTCTTTCAAATAATAGAAGAGGAGGAAATGCTTTCCAACTTGTGTTACAAGGCCAACATGACCCTAAAATCAAAATCTAACAAAATAAAATTACAGATCAATATTTGCCATGAATCCACAATAAACAAAAGCAAATTGAACCTGCTAAGTCGCTTCAGTCGTGTTCGACTCTGTGCGACCCCACAGATGGCAACCCACCAGACTCCACCATCCCCAGGACTCTTCAGGCAAGAACACTGGAGTGGGTCACCATTTCCTTCTCCAATGCATGAAAGTGAAAAGTGAAAGTGAAGTCGCTCAGTAAGTGTCAGACTCTTCGTGACCCCCATGGACTACAGCCTACCAGGCTCCTCCATCCATGGGATTTTCCAGGCAAGAGTACTGGAGTGGGTTGCCATTGCCTTCTCCAAAATTGAACATAGTAACACAAAAAGATTAATATACTAGGATCAAGTGGTTTTTATTTCAGGAAACAATGATGGTTCATTGAAAATCAGTCAATGTAATTCATCATTTTAAAAGAAAAAAGGATAAAAATCACAGGCGCATCTCAGTGAATGAAGAAAAAACAACGAAATACACATGCATGAAAACAGAAATTTCAGCTAACTACAAGCATAAATTTCTCAGTCTACCAGAGAGTATAAATGAAAAGCCTACAGCTAGCATGATACTTCATGGGGAACTTTGGAACCTTTTCTGCTATTGTAAGGAACATGGTAAGGCCACTCTATTTCATACTGGAATGAATGAAAGATCTAACTCATTCAATAAAGCAAAAAAAAGGAATGATTAAACAGGAAGAATCCGAGTAAGAATTCCCAACAAAACAGAATTTAAAGAATGCATTTTAAAATATGTTTATGCTTTCACTGAAAGTCTAAAGATCACTAATTTTACCTGAAGAGGATATTAGGAAGATGACTTCACTAACAAAAGCAGAATGCTTCAAATTATTTTAAAAGGCCAATAGGAAAATACTCATCAATTTTCAGGCTGTCCTCAAAATTTATCTGAGTTCTGTACTTTGAGATGTCCCCAAGGGCTTGGTCCTTATCAACAACTATTCCTAACCCAGGGTGATTTCCACACATCTATAGCACAAATGACTTTTTCTCTGCTGCTGGGCCTCTAGAACAAAGTTACTTTCAGACACACCCCAACTGTGTCAGTCAAAGTTTAGGTCCACAGTTCATTCCCAGACTCTAGAGGCTCGAAGCTGATTTCAGTCTAGTCCAAGGTCACAGCAAAAATATTCAAAGCCATCATATTCATCTGAAGGCAAGGGGGCTTAAACAAGTTCCCCCAAAAATGTCAGTGAGTTTAATGAACATAAAGGAACCACATGTATAAAGAGAGTGGGGGGCATCTTTTATAAGATGTGCTCTAAAGAACATTATGGCTCTAATTTGCACACTTACAGCTAAGCATATTTCTGAGCACAATTATTACTGGAAGTATTATGGACCCAATTAAAAATGTTAAGTGTGGCCAAACCCAGGAAAAAAAAAATGTGTCAGATAAAGGTCATGAACTCAATCAAACTGAAACACTCATACGACCCACTGTAGATTTTCTTGGAAGACATTCCATTAAACGACCACTCAAAAAGGAGCAGCCAAACACTTGCTCTTTGCAAACTCAAAGAAACAAAGTAGAAGGCTGGCTGCCAGGAGCTGAGAAGGGACGAGGAGATCGTGTTTAATGGGTACAGGATCTGTTGCACAAGATGAAAGAGTTCTGTGGATGGATGGTGGTGATGGTAGGTAGCAAAACAATGTGAATGTATTTAATGCCACTAAACTTAAAAATGGTTAATATCATGGTTTATGTTGTGTATAATTTGGTGGTGGTGCTGGTTTAGTCACCAAGTAGTGTCCGACTCTGTGTGACCCCGTGGACTGTAGCCCACCAGCTTCCTCCGTCCAATTTCCCAGGCAAGAATACTGGAGGGGGTTTCCATTTCCTTCTCCAGGGGACCTTCCCGTCCCAGGGATCAAACCCACATCTCCTGCATTGTAGGTGGATTCTTTACTGCTGAGCTACCAGGGAAGCTGTGTATAAGTTACCACAATTAAATTTCTCTTAATGTAAAAAAAAGTAACATATACTTTTCCAAGTAAAGAATGATATAGCTTTTATTCTTCAGTTAGGGAAAAACAAGTCTTATACACAATCTGTCATTAAATTTGCTCACTCATGAGGGTGATGAAGTACAATAGCTATCTGTCATCTACCCTGCAGGAATGATGTAATGACTATAAGGTAAAGGTCCTGTGCAAATAGAAGCCCAGAGAAAAACACTGTAACTTTAAACATTCCTCCTAAAGTTACCACACATGACTGCCTGCCATTAGAGAAATTTACTCATTACAGCCCTATTATACTTGATGAAGAAAATCTTCAGTAAGTATATATTTTTGAAAATGATACACTCAAACAGTAGAATACTACTTAGTCATTAAAAGGGATGGACTACTGACATATGCCACAACATGGAAGGGCCTGGAAAACATTATGCTAAGTGAGAGAAGCCAGTCACAAATGATCAGCTATTTTGTAATCCCATTTATATAAAATGTCCAGAATAGGTAAATCTATAGAGACAGGTTTCTCAGCTCAGTGGTAAAGAATCCACCTGCCAATGCAGGAGATATGGGTTTGATCCCTGGCTCGGGAAGATCCCTGGAAATCCCAGGGACAGAGGAGCCTCGTGGGCTGCAGTCCATAGGGGTCACAAAAGGTCAGACATGACTTAGTGACTAAACAACAAAAACACAGAAGCAGCAAATAGGTTGTGGTCACTCAGAGCTGAAGGGGTGGAAGTCTCACAGCTAAATGGTATGTGGTTTTGTTCTGAGGTGATGAAAATGTTCTCAAATTGACTGGTGATATATACTAAGAACCACTGACTTGTACACTTTAAATAGATGAATTATATTATATGTGAATTATATTGCAATAAAACTTTTTAAAAACTACATAAAGATTACAAAAGGGATTGTGACAAATGACAGAACTAGATAATATACATCTTGCTCAACTTAAATTTTTACTTTTAATTTTGTTTTTGATTGATTTAAAGCAGGTCTTCTTTCTCAGAGTTGTTTCCACCAAAAAAAAAAAAAAAAAA